>OZ059825.1:2883532-3297876 GCA_964057195.1 Orthosia cruda
CCTGATTGGATGAAAACAATATCGGCAGTTGCAATACACGAAGAGCTCAAAAACATTACAAGTGCCAATAGATGTCGAATTTCAAATACAAGGAAGGAAACTAACACATAATCTGTATCAAATAAAGACACCTATAGGCTTGAAATAACAATTCATCGAATGGTTTAGGACAAACCGATGATACTACTAAAAATTCCGTTCTAAGTATAAATATAGAGATGATTATGTTTTTATATTATTTTCACATGTTAAATATAATGTCTTCTAGATAAAAAGCCCTCAAAAAATCTATACTAATAATAGTATTAGTATAGATTTTTTGAGGGCTCAAACAAACAAACTCTTCAGCTTTATAGAAAGCTGAAGAGTTTGTTTGTTTGAACGCGCTAATCTCAGGAACTACTGGTTGGAAATGAAAAATTATTTTTGTGTTGGATAGTCCATTTATCGAGGAAGGTTATAGGCTATATAACATCACGCTACGACCAATAGGAGCGGAGCATACATGAAAAATGATGCAAAAACGGGCAAAATTATTCCTTTTCGAGAGCTCCCGTTGCGTGCGCTGTGTAATCGGTTTAAGTTACGCAACATTCATGTATGTAGGGTAGGTAGGTAGCCAGTTGACGGGAGCGAAGCCGCGTGGTACAGCTAGTTTAATATATAATACCGCTTTCAAGGCAAATTTTGTAGTTTCTAACTACATAATGAATAGTACAGTATTCTGGCTGTTATCTAGAAGAATACAAATGATTGAAAATCAAACAAAATTTTTGGGTTCACCGACCGAATAGATCTATGGCCAAGAACACATGACTGCAAGTGCACACTTCACATCTGCCGAATATCACCTACTACATTATTAATTTATTAGTTAACTTGAATCCTTATCCTATCTCTACATTGATAAGCTTAGTATATTATTTACTAATAAGCTCGGTATAAACTTATGACAATTCTTTTTATGGATGTTATTTCTTGTCGCCAAGTTTATATCGCGTTTATCAGTACAGTGTGTGAAATATGTTGCATCGACCTTTAGGGACTGTCCAACATGAATGAGACGTGAGACAGACAATAGTTTAGCCGAACTTTTCTATAATATTTATGGCTGGGTAGTAACTAAATAGTTAATTGATTTGAAGCATTTAGTATATATTATTGTAACTATAAGATTCATGCATTTTTATGGTTTTTACAATAAGTTATCTACTAAAACGCTTCGATTCGAAGATATATGAAATGCGTGAAAATGTATGTCTCTGATTGTTTTGATTATTCTGTGACACGCGCTATGTACAATTTTGAATGCCAGTCACTTTATAAGCAAAGCTGTCTTTAAAACTAAAAATATCACATCTATAGGCAAATATGACGATTTTTTTTATTTTCATCACCGTTTATGATAATTATTACATATAGAAGATTTTAATCCTGATGTTTTGTGTCTATGAAACATTTACATGACAGATTTATTTTTACTATTACATGAAACTTACTGGCGAGTGAGAGACTGTTTTTTCATAAAGTTTTTTTATGATTTTACATAGATAAACTCCCACCTTTTTTCCAATCGCAAAACGAAGATGTATCCTTTTCTTTCATGAATGTAAAGAATCCTCTGTCAAGTATAGCTCTTGCAGAACCAAACTCAGCTTAGATGTGACTTAGAACCAATTTCTGAATTTGAATTTAAGAACGTGTCAAATCATACTTTAAGGTCAACCCTTGACAGATTTTCATGCTAAAGAAAAGTTTCACAAATAATTTCTTTTTAAATCACAAATCAAGGATTAGTTTCAAATTGATTTTTCTACATGATTATATGGTGTGTAATTCAAATTGTCTGGTATATTATAATTATAAGATAGCATGATTTCGATATAGATCTCTAAGTATAGCTGCAAAGTAGTTGATTATTATTTTTGTTGCTTATACAGTGCGGCACCGCCGGCGGCGAATGATTTCCAATTTTGTATCCGGAACACGCGCTGAAATCTGAAAAAAATATATATTAATAATGCAGGATTAGATATAGTAGAGTAATAATTATTATTAGGTTTTTGTGCCCTAGCTAAAACAGGCTTTTGGACAGGTATATGTAATCCTATTTTAAGTAAAAGTGCTAGTCAGTAGTCGATAAAGAAGCAGGCTTGTGTAAAATTTATCGAATACCTTGATTTACATTTATAAATGTATGCCTTTTACCCAAGGGGGTAGGCAGAAACTACAGAACGCCACCTGCTACGATCCTTACATAATTCTTTTGCTTCACTCACATTCATACATCTAGTCATACACTCACGCCGGTTATAAGTTTGATTTTTCACCTAGAAAATACGTAGATCATATGGTTTTACATCAGGATTCGCCATAATTCCATGGAGTACTTCCTACCAGTTTCGCCTCATTAAAAACACCTTATTATTTCTAATAGCTTTTATTTTCATAAAACTGGATTTTAAATTGATAATTAATCGACCTGAATATGTATGGTCAACCGTGTGTGTCCGACCAAGAGTTCAGTTTCGATTTCGGTCAAGCTTCACAAAAAAAGTGTTTCGATTTCGACGGCAAACCTGCCGAAACTACGTACATTGCACTTAAATACCTTGGTAATAAGTATTAAAATGAATTTTCATGTTCATCACCTGATTATAAAGCCGTTTTCTTAATTTTTCCCTCAAAACATGATCCTTGTATAGAAGTTTCGGTTTCGGCCGAATCTCAAGACTGTTGCCGAAACTCGGTTTCGGTTTCGGTCGTACAAACCAGTTTCGGTCGGACACTACAACCGTGCATCAAAACTTTAAATACGGTTAAACTCGAACTAAGAAAACCATCTTAAGTAACACGACATAAGACATCGACATGTGCGATTGGCATCGTGTGCGCCTGCGCAGTATTAGTGAGTAGTGTAGCTCACCAGGCGCGCCGGCGCCGGCGTGCGTGTGCGCTAGGTATCGTTGTTGTCGGCTCGCGGGTAGTCCATGGTCTTGATGTAGGCCACGGAGGCGCAGAACTGCGTCCACCAGTACAGCGCTTCGCCCTGGAGGGCGGAGCCGCCCAGAGCGTTCACTAGCTCGATCGTTGACAGTAGCGATGGTGGGTTCACCTGGGAAAATGGAGTTACTATGGGTTTAAGATGATATCGATACGAGGTTAAAAGGATTGTCTTTAATAAAAAATGTAACAAATTGTTACAGATAAAAGTAGAAAATAAATAAAATTCTAATTTGGCGTTGGCATTGTTTGAATAAATATTGTAGCCCATAAATTATACTTAACTAATTGCAGAGTATTAGACTTTTTTGCAATTTACCCCCTGACTTTTTATACCCATGAGATTATGCTTACCTTTAGTATGACGTATACGAGTACAGGCGTGAGGTCGTCGGCAGAAGGCGTGCTGCCCTCCGTGAGCCCCAGCACCGCCATTATTGACGTCACGCAGCGCATGATGCACGACAGCTGTGTGGAGATACAATATTGTGAGATTACTACTGTGGACCTTGTGTTAAAACAGTCTAAAATGAGTTGACTTGCCAAAATTATATTATAGTATCAGTGCATTTCGACCCGCAGACATTGATATAGTATATATAGTAACTGTAATGTTCTTAACGTTCGATAACACCTTATTCTTCAAACTGTACTTCTACAGCACCGTAAAAACCACTTATAAAAAAAATGTCAAAGCGTAGGAAAGACTTAGTTTGTATTCTTCCACAAGTGCGCACATCCTTCGCAAATAGATTTTTTGAATACCTAGGTCCGGCTCTGTATAATAAAATTAACAAAGTTTGTTTGATTTATGAATTATCTAACTTTAACTGTAAAAAGATTTTACGCAAATTTCTTCAAAACAAAACCTATGATGGAACCGAAAAGTATCTCAATGGGTGACAGTGGCAGGTTGAAAAAAAATCTCTCAAGACATACCAATCACACACATCCATACACATTTTCAAACAATCACACACACATGCACACAAAAATAAACATTGTTGTGATATTAAATTATTTTTAAATTACTGTAGTATTTTATTTTCGTGTACTAGTTTCATTTCAATTTTTTTTAAGGGACAGGAACTGTTATTCATTAATACAGGTTATTCTGTAACCTAGCTAGGAAAGCAGAACTTCACCCACCTTATTGTAATTGATATGGTACGAACTTCTTATTAAACTTTGTATATGCCCATGTTTAATGAAACCCCCTCTCCGTTTTTATTTAAATAAATTATTTGATTTGGTATAGCTAGGCGTTGGACTGCTTTCTTCTTCGATCTTACTGCACTTAGCTTATAAAGGAATGCGCAACGGGGTGTAAAGTTCCGTCTCCTCCATTGAAAAGGGAGGATCCTTTGACCAGGACGAGTGTTGTGTCCAGTGGGCAACTGCCCGATGGTTCGTGTCGTTTGTTTGAATTGCACGGAGAACTTTGACAACGCTATGTGGGATTTGTGTGACGTCAAGGTGTTTTGTAGTTTGTATGTGGCCGCTACAAGCTGACAATATGTGGTTGCGGTCAGTGGTGTCTGGTGGACCATAGAAGTAGTAGTACACTTTGTCAGGTCACCGAGCATTCGGATTTGAAAAACAAAGGCACAGGAGCCTATGTTCTAATTCGACGCCAACGCCATCTAGTTACGTCATTGTACAACTTGACAATTGAACATTAACAAGTTGTATTATAAATAACAACATTTCGTCTATACTAGGTATATTTATAAATTAAATCGATACGCCGATTTAAATTATAAAATCCCCATCATCCCGCTTTATTTCCCATCCGCGTAATGTTGGTACTCGACCCCAAAGGTACTATGGGCCAAAGCTACATCTGATCACTTTGAAAACAAAATCCCGTGCACAAGATGACCACAGCTGCGTCCGCCCTTTTTGCGTCGACCATAGCCAAATGACTTGTTTGATTTTATTACCGTCTTTTTTTAATTACGAAAACAAGGGGCAGACAGGTACTAGAGAAACAGCCACCCGATGCTGCGATGCTATTGGTTGATGAGTAAGTCGGCGTTAATTTAGCGGGCGAGCCCTGCAAGCTGAAATAGTCCTTACGGTGATCAGATATATCTTTGGCCGATTACATTTCGTTCGTCAAACCTCGCCCGCTCTCGGTAATCTTCGGTTCGCTGGGGCGGCGCACGAGAGTGGTCATATTTTGCTGTACATTTTCTATTGAACTATCTGTCTCACGCGCCAAGCGTTTTCGCTCGTATCTCATAGAAGTTGTATGAGCACTCGCCGTGCGCTCGCCGCTACCGCACGGGGAATATTGTTTGTAGCAAAACACGTCTTATTACTTTAGCAAAGAGCTTAAATTGGTTCGTCATAATTTCGTTAATATTGAATAGATCGTTAATCAGATATTATTAAACATTAATATTTTTTTCTAAACCTGTTAAAATCTGGCAGTTCAGCCGCACGGTTGGGGTTAACAGGCGTTATTACTAAAGCAGATAATATAAGGATCACATACCTTGTCCCTGGGCGTGCGGTAGACAGGCAGGTGTCGCAGATGTCTCTGCGCGCGCGGGTAGGGCGCGGCCCAGCGGTGCGGCGCGCCGATACCCACCGAGCGAGCTGACGTCACCGACGATACACGCCGGATGTGCTCGCTCAGTACCCTGTGCTCAAAATAAACTATATAGTCAAGTTTTACTGAACATACAAGTCAGACTGACCACGACCTGCCTTCGTCGAATTTTGCAGTTCTTTGGTCACATTGCCTGAAAATATTGACACAACCTAGAACAGCTGATGATTCGGTGCTCGAACTGGTTTTTAACCCCCGACGGAAAAAGAGGGGTGTTATAAGTTTGACGTGTGTAGGCTGTGTATCTGTCTGTGGCACCATAGCGCCTAAACGGTTGAACCGATTTGATTTAGATTTTTTTGTTTGAAAGGTGATTTTGTCGAGTGTTCGTAGCTATGTTTGAATAAAATCGGATTAGCCGTTCAAAAGTTATGGGCGTTTTACAGTTTGAATCGGGGTGTTTTCGCAAGATATCGTGTCATAATTACGTGTTCAATAGATTGCCGATTGAAGCGTATCTACTATATACTAAATAAATTATATAGCATAAAATAAAAATGTGACGGGGGTTTTTTAAATTTTGAAATTTTACTTGTATGGAAATTGATTGTTAGCTAGCCGATCTTGTAAGTTACTCGAAATTGTAAGCGCCGTCCGTGAGTTGTATTTTGGGTCGACTGTGCATTTGTTTGTGTATATATTTCGCGAGCGGCGAAGTATTCTGACGGGAACGTGTCTAGCAGTCTGGCGGAAATACCACCAGATCACGTCTGTTGTCCCTTACAAATTTATTATATGACCTGACACGGGTTTGGACGAAGACCTGGAGACCACCACGAGGACAAGGGTAAGTGTATATTTGTACCATATTCACTTTCCAACTTCGGTAGCCCAAAGAACAAACCCCTAGCGACCGCTGCTGCGTATCGCAGTTTCACAGGTACATTCCTTGCAGATCCAGGAGTCGCAATATTGCTATGGGCACCAGTGTTCGGTTCTTGGCTTTGTGATCCGCAGGCCTGTATTCAGCATTTGGTTAGTTCATTTGGCTGCCTAGATTGAAGGGAAACGTCCTAGAGATTGCAGTCCCATAAGATGGTCAGATATAGTCCGCACATCGTTGAACACCAAACTGCATGATGCTCAAAGACAGCGCAAACTGTGAAGAAAATGTTGTTTCTGTGGAAACAACTTTTCCTTCACAGTTTACGCGACGAGTTTGGTTGACGACGGGGAAATTACGACCCTCAGTAACGAGAAACCCGTTTAAGGATGGGGTATGGTCAAGTTGCAAGAAGGAACGAACGGTTGCACCAGAGCAATCATATTTTGTTTTGCTGCGTTTGCTATGGTCAATTGTATCTTTAGCTCTAAAAGCTACGTGTTGCTCAGGAATTTATTGCGTTTCATTTCTTCTTTCTAGCTATACTAATTTTTGCAACTTATTTACAATGCACGTGCTTTTTCTTCGGAAAACAGCGTCGCCAGCAGCAACAAATCTCAAATGATTGTCTTGTTTATTTACTAACAAACGTAATAAGTGTAACTCACTGGTCTCGTGCGATGTCTCCGTCTCCGTTGGGGAACAGTACGTGTAGGTACAGTCTCGCGAACGCCGCACGCTCCACTGTAACCTCTGCACTCTCCATTAAAGTTGCCGTGGCACCTGCACACAAGAATTTATTAAAATACACTAAATGGCAGACAATTTCAAAGAAATAATAGAATAAAGTTTCTATTTGACTTGAATTTTCTTTCTTAGCGCTGAGACCCCGTACCCAGGGTTTCGAATTAGTTTATCTTTTATACTTTTCTTATACTGCTATTACAATACAAAACCAAAAACTCACCTTCCCACGAGGGGTCTGCCTTCACTTCAGCGGTAATGGCCTTAATGCTGGCAGTCAGTCTTGTTGCTTTCTCGTCCATCAGTTCTCCACCTGTTTCATTATGGAAATTTATAAACATATTGCAGGTGATATGTTGGAAAGGCATATATAAATATGAAAAGCAAAAGCTATGATAAATCAAATCTTTATATTTTCTAAATAATAGGACAATTCCAATAAAATATGAAATGATTTTAATTTTAATATATTTTTTTTAATTTTTATGACGCATAACTGGCGTAGCTCGTCATCGCTAAGAGACTACAGTAAACGATAATTTTTTATTGTTACGCCATTTCACACTGAAGCCAGAATGTGTTTTTCTCAGTGTTTTTCAATGCCGAACTTTGCTAGGCCGAAACATGTTTGGAAAAATAATTGAATTTGGACAATAGTACTGGTAAAGTACTGGTGGTTTTTAGCCGGCGCAGCGCACTGCCGCGCTCCAGCTGGTCCAGCACTCGAGCAGCCGCAGCACCAGTAGCACTCCTCGCGGACTAGCTTGATTTGTATTATTATTTAGCGTTGCCTACCATTATGCATGGCATGCTTGTTGTGCGCGTGGTGGTGCCTGGCCAGCCGGCGCAGCGCACTGCCGCGCTCCAGCTGGTCCAGCACTCGAGCAGCCGCAGCACCAGTAGCACTCCTCGCGGACTAGCTTGATTTGTATTATTATTTAGCGTTGCCTACCATTATGCATGGCATGCTTGTTGTGCGCGTGGTGGTGCCTGGCCAGCCGGCGCAGCGCACTGCCGCGCTCCAGCTGGTCCAGCACTCGAGCAGCCGCAGCACCAGTAGCACTCCTCGCGGACTAGCTTGATTTGTATTATTATTTAGCGTTGCCTACCATTATGCATGGCATGCTTGTTGTGCGCGTGGTGGTGCCTGGCCAGCCGGCGCAGCGCACTGCCGCGCTCCAGCTGGTCCAGCACTCGAGCAGCCGCAGCACCAGTAGCACTCCTCGCGGACTAGCTTGATTTGTATTATTATTTAGCGTTGCCTACCATTATGCATGGCATGCTTGTTGTGCGCGTGGTGGTGCCTGGCCAGCCGGCGCAGCGCACTGCCGCGCTCCAGCTGGTCCAGCACTCGAGCAGCCGCAGCACCAGTAGCACTCCTCGCGGACTAGCTTGATTTGTATTATTATTTAGCGTTGCCTACCATTATGCATGGCATGCTTGTTGTGCGCGTGGTGGTGCCTGGCCAGCCGGCGCAGCGCACTGCCGCGCTCCAGCTGGTCCAGCACTCGAGCAGCCGCAGCACCAGTAGCACTCCTCGCGGACTAGCTTGATTTGTATTATTATTTAGCGTTGCCTACCATTATGCATGGCATGCTTGTTGTGCGCGTGGTGGTGCCTGGCCAGCCGGCGCAGCGCACTGCCGCGCTCCAGCTGGTCCAGCACTCGAGCAGCCGCAGCACCAGTAGCACTCCTCGCGGACTAGCTTGATTTGTATTATTATTTAGCGTTGCCTACCATTATGCATGGCATGCTTGTTGTGCGCGTGGTGGTGCCTGGCCAGCCGGCGCAGCGCACTGCCGCGCTCCAGCTGGTCCAGCACTCGAGCAGCCGCAGCACCAGTAGCACTCCTCGCGGACTAGCTTGATTTGTATTATTATTTAGCGTTGCCTACCATTATGCATGGCATGCTTGTTGTGCGCGTGGTGGTGCCTGGCCAGCCGGCGCAGCGCACTGCCGCGCTCCAGCTGGTCCAGCACTCGAGCAGCCGCAGCACCAGTAGCACTCCTCGCGGACTAGCTTGATTTGTATTATTATTTAGCGTTGCCTACCATTATGCATGGCATGCTTGTTGTGCGCGTGGTGGTGCCTGGCCAGCCGGCGCAGCGCACTGCCGCGCTCCAGCTGGTCCAGCACTCGAGCAGCCGCAGCACCAGTAGCACTCCTCGCGGACTAGCTTGATTTGTATTATTATTTAGCGTTGCCTACCATTATGCATGGCATGCTTGTTGTGCGCGTGGTGGTGCCTGGCCAGCCGGCGCAGCGCACTGCCGCGCTCCAGCTGGTCCAGCACTCGAGCAGCCGCAGCACCAGTAGCACTCCTCGCGGACTAGCTTGATTTGTATTATTATTTAGCGTTGCCTACCATTATGCATGGCATGCTTGTTGTGCGCGTGGTGGTGCCTGGCCAGCCGGCGCAGCGCACTGCCGCGCTCCAGCTGGTCCAGCACTCGAGCAGCCGCAGCACCAGTAGCACTCCTCGCGGACTAGCTTGATTTGTATTATTATTTAGCGTTGCCTACCATTATGCATGGCATGCTTGTTGTGCGCGTGGTGGTGCCTGGCCAGCCGGCGCAGCGCACTGCCGCGCTCCAGCTGGTCCAGCACTCGAGCAGCCGCAGCACCAGTAGCACTCCTCGCGGACTAGCTTGATTTGTATTATTATTTAGCGTTGCCTACCATTATGCATGGCATGCTTGTTGTGCGCGTGGTGGTGCCTGGCCAGCCGGCGCAGCGCACTGCCGCGCTCCAGCTGGTCCAGCACTCGAGCAGCCGCAGCACCAGTAGCACTCCTCGCGGACTAGCTTGATTTGTATTATTATTTAGCGTTGCCTACCATTATGCATGGCATGCTTGTTGTGCGCGTGGTGGTGCCTGGCCAGCCGGCGCAGCGCACTGCCGCGCTCCAGCTGGTCCAGCACTCGAGCAGCCGCAGCACCAGTAGCACTCCTCGCGGACTAGCTTGATTTGTATTATTATTTAGCGTTGCCTACCATTATGCATGGCATGCTTGTTGTGCGCGTGGTGGTGCCTGGCCAGCCGGCGCAGCGCACTGCCGCGCTCCAGCTGGTCCAGCACTCGAGCAGCCGCAGCACCAGTAGCACTCCTCGCGGACTAGCTTGATTTGTATTATTATTTAGCGTTGCCTACCATTATGCATGGCATGCTTGTTGTGCGCGTGGTGGTGCCTGGCCAGCCGGCGCAGCGCACTGCCGCGCTCCAGCTGGTCCAGCACTCGAGCAGCCGCAGCACCAGTAGCACTCCTCGCGGACTAGCTTGATTTGTATTATTATTTAGCGTTGCCTACCATTATGCATGGCATGCTTGTTGTGCGCGTGGTGGTGCCTGGCCAGCCGGCGCAGCGCACTGCCGCGCTCCAGCTGGTCCAGCACTCGAGCAGCCGCAGCACCAGTAGCACTCCTCGCGGACTAGCTTGATTTGTATTATTATTTAGCGTTGCCTACCATTATGCATGGCATGCTTGTTGTGCGCGTGGTGGTGCCTGGCCAGCCGGCGCAGCGCACTGCCGCGCTCCAGCTGGTCCAGCACTCGAGCAGCCGCAGCACCAGTAGCACTCCTCGCGGACTAGCTTGATTTGTATTATTATTTAGCGTTGCCTACCATTATGCATGGCATGCTTGTTGTGCGCGTGGTGGTGCCTGGCCAGCCGGCGCAGCGCACTGCCGCGCTCCAGCTGGTCCAGCACTCGAGCAGCCGCAGCACCAGTAGCACTCCTCGCGGACTAGCTTGATTTGTATTATTATTTAGCGTTGCCTACCATTATGCATGGCATGCTTGTTGTGCGCGTGGTGGTGCCTGGCCAGCCGGCGCAGCGCACTGCCGCGCTCCAGCTGGTCCAGCACTCGAGCAGCCGCAGCACCAGTAGCACTCCTCGCGGACTAGCTTGATTTGTATTATTATTTAGCGTTGCCTACCATTATGCATGGCATGCTTGTTGTGCGCGTGGTGGTGCCTGGCCAGCCGGCGCAGCGCACTGCCGCGCTCCAGCTGGTCCAGCACTCGAGCAGCCGCAGCACCAGTAGCACTCCTCGCGGACTAGCTTGATTTGTATTATTATTTAGCGTTGCCTACCATTATGCATGGCATGCTTGTTGTGCGCGTGGTGGTGCCTGGCCAGCCGGCGCAGCGCACTGCCGCGCTCCAGCTGGTCCAGCACTCGAGCAGCCGCAGCACCAGTAGCACTCCTCGCGGACTAGCTTGATTTGTATTATTATTTAGCGTTGCCTACCATTATGCATGGCATGCTTGTTGTGCGCGTGGTGGTGCCTGGCCAGCCGGCGCAGCGCACTGCCGCGCTCCAGCTGGTCCAGCACTCGAGCAGCCGCAGCACCAGTAGCACTCCTCGCGGACTAGCTTGATTTGTATTATTATTTAGCGTTGCCTACCATTATGCATGGCATGCTTGTTGTGCGCGTGGTGGTGCCTGGCCAGCCGGCGCAGCGCACTGCCGCGCTCCAGCTGGTCCAGCACTCGAGCAGCCGCAGCACCAGTAGCACTCCTCGCGGACTAGCTTGATTTGTATTATTATTTAGCGTTGCCTACCATTATGCATGGCATGCTTGTTGTGCGCGTGGTGGTGCCTGGCCAGCCGGCGCAGCGCACTGCCGCGCTCCAGCTGGTCCAGCACTCGAGCAGCCGCAGCACCAGTAGCACTCCTCGCGGACTAGCTTGATTTGTATTATTATTTAGCGTTGCCTACCATTATGCATGGCATGCTTGTTGTGCGCGTGGTGGTGCCTGGCCAGCCGGCGCAGCGCACTGCCGCGCTCCAGCTGGTCCAGCACTCGAGCAGCCGCAGCACCAGTAGCACTCCTCGCGGACTAGCTTGATTTGTATTATTATTTAGCGTTGCCTACCATTATGCATGGCATGCTTGTTGTGCGCGTGGTGGTGCCTGGCCAGCCGGCGCAGCGCACTGCCGCGCTCCAGCTGGTCCAGCACTCGAGCAGCCGCAGCACCAGTAGCACTCCTCGCGGACTAGCTTGATTTGTATTATTATTTAGCGTTGCCTACCATTATGCATGGCATGCTTGTTGTGCGCGTGGTGGTGCCTGGCCAGCCGGCGCAGCGCACTGCCGCGCTCCAGCTGGTCCAGCACTCGAGCAGCCGCAGCACCAGTAGCACTCCTCGCGGACTAGCTTGATTTGTATTATTATTTAGCGTTGCCTACCATTATGCATGGCATGCTTGTTGTGCGCGTGGTGGTGCCTGGCCAGCCGGCGCAGCGCACTGCCGCGCTCCAGCTGGTCCAGCACTCGAGCAGCCGCAGCACCAGTAGCACTCCTCGCGGACTAGCTTGATTTGTATTATTATTTAGCGTTGCCTACCATTATGCATGGCATGCTTGTTGTGCGCGTGGTGGTGCCTGGCCAGCCGGCGCAGCGCACTGCCGCGCTCCAGCTGGTCCAGCACTCGAGCAGCCGCAGCACCAGTAGCACTCCTCGCGGACTAGCTTGATTTGTATTATTATTTAGCGTTGCCTACCATTATGCATGGCATGCTTGTTGTGCGCGTGGTGGTGCCTGGCCAGCCGGCGCAGCGCACTGCCGCGCTCCAGCTGGTCCAGCACTCGAGCAGCCGCAGCACCAGTAGCACTCCTCGCGGACTAGCTTGATTTGTATTATTATTTAGCGTTGCCTACCATTATGCATGGCATGCTTGTTGTGCGCGTGGTGGTGCCTGGCCAGCCGGCGCAGCGCACTGCCGCGCTCCAGCTGGTCCAGCACTCGAGCAGCCGCAGCACCAGTAGCACTCCTCGCGGACTAGCTTGATTTGTATTATTATTTAGCGTTGCCTACCATTATGCATGGCATGCTTGTTGTGCGCGTGGTGGTGCCTGGCCAGCCGGCGCAGCGCACTGCCGCGCTCCAGCTGGTCCAGCACTCGAGCAGCCGCAGCACCAGTAGCACTCCTCGCGGACTAGCTTGATTTGTATTATTATTTAGCGTTGCCTACCATTATGCATGGCATGCTTGTTGTGCGCGTGGTGGTGCCTGGCCAGCCGGCGCAGCGCACTGCCGCGCTCCAGCTGGTCCAGCACTCGAGCAGCCGCAGCACCAGTAGCACTCCTCGCGGACTAGCTTGATTTGTATTATTATTTAGCGTTGCCTACCATTATGCATGGCATGCTTGTTGTGCGCGTGGTGGTGCCTGGCCAGCCGGCGCAGCGCACTGCCGCGCTCCAGCTGGTCCAGCACTCGAGCAGCCGCAGCACCAGTAGCACTCCTCGCGGACTAGCTTGATTTGTATTATTATTTAGCGTTGCCTACCATTATGCATGGCATGCTTGTTGTGCGCGTGGTGGTGCCTGGCCAGCCGGCGCAGCGCACTGCCGCGCTCCAGCTGGTCCAGCACTCGAGCAGCCGCAGCACCAGTAGCACTCCTCGCGGACTAGCTTGATTTGTATTATTATTTAGCGTTGCCTACCATTATGCATGGCATGCTTGTTGTGCGCGTGGTGGTGCCTGGCCAGCCGGCGCAGCGCACTGCCGCGCTCCAGCTGGTCCAGCACTCGAGCAGCCGCAGCACCAGTAGCACTCCTCGCGGACTAGCTTGATTTGTATTATTATTTAGCGTTGCCTACCATTATGCATGGCATGCTTGTTGTGCGCGTGGTGGTGCCTGGCCAGCCGGCGCAGCGCACTGCCGCGCTCCAGCTGGTCCAGCACTCGAGCAGCCGCAGCACCAGTAGCACTCCTCGCGGACTAGCTTGATTTGTATTATTATTTAGCGTTGCCTACCATTATGCATGGCATGCTTGTTGTGCGCGTGGTGGTGCCTGGCCAGCCGGCGCAGCGCACTGCCGCGCTCCAGCTGGTCCAGCACTCGAGCAGCCGCAGCACCAGTAGCACTCCTCGCGGACTAGCTTGATTTGTATTATTATTTAGCGTTGCCTACCATTATGCATGGCATGCTTGTTGTGCGCGTGGTGGTGCCTGGCCAGCCGGCGCAGCGCACTGCCGCGCTCCAGCTGGTCCAGCACTCGAGCAGCCGCAGCACCAGTAGCACTCCTCGCGGACTAGCTTGATTTGTATTATTATTTAGCGTTGCCTACCATTATGCATGGCATGCTTGTTGTGCGCGTGGTGGTGCCTGGCCAGCCGGCGCAGCGCACTGCCGCGCTCCAGCTGGTCCAGCACTCGAGCAGCCGCAGCACCAGTAGCACTCCTCGCGGACTAGCTTGATTTGTATTATTATTTAGCGTTGCCTACCATTATGCATGGCATGCTTGTTGTGCGCGTGGTGGTGCCTGGCCAGCCGGCGCAGCGCACTGCCGCGCTCCAGCTGGTCCAGCACTCGAGCAGCCGCAGCACCAGTAGCACTCCTCGCGGACTAGCTTGATTTGTATTATTATTTAGCGTTGCCTACCATTATGCATGGCATGCTTGTTGTGCGCGTGGTGGTGCCTGGCCAGCCGGCGCAGCGCACTGCCGCGCTCCAGCTGGTCCAGCACTCGAGCAGCCGCAGCACCAGTAGCACTCCTCGCGGACTAGCTTGATTTGTATTATTATTTAGCGTTGCCTACCATTATGCATGGCATGCTTGTTGTGCGCGTGGTGGTGCCTGGCCAGCCGGCGCAGCGCACTGCCGCGCTCCAGCTGGTCCAGCACTCGAGCAGCCGCAGCACCAGTAGCACTCCTCGCGGACTAGCTTGATTTGTATTATTATTTAGCGTTGCCTACCATTATGCATGGCATGCTTGTTGTGCGCGTGGTGGTGCCTGGCCAGCCGGCGCAGCGCACTGCCGCGCTCCAGCTGGTCCAGCACTCGAGCAGCCGCAGCACCAGTAGCACTCCTCGCGGACTAGCTTGATTTGTATTATTATTTAGCGTTGCCTACCATTATGCATGGCATGCTTGTTGTGCGCGTGGTGGTGCCTGGCCAGCCGGCGCAGCGCACTGCCGCGCTCCAGCTGGTCCAGCACTCGAGCAGCCGCAGCACCAGTAGCACTCCTCGCGGACTAGCTTGATTTGTATTATTATTTAGCGTTGCCTACCATTATGCATGGCATGCTTGTTGTGCGCGTGGTGGTGCCTGGCCAGCCGGCGCAGCGCACTGCCGCGCTCCAGCTGGTCCAGCACTCGAGCAGCCGCAGCACCAGTAGCACTCCTCGCGGACTAGCTTGATTTGTATTATTATTTAGCGTTGCCTACCATTATGCATGGCATGCTTGTTGTGCGCGTGGTGGTGCCTGGCCAGCCGGCGCAGCGCACTGCCGCGCTCCAGCTGGTCCAGCACTCGAGCAGCCGCAGCACCAGTAGCACTCCTCGCGGACTAGCTTGATTTGTATTATTATTTAGCGTTGCCTACCATTATGCATGGCATGCTTGTTGTGCGCGTGGTGGTGCCTGGCCAGCCGGCGCAGCGCACTGCCGCGCTCCAGCTGGTCCAGCACTCGAGCAGCCGCAGCACCAGTAGCACTCCTCGCGGACTAGCTTGATTTGTATTATTATTTAGCGTTGCCTACCATTATGCATGGCATGCTTGTTGTGCGCGTGGTGGTGCCTGGCCAGCCGGCGCAGCGCACTGCCGCGCTCCAGCTGGTCCAGCACTCGAGCAGCCGCAGCACCAGTAGCACTCCTCGCGGACTAGCTTGATTTGTATTATTATTTAGCGTTGCCTACCATTATGCATGGCATGCTTGTTGTGCGCGTGGTGGTGCCTGGCCAGCCGGCGCAGCGCACTGCCGCGCTCCAGCTGGTCCAGCACTCGAGCAGCCGCAGCACCAGTAGCACTCCTCGCGGACTAGCTTGATTTGTATTATTATTTAGCGTTGCCTACCATTATGCATGGCATGCTTGTTGTGCGCGTGGTGGTGCCTGGCCAGCCGGCGCAGCGCACTGCCGCGCTCCAGCTGGTCCAGCACTCGAGCAGCCGCAGCACCAGTAGCACTCCTCGCGGACTAGCTTGATTTGTATTATTATTTAGCGTTGCCTACCATTATGCATGGCATGCTTGTTGTGCGCGTGGTGGTGCCTGGCCAGCCGGCGCAGCGCACTGCCGCGCTCCAGCTGGTCCAGCACTCGAGCAGCCGCAGCACCAGTAGCACTCCTCGCGGACTAGCTTGATTTGTATTATTATTTAGCGTTGCCTACCATTATGCATGGCATGCTTGTTGTGCGCGTGGTGGTGCCTGGCCAGCCGGCGCAGCGCACTGCCGCGCTCCAGCTGGTCCAGCACTCGAGCAGCCGCAGCACCAGTAGCACTCCTCGCGGACTAGCTTGATTTGTATTATTATTTAGCGTTGCCTACCATTATGCATGGCATGCTTGTTGTGCGCGTGGTGGTGCCTGGCCAGCCGGCGCAGCGCACTGCCGCGCTCCAGCTGGTCCAGCACTCGAGCAGCCGCAGCACCAGTAGCACTCCTCGCGGACTAGCTTGATTTGTATTATTATTTAGCGTTGCCTACCATTATGCATGGCATGCTTGTTGTGCGCGTGGTGGTGCCTGGCCAGCCGGCGCAGCGCACTGCCGCGCTCCAGCTGGTCCAGCACTCGAGCAGCCGCGGCCGCGCGGCAGCACCAGTAGCACTCCTCGCGGACCAGCTTGATTTGTCTGTAAAAGTTGAAGTCGTTTACTAAATACATATGTTAAATCTTAATATGTGTGTTTCATTTAAGGCTTATATTTGTTAAGAGACAATTCATTATTCCATGAATTACCTATACATGTTTTCGCGAGATATTACTGATATGATAACTGAAAAAGGTTAAAAACTGTAACCCGACTACGGTTTGTTTAGCCTATGTTATACGGGTAACCCTATGGTCATAATAACGAATCCAATGACACCTTATTCACCAAAAAAACATTTTTGCAAAAATACTACCGACTGCTAAATACAAGACTACAAAGTGAAAAATAACTTTATTTTTTGAAGTCGGTGTCCATAACGCAAAGAAAATGGTACCTACGAAAGACACAGACTTCAAAAAATAAAGTTATTTTTCACTTTGTAGTCTTGTATTTAGAAGTCGGTAGTATATTTTTGCAAAAAAGTTTTTTTTATTTTTCACTTTTTAGTTGTACCTACGTAATAGGCAAGTTAGTTAGGTAACTATAACGCCAGAATAGATTACATGAAACTTGAACATAAACGGCGAAATGAGAGATCTGCGTACCCCTTAAGAGCGTACTGGCGTGATGTTATGTTATGAAATGGTATAAACAATAAACAGACATGCGACTGCAGCAATCGCGGGAGATTTGCCGTTATTTATTGAAGAGTTCTGTTGTATATCTCCGAAGTTCTTCATCAGATCTTCACCAAATTAAAATGGGACCAATTTCGGGACATATCTTTTCTATCAAAGAAATAATTTTCAAAATCAGTCCACAATTGACGGAGAAAATAAAAAAAAATAAAAATTGCAATCATAATGTCGAACATAGAACCTCCTCCTTTATGGGAAGTCGGTTAAAAAACGGATGAATAGTTTAAGGAACATACGTAAAATTAAATACAAACATACATACATAGACTGTTAAAATCATAAACCTTCGCTTCGCCATAGTCGGGTAAAAAAAGAAGGTTGACGAGACAAAACGTATAGCGAAGTCGCATGATTTAACGCGTTGTCTAGGGGTAAGTGATGGTATGATTTGATTTCATTTTATCCAATAGTAGTTAATTATAGATCGTTAGCGATGGAGGCCTTCTGTTGATGCCATCTGTCCCATATAAGCGACATAGGACATTAGTTAATCATGGCTATCAAAAGTTTATAAAGTTGGACTAAGGATAGTCTTCTTAATATTATGTATTTTGAAAATCTAGGCATGTGCTTTCGTAACGACAGGTCACTTACTTGGTAAGCGCATGATCAGTATGCGCGAGCGCAGCCCTGCAACTCGCCAGATAGGCGGCGTAGGGCCTCCTGGCCGCCAGGTCAGCCCGCAAGGCGGCCGCTAGCCGCGCCGCCAGCCCCGCACTGTGGCCCAGCGCTCGCGCCAGTTCCGACGCGTGCGCGGCGCCGCTCTCCCCGCTGGCGCTGGCGCCGGCTGCGCGGACCCACTCCACCAGGGACGTGCTTGTGCAGCGCTGAACATAAAAAATAATAATAATTTAAACAAAAGCAACAAATTTCGGAGTTTTAGCGAAGCTGAATATAAATTTTTAAAACAAGTTTCTACGTATTCTTCTCAGCAAACCCTTGCATTTGATACCCATATCATGGCAGTGGACGAAAAATAAATAGTCCGCCATCTTAGGCCGTCCGCCATATTGGATTTAGAATGACGTCAAATCAAATCAAAATTTATTTATTCAATTAGGCCATTAAGCGGTACATTCGAAAGTAAAAAAAAATAATTAGATGTAATAATAATTGATTCTACCGTCCATTCGGCAATGTAGCTTGTTATGGAGAAGAACAAATGTGTTTTACAAGTATTTGGTTACAATAATCTTGGTGGAAAAATACATATATGTGAGAACGATGTAAAAAAACGGCTTAAAAGCGTCTAGAGTAAAACAAACAATTAAAAATACAATAAATAGGTAATTAAAAACAGGCAGAGGCAGCTAAGATATGACCAATCCCAACTGATGGCGCCCGTTCACGAACATGACACATGGATCGGTACCACTCAGCTCAACCATCATGAAGGGAACCGAATGATCCAACACATGTGCCACCATTAGAGAGAGCATGACACACTCAACTGCCAGGGCAAACTGAAGTCAACGAACGACACATAGGTACAGTAAATGGTAGATTTACAGTTGGTACATAGTACTCACATATGTGCTGTGCAGTTATATAATACAAAAATAAATTGAGTTTATACAACACAAATATATTCATACAGCCTTCAGCAGGTCCAACAATACTTAAGAACTTTTCTGCTTATCACTTGTTTTTGTGCCCTAGTGGCTGTGGAGCTGGACTAGCGTCGGCCCAAGTATTTTTATCAGCGATGTAATCCCCCAACCTATAATATGCCTGCCTGCATAGTGCGCGTTGTATACAAGTTTTGAATTTCGCCTCATTCAGTTCTAGAATGTGTGGCGGTATTTTATTGTAACATTTTATACAGTACCCCATAAAAGATGACGCTACTAAAGCAGCCTGAAACCTAGTTGAATTAATGGGTCCCTATTTCTAGTAACATAACTATGTCTATCGCTGTTTACTTAAAAGATGTAAATTCTTTCTAACGTACATGATGTTTTCGGTACAAGGTACCGTCATGATGTTAATGTCCTTAAACAGTTTCCTTATCGCGCCAGCGAAGATTGTATATCGCTCTGATGGCTCGTTTTTGCAGAACAAAAATTGACTGAATGTCTGCAGCCCTTCCTCATAGTAATATATCGGAAGACATTATACTATGAAGAAAATAAAGACCAGCCTCGCGGTATGTACATCAGTATAATGACGATTTTTTCTAAGAGCATAAGCTGCCGAACTTAACCGCCCCGCAAGTGATATTAAATGAGGACCCTATTGTAACCTTGAGTCTAGCTTGATCCCCAGGAATACCGTTTTGTCGACGAATTCTAGCTTCTCGTTGTTTAATATCATGTCACAATCATAACTTTTGACATTCGGCAAGGCAAATTTTACACACTTAGTTTTTTTTGCATTCAAAACTAAATTATTAGCAGTAAACCAATTTAGAACTTGCTGCAATGCATTATTTACGTCGGCAACGTTACTCGTACGTCTATTTATCTTAAAAATCAAAGAAGTGTCATCAGCAACTAACACTATGTTTAGTTTGTTTTTCTATATATGGGGCAAATCGTAAATGTACACTAAAAATAAGAAAGGACCCAAAATTGAGCCCTGTGGTACCCATTTTCACGTTCAACCCCGACGAATTGACACCGTTTATTTGAACTAATTGCTGTCTATCATTCAAATAGGATTTTACTCAACTTAATGCTGATTGACCTAGCCCGTAATGCTCAAGTTTCAAAAGCAATATTTCATGATCAACACAATCAAACGCCTGCGACAGGTCGCAGAAGATACCTATGGCGTCTTGTCCCTCCTCCCACGCATCAAAGATGTGTTTTATTAAGGTGACACCAGCGTCGGTTGTACAACGTCCTTTGGTGAAACCATACTGTATCATGTGTAGGATGTTTTTCGTATTAAAATAAATGAGCGTTTGATTTAGCATTATCTTTTCAAATACCTTGCTGAAAACCGGCAACACGGATACTGGTCTATAATTATTTGTGTATTTACTATCCCCGGATTTAAAAAGTGGTATAACCTTACTATGTTTCATTAGATCCGGAATGACTCCTTGATCTATACACAAATTAAAATTAAAGCTAAGTACGGCGCTATAGTCTGAATAATGGAGGTACAAGCTTTGATGGACATTCCCCATAGATCTTCGATCAGTTTTATCTTTATTTGATTAAAAGCTTTTATTACTGTTATTGAGTTTATATGTGAAAATTTAAATTCAGTCGGGCAGGCTGAAACGTTAGCGTGTAATAAACCATAAGCGAGCGACGGCGAAGAATTTAAGGTTTCAGTAGTTATATTTGGGATGCTGGTAAAGAAATTTACAAATTCTTGAGCAACTTCTTTGTTATCTCTAATAAGTCGATGTGTAGTCTCAAGGGTATAATCAGTATTATTTCTTTCAGTATTATATCACTAAGCTAACCATGCATTATCATCCGAACTAATAGTGAATGCAAAATTTCATCTTAATCGATGGAGGATAACTGCTTTAAAATTCAGTTACAAGATTTGACCCGAACACACTTACATACATACATTAAATAATAATAATTTATTTATTTGCAAAAGGATTAGCCTAGTTTACATTACAAATACAGTGTTTACATTACAAATATGGGCATGGCTATTACACATAATATGATCCCTGTCCTACAAACTAGGAAAATCCTGTATCTTGAAGAACAGTTTTCTCAAAATGGATTTTTACATTTTTACAAGTATTTATAAATTGATGCACACATAATGATGATTCACATTATAATTGCTGTTTTCATTTTTTAAATTAGTAAATTTTAGATAATTGTATGAAGTGTTGATGTAAGTGTGTTAGTGTGAGGTTAGTTTTGTTATAATAATTATATTTAATAATTGTGAAAATTGACAAATAAAAGTTAAGTAGGTATAAGTTTAAAAATCAAATAAAATAATTATAATATAACATTCATAGTAATTAACAAAATTTATATTTATAAGTAAATACATTGCGAGTTAATTAAGAGCTTGTAATTATATCGGCAGCAGCCATTTTATTATGTTTTTTTTAATTGTATTATCGAGCTTTTATTAGCCCCCCAGCGACGCCCAGAGCCGAGGTTCGACCCCATAGGATGTAGCCCTCAGCGTGGTCGCTTAGGTTAAGCTTTTGTGCCTAACTGTAGGCTCTAGTTTAGTCTCCACAAGATCGTCCGGTTAAGGCGATATACACGCCCCAATGCTAACGCAGTACTGGCCGTGCGCCCGCTCGATGCCAAAATATCAATATTGAACCTCCTTTTAAACTGTTTTATTTGCAAAATATTATTTGATTTACAAATGCTATGTTAGCTATGAAGAAATTCCAGCCATAAATTTTTCTGTGTAAAAATAATTTTAAACATTCAAGTCGTATTGGAGGCGTTTCCAAAAGTTGCGAAAAAATATCGTGTTGTTAATTTTTTTTTTTAAAGCAAAACTATTAGTTACACGAAAAAACCTTGTGTTCAAAATTATGTACATGAATCAATAAAACATATTTTTTTTTCAAACCTTTTAACCTAGCCGTTACTAAGGAGTATGCTTTAGAAAGTTATCGTTTTACGGCACTAAAGCGTATGTAGGGCCTTAAGCAGTAGCCAATCATTTTGAATGAATTGATATACAAAAAAAAATGTCCCACGAGAATCGACAAGCCTGGTTTGGCGGCATAGTTAATTAACGTGAATTGTACGTCAAATCTTCAAAACTAATAATAGTGTGAGATTGATTTGATATTAAACACTTACATTAGGAACATACTCAGCGCAGTGCAGATCGGGGTTAGATAGCACAACTCGCAGCTTCCGTTTCATGCTGTTGAACACTTCCGGATCATTGAGATCGACGACACCTTCACACCTAGCGTAGCAAAACAATTTTCTATTAGTATCTAACGTAGACGAAGTATGGAATGCTTTGAGGATTGGAGGTAATAAAATGGTTGGGAAATGCTGAGAATCTGGCTCATTTGTGTTGCACGCCACGGATTTGAATTAGTTTCAAACAAAGCATAGTTTTTTTTTAAATTATTATTTAATAAATGCCTACTCATGGTGAATGCCCATGCAACACCCACTCCTATCAAGATCGGAGACTCTACACTCGAAGTTGTAGACGTTTATGTCTATCTGGGACAAACGGTCCAGTTGGGTAGGTCCAACTTCGAGAAAGAGGTCAACCGTCGAATCCGACTCGGCTGGGCAGCGTTTGGGAAGTTTCGCGGTATCTTTTCGTCCAATTTGTTTCTCAAGTTTCTCAAGACAAATGTCTATGACCAGTGTGTATTGCCAGTGATCACCTACGGGACCAAGACGTGGTCACTCACAATGGGCCTTATCAGAAAGCTTAAAGTCACGCAAAGGGCAATGGAGAGGGCTTTGCTCGGAATTTCCTTGCGTGATCACGTAAGAAATGATGATATCCGCAGGAGAACCAAAGTTACCGACATAGCCCGAAGAATTGCCAAACTTAAGTGGCAGTGGGCAGGGCACATTGCTCGCAGAACGGATGGCCGATGGGGCCGAAAAGTTCTGGAATGGCGACCGCGAACCGGTAGACGATGCATTGGAAGGCCTCCCACTAGGTGGACCGATGACCTGGTTAAGGTCGCGGGAAGGCGCTGGATACGAGACGCACGGGATCGGTCAATGTGACGACGCCTGGGGGAGGCCTATGTCCAGCAGTGGACGTCTTTCGGCTGAAATGATGATGATGATGAAATGCCTACTAACATGCTACATACAATTTTTAAATATCGTAAAAATTTCCTTCAAAGATTTGTTTGCGTTCCTATTCACCCCGTTTGACTGTAACCTATTGCCTACATGATAGATTAGGTAATAGCCCCTATGTTCAGCTGTCTTTTTACCGACTTAGAAAAAAGGAGGTAATTCGAAAATTCGACACGTATGTATGTAATATTGTTGGCATTGCACAATATACACACTATGTGGGCTTTTTATTTTAACAAGTGTGCCAAATTTAATAAATGTTTGTATGAATTCGTATGAAGTCCACGCATTTCTCCGAAAATAGTAATCGGAACGTGATTATTCTTTTTTTATTTAGATTAGGTATATCTCAACTTAGGGAACAGTTCAGTAACAGTTTCAAGATATGGAACATACAACCGAACTCCTTAGCAACCAATGTGCAAATTAAGTTATTATGAGTATTTTGTCAATCCTTTAAGGACCTTACTTATAGCCTTTGCTCGCTTTTAAATGATACCCTATCAAATCTAAAAAGAGAAAATTTGATACATTTTCACAAAAAATAAAACAGACTTCTAAAGTTTTTGCACATTTTAGTGCTCTGCTAGCACTAAAATGTGCAAAAACTTTCGTTTTGGAAGACGGTGTCTTTGGTACCTCTTGTTTTTTTTCCACAGACTGTAGACAACCAGACACCTAAATCATCTTTATGTAAAAAATGTACAAGCAGCAACACATTCTAAGATCTATTTTAGTGTTGGTATTGCCAGGCCTGAGTTTAATAGTTTTTCGTAAATGTTTTACAGTTTAACATTTACCTGTCCAGTTCAGTATCGGGCACATCGGACGGCCTCCTCTGGGTACGCTTGTGCTTGGATCCACTGGACTCCGTTGAGCACTTGCGCCGGTACTTGGCTAGGATTTCTTCTGAGGTCTCACCGGCCGGCAATTCGGCTCGGCTACCGTCATCGCTACGGGACTCTTCTTCGGGGAGTTTCACGTCTAGAGGACAAAACATAACACTATGAGAAGAACACTTGATGGGTTCCGGCTTCGGATATGCGGTTTATGAATAGCAGGAGTCATCAAAACTTCAAATAAATGCCACTAGATGGAGCGATATGCAACGATTTGTTATTGAATAGTATGTAATTATTAACATTTTCTATAATTGAACATAAAAATTGTATGTTCTTGTTTCATCAACTCTTCTAAGCACTAAATTATGGCATACTAGGCTCTTAATTCACATTTCAATGATTATTTGAACGGATCATTTAGAATTAATTCCAATAGATGGCACTTTTTTAAATTTCAAAGGCCATGGCCACTCGAATTTTTAAATTTGTATTGTAACACATTTTGGTACAATGAAACTGTAAAAAAAGTGCAAAAAAATGTTATCAAACAAATCGTCTGTCGCAAAGAAAAAAATATTCACGAGCCGAGAAATCCCTTTACTTTCAAGTCGCTGCTAACACCATCTGTAGCCGTGGAACAGAACCGAACGCGATCGACGTACTTATAAAAATAATCAGCATAATCAGACTGAAAACGCTAGTTACGTTGGCACGATTTCTTTGTATGGGATGAGGCATCTGTCTAAAATAATACTGGCAGTATTATTTTATCTGTGACTAGTGGACGCCTCGCGGTTTCACCCGCGTAGTACCCGTTCCCGTGAGAATACAAGGATAAAAAGTAGCCTATGTCACCCGGGGATAGTGTAGCTTGCCAACGGTGAAAGAATTTTTGAAATCGGTCCAGTAGTTTTAAGTTTATTGGTTACATACAAAAATACAAATATTTCCTCTTTATAATAATACTAGAGGACGCCTCGCGGTTTCACCCGCGTAGTTCCCGTTCCCGTGGGAATACAGGGATAAAAAGTAGCCTATGTCACCCGGGGATAGAGTAGCTTCCCAACGGTGAAAGAATTTTTGAAATCGGTCCAGTAGTTTTGGAGCCTATTCGGTACAAACAAACAAACAAACAAAACAATCTTTCCTCTTTATAATATTGGTATAGATATAGTATAGATATAAATTTGGCCCAGTATTCAACTACGGCAATACCATTCGCCGACGCACCCATATGGTCCTCACATTTACAATTTACAGAGCATGCGGTACCAGAACAAAGGTAGGCCATGGTTTGCGGAGAGACGTGAGAGAGAGAGAGAGTGTTCGATTGATCAGTAAAACCAAAAGTTGAGGTCTTGCTTACCATTTTGATGTGTATGTGATCGTCCCTTCTGCCTGAACATCTTGATCTTATGCAACAAGTTACCACCTGAGCGCTTCACATTGTTCTTCAGCTCATCCAGGTTGCCTACTAGACCATCTTCACCGATACGTCTCCTGCAAAGAGAAATTATCGTTACTGAATATTAATGCAATTAAACACACACAAGTGCCGGCGCTCACTGACGGCAGGGCACGGCAAAGGATTTTTTCGTAGACAAATTATTTTCGGCCTTGCCGCGGCACCGCACGGCACTTTTCAGCATACAAAATCATTCTGCCGCTGCATGCCGCGGCATTCGTCAAAAATCAGCATAATAAAAAATGCATAAAAAAACATATTTATCTACATCGGTTTCATTGTGATACCCATAACGACATAGGGTTGCATTATACGAATCGTCATAAATTCTAAAACACAAGCAGACATCCTGAACATACAGCCAGGTATCTATAATATTACTTCGAAATCGAGACAATGTAAATGATGTTTTTAAAAATGGAACAAGTTTAGAACAAAAGTATCGTATACTATTTGGCTGGTGCGGCTTCAAGATCTTTGCCTTATACCTAATAAAGACTAAATAAAAAAAAGTGGACGCGGGAAAAAATTCTGAGTGAAATTTTATTCCATTTTTTTTTTAAATTACTTCAAAATCAAGTGATATTGAAAATACTCCACCAGATATAACAAATAGAGCAGTTGCGGCTACAAATAATTTACAATCAGAAAAATTAAGACATGTATGTGAGAAATGAAATACTTAAACACACTTCCTGAAATACTTATTTGTCTATATCTGTGTTTTATTCCTTCCTTCGTAGATAAAATGCCCACCTATTTCGGTACGCACTACGCTTGTACCGAAAAATGGCACTCGAATTAAAAGACCGTCCATAACGTAACAGTTGCATAAATAGTATATTATTACTATATAATAGTATAGTACTATTATTAAACCAATTCAGTACGGTCACTGTTATCTTTGAATTTATAATCAGTTACAATTACAAAAAAAAGCTAGCTATTACTACTTGTACCTACATATGTTCTTCTTAAATGTCATCCGAATATTCAGACAAAACATCACTTGCACTGGAACTTGAAGCCTCTCCAATATGAACCAGCTGCTTCTAGCCTTGGCTTGCCCGATGGTTCAAAAGTCGCTATAAGTCGCTAACCACTCATGACATCCGCTAGATCTAGCGACAAAGTCGCTAGCACGGCAACACTGCTCGCGCCCGTCCCGATTGTTTTGTATGTACAAAACCAACGCGCGGCTGAGCCGTTTCTACTAGAGCTGCGCTGAGACATGCTAGTTAAATGAAGTGATTCTATTGATGCTAAAAAAGCACATACCTCGCTAAGCATACTGACACATCTCTGGTGGAAACGCAGCCTTAACCTAGTATACAGCAGTGAACCGCTACAGGCTGATGATAATAATGATGACAAACACAGAAAGGTTTCAACATTACCATAATTTCAACCAAAAGACGTCCACTGCTGGACATAGAGCTTCCCAAGCGGTTTAAAATGTTATGTTTGTGAATGTAACATTTATTTATTATATACTTTACTGTACACCAAGATAAAAATTCATCAAAAAGACATCTTATATCAAACGGCAATACAACAGGCGGCCTTATCGCGAAACGCGATCTCTTCCAGGCAACCAAGAACGGCAAGAGACAGCCTGGACACAATATGGGGTTGCACTTGGTGCAAATTTTACAACAAATAATTAATTTATTAAGAATGTAGATACTAAATACAAAATATAAACTAAACAAAATAAAATAATAGATACATAAATACAACAAAACAATTCAGCTTACAGCAACATTATATGTATGCAATTTAAAAAGTATTATGAAAAGTTCGATATTCAACTCACCTCTGCGACTTCTCAGCCGTAGCATCAAAGCTGATACTCTTCGGTATGGCCCCGGTGGACACATTCTTCACCGGCGGTGGACTGACACGTCTCTCCGTCACGATCTCCGAGTTGACATCCTGTGACGAGCTCTTGTCCGACACTGACGTCTCCGCACTATTCACCGACAACGTACTCAACGACATATTGCTCTGACCTTCCCTCTTCTTCTCGATTTTCGACGAGGATATTGACACTATACTGGTTCGAATTTCAGACTTGACTATTCGATTTGTTAGATTATTCACGAGATTAGCTGATGTTGAAATTGTAGCAGAACTCATTCGAGTCATTAGATCCGTGATGGTTGACCTCGATTCGCCTTGTTCAGTATCGATTCCTGAATCGAATCTTCCCCCATACATGGCATTGTAGGAGCTTTCACTGGAGTTGAGTGACCGGTCCATCATGTCATTGTCGTCGTATGGCTTGGAAGTGGAGGGGAGGTCGTACTTGGAGGTGGAGGGGTAGGGGCGGTCGGGTGAGTGGTGGGGGGCGGGGAAGCTGTCGTCCACCCACTGGCTGGTGGCGTCGGATTGGCTGTTAGCGTCAAGGGTTGATTCGGTTTGGGCGCCGCTACTGTAAGAAAAGTTTTTTTAATTAAAATTTGTATTTGTGCATGATCGTATATTAATCAGGTAAAATCATTTATTCTTTATGCGCACGCGCAACGCAGCGAGAGTATATAGATACGCTCTGTTTGAGCGCACGGTTGGCGCAGTGGTTGAGCGATTGACAGCTGCGCTGCGTGTCGCGGGTTCGATTCCCGCACGGAACAAATATTTGTATGACCTACAGATAGTTGTTCCGGCTCTGGGTGTTTGTGTATGTGAGTTTATATGTTTGTAAACGCACCCACGATACAGGAAGAAATTCCTAGTGTGGGGAAACGTTTTTTTTTTTTTTACAAACAAGATACGTTTTTATTTTAACAATCGTAACATAATTTAAACTGCGCGATTTATTGCCTGTGGCAAACCATAGGTTGAGATAACAATAAAAGTGGCAATGTCTGTCAAAACGATGTCATATTTTTTTGTTTAATTTCTTCAAATCAATTAAGTTAATTTTTGTCTTGTACGCTACAGCCCCAAAGGGAAAAAAACTTGCATTGTGTGTGGGACAATTGTAAGCTATTTCGTGCCGTTCGCCGGTGTCAAGATAGAGCTGATTTTATGCTGCTTGTTTAGTAAGTTATTTTATTTACATTGTAACTAAATATTTGTCTATAAAATTAAAAATAGTATCTCACTTGTTCTGCGGCACATAATCAAACACATCGCTAGGCAGCGGCGCAGGAGTCGACGTGCTCGGACTCTCAGGCGCCGACGTCGCGTAACACGTCATCACCTGCAACCAGATCAAACATTACTAACATTCTGAGGGAGAGATCCATAGAGCGATCTTAGACTTACTCAAGCTTAGTGGGCGGCTTTGGGTTGTGCGATTTACGTATATCTCTGGTGTGCAGCTGGTGCCAGTTTCATAGCACGATCAAGCACAAACCGTCACTATAGAAACCAGATCCGACTATGTATAATACTCACAACGGATATTTGTGTCTCTGAATTGGGTGCAAGACCCTGCGCAGTAGCTACTTTTGATAGTATTGTATAACTGTATCTTTCTCGCTTACTCTATGCAGTGTACTCGATGACTAACTGTTTCTTGCGCAATGGTTGGCAGAGCCAACTTCAGAGACAAAAGATCTGTTGTGAAAGCGCTTGTTGGTGCTGGTTCTTACCGGTTCGTACAACAAATATGAAAACAGTTTTCCCCAACTAAAGTCCCCGTCACGAGAAGCTATAAATTTTGTAAACAAAGAACTTCTACTAAGTTATGTAGTGACAATTCAATCAACAACAAATAATCCCAAATTCAATCAACAACAAATAATCCCAAGTTCAATCAACTCAAAGTAACATACGTGTAATACGAAACTAGCGAGCTATTTCCACTTGGTCGGGTTATATTATAGCGATATAAAGCGCTGTCGTCTAATGTTTTGTGGTACCGGAACGTCCCATGAGTCAGACGCGTTCCAGTAACGTGAAATTGCTAGTTAGTTAACTGTGTTGTTACTTAGAGTTAATTTTATTTGTCGTTGATTGAATAGGGTAGTTTACTGAAAATTTGTATTTTTGTCCGTCAGGTAGATCAGTAAAAAATATTGGACGCGTATTTTTTTTCTTTTGACACGTAAATAATGACGACGATATAATGCGTTGAAGTATCGTGAGACGTCTCGCCGTTAGTACAATTTATGCTGCCTTAGTGACGTCACATGCCCCCACTCGAGAAATTAAATGCGCTTTAACTTTGTATTTTTTTAATTATTTGGTAAAGCAAAAAATACGTGTCCAATATTATTTGATGATCTCACTGACGGACTAAATAGAATTATCAAGTTCTTTATTTACAACATTTATAGCTTCTCGTGACGGGGACTATAGAGTGGACTACCCGGCAAACCAGTGCCAGATACATCATAAATACACCCTTTTCATGCGAAATGAACCTTATTTAAGGTGAACGCGCACCTGTACGCGCCGCAGGAGCCGCACGCGCCGCAGTCATCGAATTTGCTCAAGGCCCCGCGCTATCCGCGCCGCACGTATTATATCCACTTCTGTACATTTTGAACTTTATTTTTAATACGGATACGGATGATGTTTCCGCGCCGCCCGCATCGCCTACCGAATCTGATGACGTCATCCGCACGCGCTGGTGGAATCCGTATACCTACAGCTTTTTTCTGAAATGCGGGTAGTGCGGCGCGGATAGGTGCGCGAGGCTGCATACGATTTCATATAAAGATTTATAAAATGCGATGACTGCGGCGCGTGCGGCTCCTGCGGCGCGGATAGGTGCGCGTTCACCTTAAAATGTGTATTTTTCTTTAAGCGACTACAATCAAGTGTTACATAGGAATACGCTCATAAACTTCATTGTAACAAGGTTCATTTTCATACGAAACGCTACTCAGCTGGAGAAAAGTTTAAATGCGCTCTATAAACCTCAGCCAAAGACCGAGATTGATAAACGTTACTAGCAAGTGCTTTGGCATAGATATGTTCCCATCCTATCTTGCACTTCGAAGCAATTGCACGTACCAAGAAGCGTTTATTAATCTTGGCCAACTCTTTTCAAACAAATTCTGACCCCAACCATTAAATATTCTAAATAACATAGTTACATTTTGACCGCTACTGTTGGTGTTTTGATCCTGAATACCTGGGTTTGTCACACGAACCTACAAGACACACGGGAGTTATAGGATACATCTAGCTTGCTAGCGTTTTTATATTGAATTGTTTTCCGTTGTTACATTATTATTTCAACACAAAATAATGAGGTAACAAGAAATAATGTAGTCATTAATCAGATAACAGAAAAAAAAAATGGATTGGGTCATTTTTGCCCGTGCTACTTCATATTGTTTGATTGTTTACAAGCGACCCGCCCAAGATTCGCACGGGTAAATTATATACACAAATCTTCCTAGTTTATCACTGTCTATTGGTGAAAATCTTAACAAAATTCATTGCGTGGTTTAAAAGAAGGGACGAGATATGAAGTCAACAGACGCGGACAGCGATTTTAGTTTATACTATCTGGGCCCACTTTTTATCCATAGTTAACGCAACCAATGGTTTAAAATTACGGTAAAACGCGTTTATTCCAGTGGCGGTAGCTTCATATAAGCCCAAAAGCCTTACTAAAATGCTCGATAGAGAATCAATATCGGAACTATTTAAAAGTTCGCGCGCTTAATTCTTATCAAAATAACACAAAGTATCTACCTATGCCACACTACAACACAACGCGATTGTTCGCGCCCGCCCAGAGTTTCGCATTTGCAGTTGCAGCATCCACATATAGCTATCTCGCTTACACGCACCGGCTTTTGCCGGGCTTTCAAATACTGTATGTCTCTTTCGCACTTATAGCGATGTGCCGTATAACGAGTTAGAAACTTGTGCGTCTTTGTAGACGATCAGTTTGAAGATTTAAGCAGTGCATGCGTATGAAGTTGCACGCGTATGCGTGACCTTGTCACCTTGCCAACTCTGCAGTGTTGCCGTTTTAGCGACGTTGTGAGATCTTGGAGATTTTTAACGAGTTTTTTTAAGATTTAGGTACAATAAAAACTAGCGACTTTTGAAAATAACGAAATTAAATATTCAAGCTATATCTTAAAAATAAAAAAATTGCGACATCTAGCTAGATTTTTCAAATAACTGGCGACTTTTTTTGCCAAATGACAACACTGCAACGACCCGAGTGCAACTCACTTCAGTTCATCTTTTAGTAGTCTGTGCTTCAGTTTCATTTGCTTGAGTGGGAAAAGCTTTTTTGTTTAAGTTTTTTGTGTTTTCTTAGATTTTCTCAGTGATACAATTGTTTTGGTGACTTATCTACAACAACGGAGGTAATTGTACCTTGTGAGGATTTAAAATGCGTTCAAGTTTTGATTGGCGAAGATAAGGTAAAATCTTTAAAGTTTGCTCAGAAAAAACAGTTAATTTCTGTGTATTTCTCAGACTAGTAAACCGCTTAAACGAAAATTTTATAGATCAGTGTATAAAACTAGTTAGACTGTTGGCTGTTCGCACACTAATAAGTTGTATTGCTGGTGCTACATATTTTTTTCGAATGAAGATTTCGTTTGGAATACATCTGGTTATAATGATTTAAATAACATATCTGGCACCATTAAAAGTCACGCAAATTCCCATAAACACCTGTGTGCAATGGTTTCTTTCGGTAATTTTGGTAAACAACGAATTGAGACATCTATATCACGCCAGTTATCTGAGGAAATTTCAAAATATAACACGCGCGTTTATTATATTCAATCTAGCACTAGCATGCCTTCAGTGAGCTTTGGTTACCTCATTCACCGCACGACAAGCAAGAGTGTGATTGAAGTGAGTGAAATTGAAGAAAGAAGAAGATGGATGAATTCACTTTTAATTTATTGTACCTAACCAGTTGTTTATGAGAAAATTGCGATGATACATACGTAGGTACCTACATACTCAGTCGAAAACTGAACTTTCTTTTTTTGAAATCGGTTAAAATTTTATTGGGCTTGCCTTATTTTGAAACCCTACGCACGCTACTGGTTTATTCATCGATTATTAATCTAATAAATGGTCAAATAATTAACTCTTCAGCTTAGTTGACTATTAGTGATGCTAAAAATTAATGAAAAAGGACACCTATACTAATATTGTAAAGAGGAAAGGTTTGTATGTAAAGAATAAATTTAAAAACTACCGGACCAATTTCAAAATTTATTTCACCGTTGGGAAGCTACACTATCCCCGGGTGACACAGGCTACTTTTTATCCCTGTATTCGCACGGGAACGGGAACTAAGCGGGCGAAACCGCGACGCGTCCGCTAGTTTTATCTAAATTTGAAACCACTGGTTAACTTATTTAACTATTGGTTGAAAAACTATGGATAAAAAAACTGGGCCTTAGAGACTATGAAATGACATGTTCAATATACAAATAACTAAACGATTTAATTTTAACAGTAGCTTTGAGATTCCCATCACAGAGCGAAGACCCGTGACCCAGCAATGGGATCATTACATTCTGATTATGGTTTAACATCGTGTTTAACGCCACACTCACCGGATATCCGTTAACAAGTATGCTCTTCCTGTTCTCGATGTTATACTGTTGGTGGTTGGGCGGCGCGTGCGGTAAGTCTAGCTCTCCGCCGCGAGATAGCGCTGCCGTCGCTGTTAGGTAGCCGCAACCTGACCTGGTGGGTGACCATAAGCTCTTAGAGTAAGCTTATTATGAGTATGTGTAATGGACAGATGTATAGGCAAGGGGGTGACTTAAGTCTTGGAGTAAGGTTATTTTGAGTGTGCGTAAGGCACAGATGTATGAAGTCATGTACATCTGCCCTTAAACACACTGAAAATAACCTTACTCCAACAGCTTATGGTCACACCCATGGTTGTTAAGAGAAATGGGATAAGAATAAGATTGATGGAGGAAGGGGATGATTAAATTGAACATTAGAAGCATCTTCAGGATAAGCTCGTTTCATCTTAAGGATCGGCTACACGTTCAATCATGCATGCGCAAACAGTTTGTGCAAAAAACTGCATGGTTTCTCAACTATAGCGACTTGCAGGCGCAAACGTTTTATGAAAAATTGGTATAAAATTGCATGGTGTCTGATATGGTTTACATACAGACTTGCATGCGCAAACGGTTGTTTAAAATCGGCGATAAACCTGCAGGGTATCTAAACTATAGCGACTTGCATGCGCTAATTTATTGTGTTAAATTGGCGAATAAAAACTGCATGGTGTCTACACGACTAGCAAACGCAAACAGTTTGTGCAAAAATTGGCGCAAGAACTGCATGGTGTCTACACGGCGACTTGCATGCGCGCAAATGGTTTGTAAATTGGTTGAAAGGAAATTGAATTGTGGAAACGTTTGCGCCTTTATATTGTACATGCTTAATTGTGCAAATCAATTTTGTACAAACTAGCGTTTTGTGCACGTAATTTTTACGGTATACCGTTTTGCCGTCTTAACGCACATGTTTGCTTGTACAAACAAGAATCTGTGCAAATAAGATTAAGCTTGTAGCTGGACCCTTAAACCTCATCCATTGCCTTCCATCATGCAAGATTGAGATGAAGAGTAGGCTCATTGAGTATTATGCAATGATATTCAAATAAACAGATACGTTATACACTCACAAAACAATTGGAAAAAGTGTTCCGCACACACACTTTTCATTCATCTGACATTTCACTACAAGTCGAAAGGGATGGCTTGATAAAACCAACAAGAAAAAAAGAGACAGCTTGTGTTTGTCACTTGCGTGTGAATGTAAACAAACATTATTCTGACCATCAATGTTGTTATCTTTTTCTAACCTCCAAATATCAGAATATTAGGGAAAAAAATGAAATAAATTAGTAAATTAAGGCGTATTGCGTACTTACTTATGGTATGAGATCCCTTCTGTTTTATGTACTTTGGTATCGTAATTGGTACAATTTCTAAATACACACGATGGCATTTTTTTTATTTTGTTTTTGTTTCAACAAAGCCTATCGCTCTTCGCCATGCGTGACATAAACTAAAGACTAAAGGTCACAATTGTGACCTATTCGAGTCTTCACAATGCGCGCGCTCACAACATATCTGTTTATTTGAATATCATTGGTATTATGTAATTAATTATGTTGTTATACCTGTTAGTTAAGTTTGGCCGAGGCGTGTGTCGGGGGCTGCTAACTTCAGCTCGTTTAACACTGCCGTTCTGAAACAATATTGATCTTGTAATGTCCCTGCTTTCAAAGGAGCAAATAACTACTATTACAACAACTATTATAACCACAGATATAAATCTAACAGATGAAGCGATTGTAGGTACATCGCGTGCCAAAAAACGGAGTAAAATTACGTTCAAGCGATCGTAATTTGAGCTTTTCATTTGGCATTATCGGCACCGGAAATTACCCGAAATCTAGAAAAAAACCGGCCAAGTGCGAGTCGGACTAGCGCACGAAGGGTTCCTTACACAGGGTTGTCAACTATGTATGTAATTTTCAACATATTATATTTTTTGTAATTTTTCCTTTATTTGTGCTGTAAGACCTTTCTTTTTGCCAAATTTCGTGATTCTAGGAACTTCTACTAATATAGGTTTTTTTACTCAAAACCTATATTAGTAGAAGTTCCATACCCTCCTATTATTAAACACAGAATAAAGTTTTACCAAGTTTAAATCTATGAAAAGGTATGGGTATTCCTTTGTTATTCCTGGTATAACTTTATTCCGTGTTTATTAATAAGAGGGATAGGGTACTACCGGTTGACCTAGAGTTGTCAATTTTGGTTAATAGCAAGATCTTACAGCACAAGTAAAGGGAAAATTCCGAAAAATAAAAATGACGAAAATTAATGTAAATTTTGGTACTTACGTTAGTTTTCGCGTAAATTTAAATTTGCCCATATATTTTTATCATGTTGTCTCAGGACATTTTTATACACCTAACAGGGACTTTAGACCTCAGTATCTGGTATAAATTTCAACTTGCTAGGTCCACCCATTCCTGAAAAAATCGGTGGTTACACAGGGACCGACAGACGGACAAGCGAGTGACCTTATAAGGTTTCCTTTTTTACCTAGGTACGGAACTGTAAAAATGCCTAACTATGACATATTGAGCAGTAAAGTCTGTATAGGAAAAGATGGCTGGGGCATTAGAAATGTTTTCTTTCATTGGTAAGTATTTTTTTTTAAATTGTTTGTTTGGTTTTGATACAGATGGAGGGACTTGCGTTATCTAGTTAGATGATAGTAACAGTTGGTTTTTGTTCTTGTAGTCGATCTTCTAGCACACGTGATGCTTATTTATTTGCACAGAGGCTCACATACCTGTTGGTTATTATTCCTGAACGGTGGGTCGTCTTGCTGTGAGGGTCGTCGCGGCCATGATGTGTCCGACCTCGCCGCTACCGACACGCAATCGTCTGTGTCCACCTGATAAATTAAAAGAGTAACTTATTAGCTATTGTTCTTGGAAAAGTTAACTTTTTTAAGGAACTTGATTAAAGTTATACTGTAATTTTTAATTTCGTAGATTAAAATTAAATTTGGGGATTGTCAAATTATCGTAACTTAAAAATTGTGTTGTACCTTGAATGAATCAATTACAAATATTGTGAGTAAATGGGCAAAATAATTAAAACTTGGTTTTAGGGATCTCTTTCGTATGTCATGGCTGTCATAAGAAATATATAATTATTAAATATCCTACATTATTGACAACTAGTTGACAATAAATGATTCTGATACCAATGCTTGTGATGCACAAAATGACAGATGCCAAAAAATTTCACCTTAATATTATGTAATGTTGTAAACGAATTTAGCCTCCTCCCCCGTAACTGCGGTATTTCCGCAAGACAGCTCCGCTTCCGCATCCGTCTTCGTAAAATGATTGCGGAGTTGCAACGGAGGTTAGTTGTTGCATTTATTTTATTGTCTATTTCTTATTTATTACAAGGACAGTTTATGTATTATATTTATTAATAGTTAATGTTATACTTTATTAATGTATGATGGTAAACAGCTAAGTTAAATTAAAGTTTGGTTTCGTGTCACAACGATTCGATTTTTTTTTTTTTAATCAGTTATTACAACACTGTTTCACGTTTGCAACATAAATTTTATTATTTGTGGTTATAGCGGCAACAGAAATACATCCTCTGTGAAATTTTCAACTGTCTAGCTATCACGATTCATGAGATACAGCCTGGTGACCGACGGACAGACAGACGGATAGTGGAGTATTATTAATAGGTTCCCGTTTTTACCCTTTGGGTACGAAACCTTAAAAATCAGAATATATATATACCTCAGTGTTCCGGTCGCTATCTGATGCCAGTACGTCCATGCTCCATGCTGACTCGCTCGCTGTCTCCGACACATCAGGCGCGTTGGTATTGCTAGTATTGGTACCTATAGAAAACAGTTAGCTATTGTATTTCACTCATTTCGTATGTTAGACGCAAGATATGCACACTTTAAATCCGATATAATTAATTTGAAGGAAATTATTTCATACAAACTTCAAACAGACGGGATTATCCGAGTATTAAGTCCTTCGATCAATAAAACACTATATGACCGGTAAGTGCTTAAAAAAAGGTCTGTAAAATAAGAGCACAAATACGGTTGTGGTCTTATTTCAAATTAGTATGGTCCAATCATAGCCAACCTTAAGACATCAAAATGGCGCAGTGTCCGTTAAAAAAATCTGCAAATAACCACCGTAACGACGAGATTTTGGCAGGATTCTTTTTTCTGTAAGTTTTATTAGTAAAAACTGAATGAAATGGTAAATATGAATCAATTACCAAATATTATGATTGTGAGACCAACGTTTGCGTCGACAACGCGTCAACTATTGTCACAAACATCGACTGTTCTGGAACTTTGTAAATTAGACTTTAAAACGTGCAAGTAAGATAAAATTTGTTTTAATGTATGTTGAGCAGCAAGGAAAGGTAATAAATATTTTTTATCACACTTGCACGTAAAACGTATCTAAACATACAGGTTAACTTGGCCGTAATGCCCCATATAAAACCCTCGGGCTTTCTTTTTGTCATGAAACCCTAGGGCGGTAATTTTTTTTTTTTGATTTGTGGCACAACACACAGTTCATGCAAGTTCAAGCAAGGAGTTTACACGCAATTGAAAAATTGTCTTAAAATGTTATCTAAACAGGAATTTCTTTGCAATCTCGCTACATGTTACTTAAATACTCAACTAATGTTCTTAATAATCGATTTTAATAGTTATACTCGTAGTATGAAAACGTCTAAATTATTTAATTCTTTTTACACTCCGTCATGGCTGTATACCTACGTAAGTATTTGTCCTTAAAGTTTCTGAACGAAACACTGTATAATCTGTGGTGTGGGCAAAAATTCGCCAACTGCTTAAAAAAAAGTTCACGTATTTCGTAATAACAGCTGTGCTGACTTGTGTATTAAAGCTATAATTCATAATTATTACTCGTAAATGTGATGAAAAACATTGTATGTATCACGGGCGGTACGGGAATTACGAACCTCGACTCAGAAAGCCCTCAGTCTTCGACTTCGGGCTTCTACTAGAGTCTCGATCGTAATTCCTTACTTACCGCCCTTAATACACAATGTACTATTATTGATTTTGTATAAGAATGCAACTTTAAGCATTGCATTTAAGGTTGAATTTGCCTTAATGTACATTTATTTCAACTAGAAACTTAGAATTATCTAAACACAATAAATTGGCGGCATTTATAAAGAGAAGTTTTGTATGGGATTGTGTATCTAGTGTATTATTGACCGAAGATAGAGTGAAATGAGGTGTAATTGGAGCAGCCTATGTTTAGAAGTGGACAACTATGGAACCGTGATGATACACAACACAAAGTTATAAGATTACATACCCTGGCTGGCAGCGATTTGCGTCTGGTCGCAGGAGTCTCCGATGGTCTCCGAATCGGAAGCCAGCACGTCAGTACTCCATGTGTCGGACATTATGCTGATGGTCTCGTCGCCTTCCAGCAGCTTCTAAACCAAAAGGTTTGATGTTAAACTTACAAGTAGAGCTGTTTGAATTATAAGCTTACAATTGGGATGGTAACAAAAACTACTTTTCTGGTCAGCTAACATTCCCATGAATAAAATTAAGGCAGTGGTAAGTTTAATCAATTGTTGCCCTCCTGTTTCATTGGAATTCGATTTTTTGGAATCTAGGTTAGAAGGTACTTCATGCCGGAACAGCTGCTCAACTTGTATCAAGCGTAAGTTCGATCATGTATGAAGTAATGTTCTCATCTTTGGGCGGGATCTGCCAAATACCAGCTTGATGCACCAGAGGCGATCAAAAGCGGGCCATGAAATCCATCGGCAATGAGCCACTGGTCAAGATAATTACGGGCTGCCGTCCGAAGAGAAGTGGCCTTCTTCCGAAAAACACAAGCAGGAGACAGATGGACGACACTCTTTATACAATTTGGACAAGCCAAGGGGCAGATTGAAGAGTCGGAAAAGCTTTCTGAGGTTAACCAAACCAATTAATGACAGGAGGTATGGTGAGGCAAAGAAGAGACTGTGGCTCCTCAAACATGCTCCTCAGACTATGTTGAGCCTGCAGAAAAGCTCCCTGCAGGCTACCAACTTCCATGGCCCACCTGGAAATCTTTAAACCGCCTCCGCAGCCAAGTTGGTCGCTGCAGGCACAACTTAGCTATATGGGGGTACTCCAATGACCCGCAGTGCAATTGCGGAGCTACGTCCCAAACAATGCCCCACCTCCTATAGTGCTCTCTGTACAACAACACCTGCACCCTGAAGGACCTCTGTGAGGCAAATGAAAACGCTGTTGCCGTGGCTGAATTCTGGTCAAAACGTATATAATTAAGGAATCATCGATACGGCGAAGAACAAGAAGTCAAGGCTCCAGAACCTTGAACATCGACACCGAGTTGCCAGCTTGTCGGTTTTTATCGGTTACATTTCGGGGAGTGTGCGATGGAATTGCGTGATCTAATTCCACCTAGCCCGTTTCGTCATACATCGTATACACGCCATCGGTACATGGTGGACATCCCAGCCATACGCACAAAACGTTTTGGAAACACTTATCATCCGCACAGCAAAAGATTGGAATGCCCTGCCGGAGTCTGTATTTCCTGATAGCTTTAACCTGGGAGTCTTTAAGTCAAGAGTGAATAGGTTTCTTCTAGGCAAGCGTGCTTCACCGTCGACCACATCATCGCTTACAACAGGTGAGATAGTGGTCAAGCGCAAACCTATTATAAATGATTGAATCGTGTGTAAAATTAACATTTTCTATAATTTATCATAAAAAATTACTGTTATTTTTTAATCAACTGTCCTAAGCACAAAATTATTGAATATTGGGCTCTTATTTCACATTTCAAAGATTATTTGAACGGATAATTTAAAATTGATTCCAATAGATGGCGCGGTATTAAACTTCAGAGGCATGCCAATCGATTTTAAATTATTGTAACATATTTTAATACAATGAAACTGTGCTTATAATGTAGCTTTCTACTGGTGAAAGAATTTTCAAAATCGATTCAGTAGATACAGAGATTACCCCTTAAAACGTCACAAACTTTACCGCTTTATAATATTAGTATAGATAAATAAGGTAACAAAGTTAAAGTGTTACCTTGATCTCAAACTTGCAGAATTTGTCCTCGATATCGTTGCGGGTCTGCTTGAGCAGCTTGTTCCCCGCGTGGTGCGCATGGTGCGCGGGCGCGTGCAGCGGCAGCCTGCGCACGGCGGCGTCACCGGCTGCGTCGCCATCCGTGACTTGAGAAGATGGAGTCTCTCGCCCGGAGATGTTGGGGCTCCCGCGACCGCTGACGTTTGCTGATACCTGAGGGGGCAGACACGGGGTCTCATTGCTAACAAACAAAATTTGGTTCAAATAAATCTCACTAGATGGCGCGACATGTACACACAATTCAATAGAATTGTGTGTAAAATTAACATTTTCTGGCATTGAACATAAAAATTGTATGTTCTTGTTTAATCAACTCTCCTAAGTACAAAATTATGGAATATTGGGCTCTTAATTCACATTTCAAAGATTATTTGAACGGATCATTTAAAATTGATGCCAATAGATGGCGCATTTTTAAATTTCTGAGGCATTACACTCTATTGTTAAAAATTGCATTATAACACATTTTGGTGAATAAAATCTGTAAAAACCTGCAAAAAGAAATACTAAAAAACCGGCCAAGTGCGAGTAAACTCGCGCACGAAGGGTTCCGTACCATCATCGCGAAAAACGGCAAAAAATAACACGTTTGTTGTATGGGAGCCCCACTTATATATTAATTTTATTCTGTTTTTAGTATTTGTTGTTATAGCGGCAACAGAAATACATCATCTGTGAAAATTTCAGCTGTCTAGCTATCACGGTTCATGGGATATAGCCTGGTGACAGACAGACGGACCGCGGAGTCTTAGTAATAGGGTCCCGTTTTTACCCTTTGGGTACGGAACCCTAAAAACGAACCTTCACTGTATTTAAAGAAAACAATATTCACGAATCTAGTAAAACCTTTAACCTGCAAGTCGCTGCTAACACCATCTTTTGCCGTAAAAAGGGATCGAACGCGTTTGATGTACTTACAAAAACAACAATATTAATCAGATGAAAAACGCTAGTTACGTCGGCACGGTTTCTTTGTATGGAATGGGGCACCTGTATGCTAGTATCATATTATCTGTGGTATAGATAATTTATATGAAGCGCCAAAATCGACCGCAAGTGTAGGTTCAAGTCCTTCACATTCACGCCGTTCAGACGTGAAGGTTGCGCTAGCGCCCCTACGTCGTGATTGTATTGAAAATGCGTCAGCTCATCTGATACCTTTATATTAAACAAGCAATTCTTGCATATATATAATTTGAATCTCAGAAACGGCTCCAACGATTTTCATGAAATTTAGTATGCAGGTGGTTTCGGGGGCGATAAATCGATCTAGCTAAGTTTCATTTTTAGGAAACGTCGTTTTCTCTATTTTCACTCGAGCAGAGCTCGGTCGCCCAGGTGCTGACACTAAAACCACTTACAATAAGTCGACTACTGTGAGAATGTTAACAACTAATAATGTGCTTCAAGCCAATAACGAAATCACAACATCGAAAACAATTAATTTTAAGCAAGAAATAAAGTTATAATTTTGAATACCAACAACACGTTTTATTTCGGAGGTTGGGAAGCAGAATAAACATTTTTACTACAGATCACTTATTTGTTTGACATCAAGGCCGTTTTAGCTTATGTTTAAAATTCTTCTAAAAGATGATAATTGCTCGACTTGTCATAAAGATAAATCAGAATAAAATTATTCATTCATAAACCATTTTTTTAATTTATTATTTGTTTTCTTCTCAGCAAACCCTTTCATTTGAAACCCATATCATGGCAGTGCACACAAAATAACTAGTCCGCCATCTTGGGCCGTCCGCCATATTTGATTTATAATAACGTCACTTTCACTTATGTGTGTATGCAAAATTTCATATTTTCGGTGGAGGATAACTGTTTTAAAATTCAGTTGCAATATTTGACCCGAACACACGTCAAATTTATTTAACTTGCATTCCATGTATGTAAATACATAGATTGCAAGTTAAATAAAAGCTTGTAACAAGTAACATTTAAAATTTTTAGGAACCCTCGACACATTTTTATTTCATGCTACATAATTTTATCTAGTATATAGTAGACACGCTTCGATCGGCAATCTATTGAACACTTAATTATGACGCGATATCTTGCGAAAACACCCCGATTCAAACAGCAAAACGCCCATAACTTTTGAACGGCTGAACCGATTTTATTCAAACATGGCTAAGAACACACTCGATTAAGTTACCTTATAAACAAAAATAACTAAATCAAAATCGGTTCACCCGTTTGGACGTTATGATGCTACAGACAGATATAGAACACAAGTCAAACTTATAACACCCCTCTTCCTCCGGCGGGGGTTACAAAAGATTTCATATACACTCACCATATCAGACAAGTTATCATTCTGGTCTTCAGTTTCTAGCTCAAGGCTGGAGGTGACGCTGTGGTTTGATGCAGCTTCCGACACAGCTTCCAAATTATCTGACGTATTGCCCAGAGACACCTCATCGTGTGATACTGAGAACCTGTAAATAAATGCTATTTAATAATTTATCCTGCGTGCCGAGTTCCCCATTCATTACTAAGTAAACTATCAAGGCGAAGTCCATTTTGGGCCAATAACTTTACGGCCCATCCATACGTTAAATGATAAATGATTTTATTTCTGTAAGTTGGTTTGTACAAACACTTTTACATGTCGAACATATTTTTAAAACTAGATGAGGTCGGCGTTTCCTATCTGACTACTCTGAGAAGAAAGGCCGAAACAAACTCAGAGGTCACAGTCTCTTTTAAAGTCCAGACAAAATATTGATTAGATCATATGAAGACCATGTAGACTGAAGTCTGAAATGGTCTTTTGAGGAAAGAACCAGCCAGATTGAGTGGACCTGTCCAGTCAGTGCACGCATTTGTCAATAACCGAGCAGCTCAACTCAGAATTTAAGGAGCTCAACGATTCGACGAACAAAACCAAAGAAAGGACATTCGGGTAGGCCGCATAAACTACTCAAACTGCCAGACCATGATTAAAAACTAAGATAAATTAAAGTTAAAACAAAAAAACAAAAAAAAAAATGATCCACATAGTCTTCACATTCACAATAATTAAAATAAAATAATACTTTAAAAAGTAAATATTCTTGTCATTGCAAGAAAACCAAAAAAAAAAATATAATAACAAAATGCATAGTGCAAAATATAATAAAAAAACAAAATTAATTGGAGCAGCTCAATCCCAAGCCTTTTTGTCCTTAATGTAATCTTTAGTTGTATAAAACGCTTTCTGGCACAACTTACGTTTAATGAAAGATTTGAATTTATTAAGACTTAGATCTTGTACGTGGCTTGGAAGCTTATTATAAAAGCGTACACATTGACATCTAAACGAGCCACCTATTTTCTTGAGCCTTGTTGTAGGTACTACAAATTTGTGTTTGGAACAACAAGTATGATTTGAATTCGCTAATATTTCATCGAGGAGTCTCACAGGAAAGTATTATTTTTCTCGCGTCAAAACCGGGTGACGCTATCCTTGCACTGGAACGCCTTGCAGCAATTACGTATAAAACCTGGGCGACCGAGTTCTGCTCGGGTGAAAATAGAGAAAACGACGTTTTCTAAAAATGAAACCTAAGCTAAGGTCGATTTAACACCTCCAAAACCCCCTGCCCCTGCATACTAAATTTCATGAAAATCGTTGCAGCTGTTTTTGTTACAGATTATATATATATACAAGAATTGCTCGTTTATAGGTATTAGATAGATAGATAAGCTACGAGTATATATATGCGTGTATTGTATAAGAATAGACGATGTATTAAATACTTACTCATCAATCTAAAGTTTTCTGTAACATGATGAGTATTGAGCGTAAAAGGTCTGGAGTTCATAAAACCCTATATCGGGCAAAGGTCTTTAAGGTTCAAAGTAGCGTAAATTACCTAGTCCGCTTCTGTACCGGTGCACCGGGGCCTGCCACAGCTAACGCGGATCCAGTATCGTCTGCATCACCGGCTTCTGAGCCACCATAGTAGCATTCCAGGACCTTCGATTCTGGGACTAGACCTGTGGAAGACGATGTATATGATGTATCTTACAATAAATGAATCTTGAAAGAACGAATTCCGAGTTTGGAGTCCTGCCACGTCTATTATTAACACAGATGAAAAAAATATGAGTGAAGCAAAAGAAGTATGTAAGGATGGTGCAGTGTGCAGTGGCAGGTGGCGTTCTGTAGTTTCTGCCTACCCCCATGGGAAAAAGGCGTGAGTTTATGTGTGATATACATATGATGTATGTATGTATGATGAAAATACCAAAATCGCTATATGTATGCCTATAATATTTGAAGAGATCCCTCGATTTCTTTAGTATCGCATCATCAGATCCTGACCTGATGACCATGAAGACCACCTATCAAGTATACCCTTTTAAACAAAAGAAGGACTTCCAAATCGGTCCAGGCATCTTTGAGTAATCGGGGAACAAAATAAAAAAATAAAAAAATTGCAATGAATTGAGAACTCCTCCTTTTTTTGAAGTCGGTTAAAAATGTGATAAGGAAGAATAGACAGGTGAAAATTCAATCATTCAACATGTTGTAAGAATTCCACAGGATTTTGGTTGCTACATTTTATTGGACCTGTCTTCATTTTAAATGGCCAATCGATTTTATGTACGATTCAAACTTTACGGCGGCTCGAAACTCGAGCCACTGCGCAAGTGTTGTTAGGGGGTGCTGCGCCGCGATTAGCGCACATTATAGCCGCCATTAAGTTTGAATCAAAGTATAACAAACACTTGTAATGGGTTTATGGACCCATACCACACTATACCCGAACCCGGTCCCCAACTCACCCACATAATCATGCTCCTCAACATTCGCCAGCTTGATGACCAGCACATCCATGTGCTCCACGCTCCCATCGTCCTTGGCACTGCCGTTCATGGGCTTGTCATCAGCAGCCGAAGCTAACGAGGAGTTGGAACTGGCGCTGCGAGGCAGCCGAGGCCTTTGGACCTTGGCGAGGATGCTCTTCTTGTTGGAGTGACCGTTTTCTATCGGGGACGGCATGTCTTTAGATTCTGTAGGTGGTGATTGCCTATGGAAAAGTCGAAAATACAGTATATGGGTAATAGAATGGATAGGATAGATGGACCCCATTTGGTTGTCGTGCAGGCATCCTCTCTGTGAGAGGGGTTTGGGCCGTAATCCACCACGCGGGCCCAGTGCGGGTTGGTGGATGTCACATGTCTTCGAATTTTTTATTCTAAGACATGCCAGTTTTCCCACGATGTTTTCCTTCACTGTTTTGAGAGCAGTGTTGATGAAATAATTTACAAAAAGTAAAGCACCTGCCTGGCTGTAAGTCGCGGCCGTTACCACTGAGCCACCACTGCTCTTAATAGAATAAGCAGAGTATATGGGTGGACATTATGGATAACAGTTAATAATTAGGATGGATCCCATTGCAGTGCTAAATGCAGTTTTGATGTAGCGACAGTACATAGTTTTTTATATAAATTAAGGCTACAACAACTAATAAGAGCGACTGGTGTAGCAATTTCGCCAGGATAAGTTTTCAAGCTCAAAGGCAAAGGGTTCATATTTCAGCACAATTGCTTTGTAATTTGGCTGGCTGCTTTTCCATTAGTATTTTAGTAACGAATGAATTACATCAGAATCTGTGCTGGGGTTATGAGCAATGACAAAAAAATATTGGTAGTAAATATTATCATTTCTCAGCGGTCGATTGGAACGGAGTGAGTGGTAGATTGTCGTTCTATAGTTTGTCAGTCTGTCTTTTTCTTTCTGATGATAAACGGGACTGGGGCGGGACTCCTTCTTACCTGTACTTGGTGAGGTCTGGCATCTTGCGCAGCAGGTCGTGTAGACGACTTCTGTAGTTCGGCTCGGAGGTCTGCAGTAAGGCAGCCAGCCGGTTCGCGCAGGCTTCTCCGTTACTTGAGCTTTCGCTACTTGATTCACTGCTGCAAGAAAGTAGATACAGTATGTTAAAGTAATTTAAGGAAAATAACAGACATCTTCAACACATGCATTAGATTATTAAAGTATCCCTTTTACCACGGGCACCCAACGCCAAGAAAGAAAATTTGGTTCAAATAAATTGCACTAGATGGCGTGATAAGCTTCGATTTGTTAATGAGTTTTGTGAAATATTAAGATTTTCTAGAGACGGTCATAAAATATATGTCTTTGTTTAGTTAACTCTCCTTAGCACAAAATTAAGGAATATTCTTAATTCTCATTTCAAAGATTATTTTAATGGATCATTTAAAATGCATTGTAGTAGATGGCGTGGTTTTCAATTTCTAAGGCATCTACTCGATTTTTTATATTTGTTTTGTAAGACATTTTCATTTTCAAACCTGCAAAAAATTACAAAACAAAATTTTCGCTTTATTTAAAAAAAAGTATTCACGAATCGAGAAAACCCTTTTTACTTGCAAGTCGCTGCTAACACTATCTATAGCCGTGGAACGGAACCGAAAGCAAAAGACGTTCTTAGCAAAATAATCAGTTTAATCAGACGAATGACGCTAGTTACGTCGGCACGGTTTCTTTGTATAGGATGAGGCATCTGTATGCTAGTATTATATTATCTGAGCTTTTAATAAACTGAATACTCTCCTTTATTTATCATTTTTACAAATGTCACTTTTAATTTGTCAACGGAAACTCGACTCTATTTCTGAAAACGAACAGTTTCGTATTCGTTTCTGGCACTCAAGTGGGCCGTTGTTTTGAAAGTGTCAAGCGTCAAGTTCTATGACAATGAGACTACTTTATGACGTCAGCACGAAAAAACTAAAAAAAAAATAACTACAGCATGATAAAACGAAATATTGAAATTAGTCGCCTTATAGCTAAATCTACAAATATAAAAAAGATACCTGTAAAATATTTTACATACCGAATTCCTAACATTTGTTAGTAAATATTTTAGTGTTAGAAAACGTTTGTTAACATTTTTAACAGCAGTGTGTAAGCGCCATAAGATTTTAGAACATAACATAACATAAACTCACGCCTTTTTCCCATGGGGTTAGGCAGAAACTACAGAACGCCACCTGCTACGATTAGATAAGATACGATTTTAGAAGTAAGAGTTAATTTACCTCAAAGCGGCGGCTTCAGGAGCGGTTCCACTCGCCGACGACTGCTCGTCAGCTGATGTGACGCTCGGCGTGTTGTTGTTCAGCTTCGAGGATATGCGCTTCAGGAAACTTATCTGTAACAATACATAAGTGATATAATCGATCACGTTACACGGTGAGCTTGAAGCTAACTAGGCATCTGTTAAAAAAAAAAGAGTTTTTGATATCAGACTTTAGAGGAAAATCAAATGAAATGAGAAACATTCAAAAGAGTTCGGCGTGTGTGAATCTCGATTTTGGATCTTTGTTTTTCATATTTTTTAGCTTGGCGACATGCTCATACATACTGCCCTGCCACGGGGAGATAGCTCAGTTATGTGGGATTCTAACCCACTAAAACTCCACGGTGTCCTCCTGTGCCGCGAACCCGCCGCGGCTGTGCGTCACCGGACCCGGACCGGGGGGTATCCCCCATCACTGGCGCACCAGAACACATTGCACGCCATGACCACCCCAGGGACCAAACCAGCACATGGGCCGCCAGATTACCCCGTGTAACGATTTTGGAGCAACCAAAGTCATTTTTAGCAAAGCAAATTTGTTTTTTGTCCGTCAGGTAGATTAATAAAAAATATTGGACACGTTTTTTTCTTTTGATACGTAAATCTATATTGACGAAGATTCAATGCGTTGAAATATCGTGTGACGTCAGCTAGTGCACTTTATACTGCCTTAGTGACGTCACAAGCCCCCACTCCTGAACTTTGATGCGCTTTAACTTGATTTGGTAAAGTCAACAATACGTGTCTAATATTATTTGATAATATTACTGACGGACTAAATAGAATCATAATTTTTCATCCCAGGAAACATCCCTATTGCGCGCCCAAAGTATATGTGGCGATACGTGGCGAAACTGTGTGCGCAAGCGCATGTTGTCAGTACGCTCTATATGACGTAACACTCACCAGTAGCTGAGCATCTTGAGGAGTGAACAGCGCCACCGTAGTATGTAGATGTGCGTCAGTAGCGATGCGCGGTGTTTCCGCGTGCGCGTGTGGCTGAGTGGGGGCGGCTGCGCAGGCCCACGCCTCGCTCGCTATGTTCTCTATGAGTGTCCACACGCAGGAGCGCTCGAATTTCAGGTAAACGTCGCGGACTTTTGCTTCTACCTGTAGAGGCAATCATTTTTTAATACAAATCTGAAATACATCATGATAATTCAGGATAAAGTAAGCAATTACTGGAAATAGGCCTCGGTCAAGCATTGAAATAACGACTCAATGCTTCCAGCAATCTTCACCAAATCACAAAATTAATAGAATTCGATATTATAATATAGATGAGGTTGAAGCGCGCCTGTACGCCACCGTTACCTCGGGGTGTATGATACCCGAACATGTGAAGTGTTCAGTACTAGATACATTACCTCCTGGTACTTGGCGAGGCACAGCATCTGTATGATCTGAGCGATGTGGATGAGGTTGAAGCGCGCTATGTACGACACCGGCACCTCGGGGTGCACGATACCCGGTCATGTGAAGTGTTCAGTTCTAGATACATTACCTCCTGGTACTTGGCGAGGCACAGCATCTGTATGATCTGAGCGATCTGGATGAGGTTGAAGCGCGCTATGTACGACACCGGCACCTCGGGGTGCACGATACCCGGTCATGTGAAGTGTTCAGTTCTAGATACATTACCTCCTGGTACTTGGCGAGGCACAGCATCTGTATGATCTGAGCGATGTGGATGAGGTTGAAGCGCGCTATGTACGACACCGGCACCTCGGGGTGCACGATACCCGGTCATGTGAAGTGTTCAGTTCTAGATACATTACCTCCTGGTACTTGGCGAGGCACAGCATCTGTATGATCTGAGCGATCTGGATGAGGTTGAAGCGCGCTATGTACGACACCGGCACCTCGGGGTGCACGATACCCGGTCATGTGAAGTGTTCAGTTCTAGATACATTACCTCCTGGTACTTGGCGAGGCACAGCATCTGTATGATCTGAGCGATGTGGATGAGGTTGAAGCGCGCTATGTACGACACCGGCACCTCGCGGTGCACGATACCCGGTCATGTGAAGTGTTCAGTTCTAGATACATTACCTCCTGGTACTTGGCGAGGCACAGCATCTGTATGATCTGAGCGATGTGGATGAGGTTGAAGCGCGCTATGTACGACACCGGCACCTCGGGGTGCACGATACCCGGTCATGTGAAGTATTCAGTTCTAGATACTTTACCTCCTGGTACTTGGCGAGGCACAGCATCTGTATGATCTGAGCGATGTGGATGAGGTTGAAGCGCGCTATGTACGACACCGGCACCTCGGGGTGCACGATACCCGGTCATGTGAAGTATTCAGTTCTAGATACTTTACCTCCTGGTACTTGGCGAGGCATAGCATCTGTATGATCTGAGCGATGTGGATGAGGTTGAAGCGCGCTATGTACGACACCGGCACCTCGCGGTGCACGATACCCGGTCATGTGAAGTATTCAGTTCTAGATACTTTACCTCCTGGTACTTGGCGAGGCATAGCATCTGTATGATCTGAGCGATGTGGATGAGGTTGAAGCGCGCTATGTACGACACCGGCACCTCGGGGTGCACGATACCCGGTCATGTGAAGTATTCAGTTCTAGATACTTTACCTCCTGGTACTTGGCGAGGCACAGCATCTGTATGATCTGGATGAGGTTGAAGCGTGCTATGTACGACACCGGCACCTCGCGGTGCACGATACCCGGTCATGTGAAGTGTTCAGTTCTAGATACATTACCACCTGGTACTTGGCGAGGCACAGCATCTGTATGATCTGAGCGATCTGGATGAGGTTGAAGCGCGCTATGTACGACACCGGCACCTCGGGGTGCACGATACCCGGTCATGTGAAGTGTTCAGTTCTAGATACATTACCTCCTGGTACTTGGCGAGGCACAGCATCTGTATGATCTGAGCGATCTGGATGAGGTTGAAGCGCGCTATGTACGACACCGGCACCTCGGGGTGCACGATACCCGGTCATGTGAAGTGTTCAGTTCTAGATACATTACCTCCTGGTACTTGGCGAGGCACAGCATCTGTATGATCTGAGCGATCTGGATGAGGTTGAAGCGCGCTATGTACGACACCGGCACCTCGGGGTGCACGATACCCGGTCATGTGAAGTGTTCAGTTCTAGATACATTACCTCCTGGTACTTGGCGAGGCACAGCATCTGTATGATCTGAGCGATCTGGATGAGGTTGAAGCGCGCTATGTACGACACCGGCACTTCTACAACGCCGTGCGCCTCGGGGTTTACGATACCCGGGCATATGAAGTGGTTTAACACTAGGTCCGTGCATATCGCGTGGAGTTCTCGGTCTGATGTTCTGTGGATAAAAAATATATATTTAATGCATGAATATTACAGGAAGAATATTGACCGAGCTGAATCCATACATGGTGTCGCAAAACGATAGCGTACTCAAGATGATTTAAGTGTGGGATTCACGATTAAAACCTAAAGATTAAGGGCAAATCAAACTTTACACAATCAAGTATTGTATGCTGTCATAAAGTGGGCCAGTGCTCCCTCGGGCAGACGATAAACTTGCTGGTTAGGTTGTACAGCGACTGGACTGTCCATTTCGTAGGAAGGGACCACCGAAAAACTAGATTCCAACCTGACTTTTAAGTTGATACATACTGGACCTAGTCTTACTGCCAGTTTCCCAGGTCTCAATTATCGGGCTGTTAACGTAATCGACGATTAATCGCCTGTTAATTCTACTTTCAGTTTCTCAACACCCAAATGTGACAAGCGTTTAACAATTTGTCACATTTGAGAAAATCTCGAATTAACCACATGTTACAGCAGTTTTGGGTTTCTGAGAACCATTTCCATTGTTAATCTCTTGTCAACGAGCCTAATTTATAATTGTTGGAAATTGGTCTATTATTCACAGATTAAAATTAATATTATGATTTTAAAGGCTTATATTACGATAAAAAGATAATAGGGGTCGGCGAAAACTATGGTATGGGTTGAGTTATAAAAAATATGTTAATTTAGAGCAATTATTTAATTACAAAGATTAAAAACAAATAGGATATAAAAACTTTTTAAATTAATTACAGTATAAAAACTTGACACATTATCAAAAATAGTTATTTTGTATTTATGTAAATAAAAAAAACAAACTGTTACTGACCTGGGTATCGAACCTACCTCACACCAATGCGCGTGAGGAAGGTTCGATGGTCAGTGTTGACTGTATCTTACTTAGTACTTTCAAGTTCAGTTTCTGTATAGGTTTGTGTTTAACTTGAAGCGGCTGTGGTGGTGACCGCGCCAGGGTAAGCAACACTTACCAAGGTTAGTCTTGGGATGGGTGACCAATTTATTTTTGGATCCCTTTTTTATGGATAGGTGACCCCGCCAGGTTAAGCAACACTAACCAAGGTCAGTCTTTGGATGGGTGACCATGACCACAAACATTTTGATCACCCATCCTAAAGTCACCCCGCTAGATTAAACAACATCTACCAAGGTCACCCATCCAAAAACAAGCGAACCAAAAAAATTTGGTTCCCATCCCAAGACTGACCTTGGTAAGTGTTGCTTATCCAGGCGGGGTCAGCCATCCAAAAAAAATGAACCAAAAAAAAAAAGTGGTCACCGATCCAAAAACAAGAAAACCAAAAAAAAGTGGTTACCCATCCAAAAATCGTTCTTGGTAAGGTTGGCTTAACTTGGCGGCTAAACCAACCCTGCCGCTCAAGATAAAATACTATTTAAAGTTACTGATTATACAGGGTGTCCCAAAAAGGACGCAAGATTTGAAATTGAAGAAAAGCACTTTTATTTTTTCGTTATAATATATTTGTATATAAAATCTTGAAGTACATAAAATAGGGTTATTTGTGGAATAACACGTCAGGCAAATGTCCTCCTAGGCTTTGCTGGCACATACGCACTCTTTTGTCAAAGTTTTCTATGACCATTTTGCATAGATGCGGCTGAATTTCCCCGATGCAGCGTCGAATTTCCTGTTTTAAAGCGTGAATAGTTGTAGGCTTATTGGCATAGACTTTAGACTTTAAATAACCCCATAAAAAGAAATCTAAAGGCGTTAAATCGCAAGATCTAGGGGGCCAATTCTGATCACCGAATCGAGAGATCACACGACTAGGAAAAGTTTCATGCAGTAATTGCATCGTTTCTCCGGCTGTGTGGCAAGTGGCCCCGTCTTGTTGAAACCACATTGCTTCCACATCGATATCCTCTAATTCGGCTAAAAAAAACCTTGTTATCATGTTGCGATATCGAGCCCCATTAACAGTAACCGCTTGACCGGCCTCATTTTGAAAAAAATATGGTCCAATAATGCCTTCAGCCCAAAACCCGCACCAAACAGTGACACGTTGTGGATGCATTTGTTTTTGAACAATCACATGTGGGTTCTCTGAGCCCCAAATGCGGCAATTCTGACGATTAACAAAGCCATCGAGATGAAAATGTGCTTCGTCGCTAAAGATGATTTTGTTTGAAAAATCTGCATCCCTGTTTTGGCGGTCGATAATCCATTCAACGAACTCTCTTCGCTGTCCATGATCACGGGGCTTCAGTTCTTGTGTTATTTGAACTTTGTAAGCATGGAGATGCAGATCTTTAGTGAGAATACGCTGGAGAGAGCTTCTTGAAATTTGCAATTCTTGTCCACGATGCCTAATGGATGTTCCTGGATGTTCACGGACATTCTGACGCACAGATTCAATATTGCCATTTGAACGGCTTGTTTTTGGACGACCAGTGGAATGAACATCATTAATTGATCCACTCTCCCTGAATTTTGCAACCAGTCTCTTCACAGTTGATGAACTCAAGCCAATATTCCGACCATATTTTGCACGGAATTTTCGAACCGTACCCGCCAAACTTTCATTACTTTTCAAATATTGTTCAATAATAAAAACGCGTTGATCTTTCGTATAACCCGCCATTTTTACAAATCCTAAACATTCAGCTGTCAAATGTTTTTTTTTTCAGGGTTGCCAGCACTAAAATACAAAACTGGCGGCAAATTGAAATCTTGCGTCCTTTTTGGGACACCCGATAGTAGCGAATGAAGTGAATGAATACCAGCTAGGGTGGCCAACCGAAATAAATCAATGCCGATTATTTATTGTAACAAGCGATTACGTAATTTCTCGATGATGAAGTGTTGAGAAACTCACTGACAACTGACGGCTGGTTAATTTGTGACAAATTGTCAGCTAATTTGAGATGTGACGTCTACTTCAGAAACCGGCCCTTAACCTGTCGTAGGAAAAAAGAAGTTCTTTTGTAAATCCCTTACCTGGAATGTTGTTTCAACAAGTGCACAATCTGCTGTACAATCCAGGCGATAGTTGCGGGAAAGTTGGGCCAGTGCTCCCTCAGTGAGACGATAAACTTGCTGGTCAAGTTGTACAGCGACTGGATGGTCCACTTTCGGTAGCGGGCCACCTTGGTCGCATACTCCTGGGTGTTCGGCTGACCGAACTTCTTGGCGCGGTCTGCTGGGGTGAATCTGTGGGGAAGTTGGCGAATCTAAATTAATACATATTATAAAGAGGTAACATTATTTGTTTGTACTAGCACAGATAATATAATAATAGTATACAGATGCCTCATCGCATACAAAGAAACCGAGCCTACGTAACTAGCGTTTTTCGTCTGATTATCTGATTATTTTTTATATTTTGTACATCGATCGAGTTCGGTTCCGCCGTTAAAAGGGTTTACTCGGTTCGTGAATATTTTTTCCTTTAGATACATTGACGATTTGTTTTATAGTATTTTTTTGCACGTTTTTACAGTTTCATTGCCACAAAAAGTGTTACAATACAAATTTAAGCAATCGAGTGGAATGCCTCAGAAATTTAAAACCGCGCCATCTATTGTAATCTTTGTAATGTGCATTATGAGCCCAATATTCAATGATATAGTGCTTAGGAGAGTTGATTAAACAAGAACATATAATTTTATGTTCAATTCCAGTAAATGTTTATTTTAAACACAATTCAATATCAAATCGGTGCATATCGCGCCATCTAGTGAGATTTATTTTAACCAAATTTTCATTCTTAGCGCTTAGGCTTATGCACGGTTTCTGCATGAAAGGCAAATAGAGCCAAGCCGTGGGAAAATGCTAGTCTATTATAAACTTGATTTTGAGAACATCTGGTTCAAAAAGTTAGATATCGAATATCGTAATACTGAATTGATACAATGCGGGCCCATTGAACAAGTGACCATGACCTTAGGGAAAGATAATAAAAATAGCAAGTCTTATCTTCAAGCCTAGATTGTTTTTCTAAGAACATCCATCGCGTTCGGTTCCGATCCAAAGATATATAGATGGTGTTAGCAGGTTTACTCGGTTCGTGAATACTTATTTTTAAATACAGCGACGATTTGTTTTATAGTATTTTTTGCAGGTTTTTACAGTATCGTTGAAACAAATAAAAAAAAACAAGTGGTAGCCTCAGAAATTTAAAACCGCGCCATCTATTGGAATCAATTTTAAATGATCCATTCTAATAATCTTTAAAATATAAATAAATAGCTTAATATGCCTTAACTTTGTGCTTAGGAGAGTTACTTAATCAAGAACATACATTTTCTACGATCGTCTCTAGAAAATCTTAATATTTCACAAAAGTCAATAACAAATCGAAGTTTATCACGCCATTCAGAGCAATTTATTTGAATCAAAATTTCTCTCTTTCCGTTGGGTGCCCGTGGCAGAGTTGTGAAGTACACCGATATTTCGTAATTAACGCTTAAATCTCAAGTAATCATGTAATGTAAGCTCACGAATGGCTTGCATCATATCTAAAGGATAGGGTACAACTGGTAGAAATCGAATATTTTGATAAGAATTAAAATGAGATCTGACAGTAGAGTAGTTAACGCGTCAATTCCCCAAGGGAGTGTAACAGGCTGCTTGTTGTTTCTTATCTACATAAATGACCTTCCTAAAATTATAAATGGACCATGTGTTCTATTTGCGGACGATATCTCTCTGCTCACCTCATGTCAGAGCGATGACATTATAAACACCAAATTGAACTCCCTTCTCTCAACAGCTGTAAACTGGATGGATAACCATAATCTAGAAATTAACTACACAAAAACAAAATTAATTACTTTTCATCCCCATCAAAAACCCCCATTAAAAATAAATTTTACTTTTAATAATGCAAAACTTGAACAGGTAAGTGAATTTACCCTTCTCGGTTTGTCTATAGACACCCACTTAAACTGGAAATCCCATATACAGAAAATAAGAACCAAACTATCAAAATTTGCATATGCCTTGCGCGAAATTAAAAGAACTACAAACCTGCAGACTGCATTTGTCACCTACTATGCATATTCCCAGGCGTGGCTTAGCTATGGGGTCATGCTGTGGGGTAACAGTACAGATTCACAAACCATATTTATTTTACAAAAAAAAGTTAATTCGAATTATAACCAATATAGATCAAATGGATAGCTGCAAACCACACTTCCGAAAACACAAAATACTCACGCTTCCCTGTTTATACATCCTAGAATTATGTAAATTTGTCAGAAAACATCCAGATTGTTACACAACTTGCGAAGAAACACAAACAAGATTCAATTTTAGACACAACAAAAACAAAATAAACATACCTCAATCCCGACTTAAAATGCACTCAACCAGCCCTTTAGTAATGTCCATAAAAATTTATAACAAACTGCCAAATGATATTAGATAAATAAACAAAACAAATATATTTATTAATAAAGTGAAACAATTTAAAACAGTTAAGGAGTTTTTTAATGACAAATCGATTGCAAAATAAAAACATTCCCTCAATTATCCACCAAAAATTACGAAATATATATAACTAGCTGACCCGGCAAACTTTGTTTTGCCATAAAAACACCAAACATTCATCTACTAAATATCCTACCTACCTTACCCTACCCTACCTACCCTACCCTACCCTACCTACCCTACCCTACCTACCCTACCCTACCTACCCTACCCTACCTACCCTACCCTACCTACCCTACCCTACCCTACCTACCCTACCCTACCTACCCTACCTACCCTACCCTACCTACCCTACCCTTTAAGAATTAAACTATCCTATCTCTCAAGTTGGATCGAACTGCACATGGTGTGCGAATTTTATTATAATCGGTTAAGTGGTTTAGGAGTCCATTGAGGACAAACATTGTGACACGAGATTTATATATATTAAGATAAAATGGGTAAATTGCTTGAAATACGTGCTTACAAAAGCCAAATATAATAAATAACATTAATAACATAATTTAATCTTAATGAAAATACCTCAATCAGTTTTATAATAATTACTTATTTACTATTCCTATTCAATCAATATATCATACCTATAAACACAGACATAATTATACATCCAATTTGACATTTGTAATATTTTTATTATTATTTTTTTGATACTATGTAATGCCTTGAAATACTAGGGGGGCCACCCCTTCCTCTCTCCTAATTTTTGCTGTGCCCGACGGGGTCCATATTGATCTTTTACCATGTCTATACCATCTTTGTAATACATATGGAATGCAATAAAGTATTGAGTATTAATATGTAGTACCACAGATAATATAATACTAGCATAGTAGTACGTATGTGTACGGTAGAAAATCTCATACAAAAACAGCACATTTTCGTGCCTCGGTCATCCGGTAAACCAACTTCAGGGCGGCCAAGAAGTTTGGCGAGGACTATATCTCTGTGTGTGTGTGTGTGTTCTACAATCATTTTGTTTATTAATATTAAAATACAGACTCAAGCATGTCCTGATTGATATGCAGCTGCACCCTTGGAATAACTTATCTGAAGCTCAATGTCAGTGCAGAAAGGACGCGCATGCGTGGTGATCGATTGCCTCGCAATCGCAAACAACAATAGATGCTTACAAATATAGGACAAGGACCTGCAAAATGCAGTTCATTGTTGAGGGCGATCTCTCCACAAGGTCAGTTTGTTGGTCCATCATATTACATTTGAATGTGTAGGGCAGGAGTATGATTGTGGATGCCTACGAAAAGATAGATTGGTTGTGTACGCAATGATACTGATTAGCAGACCCTAAATTCATAAAAAATTCATCTTCATCAGCCGTTTTACCCGACGGCCGAAGGAGGATAATGTGTTTTTTAATGGCTGGCCTCCTCTCTATGGGAGAGGGAATGGGCGGTAATCCACCACGCGGACACAGTGCGGGTTGGTGGATGTCACTTGTCTTCACATTATTGGTTCTAGGACATGCCGTTTTCCTCACGATGTTTTCCTTCACCGTTTTTAGAGCAGTGGTGATGAAATAATTTACACAAAGTAAAGCCCCGACCTACGACACGTAAGTCGGGGCCGTTACCACTTAAACTATAGGTAACAAATTTGTACGTGACACTTTCATGACACACGGGCGCGGGGGACGTAGAGCAGCGGGGGTGGTAAAACGTGCGCACGGGTCGCGTTGTCACCTGAAGGGAGCGTCGTTGCATCATCGAGGCTACACGTCATTGGGTGGGTAGTAACCTTAACGTTGCCAACCGCGCTGACCAATAATCTATGGTTACACGGGTATAATCATATTTTCTAGGCATGATTGGTCTAGAAAAAAAAAAGGTTAATTAAAAAAATCAAAAAACCCGACTGCTCAAAAAGCAAACTAAAAAGACGTAAACAAGAAGAAAATCATGCTGTGCAGTCGGAGGATACATATTCGCGAGCTGGCTGACCAAAACCAGATGACTCCGACTGCACAGCATGATTTTCTTCTTGTTTATGTCTTTTTAGTTCGCTTCGTAAGCAGTCGGGTTTTTTGATTATACCGATGGTACGTTGCCATGGGACGGTCTTTTTTAATACTCTGCGGGCGAAGCCTTCGACAAAACCTTATAGAACTAAATAATTATAATTAAAGCAATATTTTTTTTCGATTTGTTTGCATTCACGGAACCCTCTACGAGAAGTTAACACTAAACCTGAGCTGAAAAGCAATAAAAACTATAAAAATACGACCCGCTTATGCGACTTCCAATTCCACGCAAACTGCAAATTACATCGCAAATATCATAACTTCTAAACCTGAAGAACGATTGTTTGCAATCGATTTTTCTAGAAATTGTCCATAGAACAGACAAGTTTTATATTTATTTACAAAACAATGGATCGCTGGAGGTCGTAGAAACAGATGGCTAGATTTTCATAGTACGGGATCCCATCGCATAAATCTGCAGGTACATTGTTTTTGATAATCCTTCATTTTTATCAATTATACTAGATAGTAGAATATACTTATTACTGCAGGGTTGTCGCAATCAGTTTTCTTTTAAGCTATTGCATAGCTTCTATCGCGGGCCTTGAGCGCGGGGACCGAATCCAGAAATTCCGTAACGAAAAAACCTCACGCTCCCCACTCCGACGGGCACGGCGGTGATACACACATCAACACGGTCTAGGGATATTTCATACTCAATTAAATAACTCGAAAAGTACTGGCCGCATTGGAATCTTTTATACACCGATTTGTTTGTAATTTATCTCAGACTAATTCCAAATTCAAATTTTTGAAAATTCTTTTGTTTCGGTGGCATATAAATGTCTTGATGTGTAGGAGAGGGAATTTTCATTTGTGCGAAATTTAGAAAACAATACGAATTACGTTTAGTTACAGTTTTTTTTCATTTTTAAACGAAAGATAAAGTTAAAATTGAGGTATTGTAGCCATGCAACGCCAACATTTGACGAGGGCGGAGATGTTACGAGCTGTGGGATGGTGGAAGCTGGGTCTGTTCAGCGTAATGTTGCTGAGGCCATAGGGACCCACCAAAATGTAATTTCAAGATTGTGGACACGCTATCGTGCCACAGGTGAAGTAGCGGAGAGGCACCGGGGGCCACGTCGCATCACTACCCCCAGACAAGACCGATTTTTGCAAATTACTGCGCGAGCTCAACCAAATGCAACGGCGACTCAATTGGTCCAAAGGCTGCGAGTGGAACACCAGGTGCTTGTTAGTGACCAAACTGTAAGAAGGCGACTGCATGAAAGCAATCTACGCTCTCGTAGACCACTCCGGGTCCCACCTTTACGGAGAGGCAATCGTGGACGACGATTAGATTGGGTTCGGAACCACGTGGACTGGGGCCGTGAGCAATGGTCCAATGTGCTGTTCACGGATGAATCCAGGTTCGGCTTCCATCCAGATTCACGAAGGACGCGTGTTTGGCGAGTTCCTGGACGATGGAGCCGTCTTCAGAACCCTCAGGAAGTTCACCCATACCAAGGAGGAACAATTATGGTTTGGGCAGGAATTCGTCTTGGAGGACAGACGGATCTCGTTTGGGTGCGGGGCAATATGACGGCAGAAAGATACGTCCAACAGGTGCTGGGGCCCGTAATCTTGCCCCACAGAACACAAATGGGGCAAGATTTCCTGCTCATGCACGACAATGCCCGGGCACACACGGCGAGAACGGTAGCAGCTTGGTTACATACACACAATGTTAGGGCCTTAGACTGGCCTGCTCAATCGCCAGATCTAAATCCCATTGAGCTTGCGTGGGATATGCTGCAAAGAAGAGCTCTGAAGGAAGTGCCTGAAAATCTGGCTACAGAAGATCAACTTTTTGCGCACCTCAGAAGGACATGGGACAATATTCCGCAGCAAGACATTGACAACCTTGTTCTGAGCATGCCGAATCGTTGCCGATGTGTTATGAACATCACGGGCGCTTTCTCAGACTACTAACTTCAAGTTTATAAACACAAATTAAATGATTTTTCTATTCTTTTCAGTTTTTACTCATAAATTAAAAGTTAATTTAATGCTTTTGTCGTGAAAACTAGTATCGATCGGAACACTTGTGTTTAATAAAAATGCAGGTGCTATGTCGACTGGGGTTACATTGAAAATTCTATTGGGCCCGATAGAGAACTTTTATTGAATTTCTGAGGTACCTATATGAGAAGACTAGCTTCTGCCAGCGGATTTGTCCGCGTGAATGTCGAAAATTATCATAAGGGAACATAATCCGGCAATAAAAATAAAAATTCTGTGCTATTCCAGACTTTCAAAAAAAAATTGTGGTGTAAATATAATATTAACAAAATTTTGAACAAAAGCCGTACGTAATAGCGGTAAATGTGTGATCTATCAGAACCTAGTGATTTCTTTTCAACGTGGCAATAGCGTTTTTTCGCCCTTCCACAATATCTCCAATATTTGAAGATTATGATAGACGTCGATTCAGAACGATTTTGACTTTATTTTCTGTTTTTAACCGACTTCCCAAAAAGGAGGAGGTTCTATGTTCGACTGTACAACTAAAAAGTGAAAATAAAAAAAGTTTTTGCAAAAACATACAACCGACTTCCAAATACAAAACCGTTGTAGTTTTGTATTTGGAAGTCGGTAGTACTTTTTTGCAAAAAGATTTTTATAAAAATTAATAATATCAGTAAAACGCAACAACAAACAACAACATCTCAAACTGCGCCTGGAAAATTATTGAGATTGCCATAATAAGGTAAAATTCATTTTGTTTTACAATTTTCCTTGCAGGTAAAATGCACGTGCCAAGATAATCATAAAACTAGTTTACACTAAAAAGACCAGCGATTAACACGTCTGATCTCGCACTATTACGTAAATATTTAGATCATAAATAACACTTCACACCTTCTGCATCGTTTGTTTTCAAAACAATATCATTTTTGTTGCTGCAACCAATTTTAACCCTAACACTTGGTGATAGAGTTTAAATTAGAACGGATTGTATACCAATTTGACCAATATTCAGCTGTAAGTCTAAGTTATAGAGTTTAAATTCGAATGGCTGATATGAGATCACCCGGTGCCAGCGCAAGCCACATAATGTACTATAAAATATTGATAATCCATAGCAGAGGCTTATAAACCTGAACACAATTGAGCCCATCTAGACGTTTGCTTGAGATCTAGAAAATCGTTTGTTAGAAATCTTAAGGTTACACTAGTCGATGATTCTTCCATACAAACGTAGTGGTGATTACTCCACTGTTTGACGATCAACGTTCAAAATAAAAAATTATATCAATTTGTCTCATCATGATCTAACCCTGTATGGCTACAAAAAAGTTAGAAATATATATGTATATTTGTAAGTTATGAGCGTCGAAAGTGCCATGTAACCCCGATTCCAACAATAATTTTAACGCATCTTTGGGGCCGCCCATACAAAGTACATACCATAAAAAGAAGGAAAATTGCAAAACAACAATGCAAATAATTTTATTTTGAAAATATACATTTAGTCGTTTTTAGGGTTCCGTACCCAAAGGGTAAAAACGGGACCCTATTACTGAGACACCGCAGTCCGTCTGTCTGTCTGTTTGTCACCAGGCTGTATCTCGTGATCCGTGATAGCTAGAAAGCTGAAATTTTCACAGATGGTGTATTTCTGTTGCCGCTATAACAAAAAAATACTAAAAAACAGAATAAAATAAATATTTGAGTGGGGCTCCCATACAACAAACGTGATTTTTTTGCCGTTTTTTGTGATAATGGTACGGAACCCTTCGTGCGCGAGTCCGACTCGCACTTGGCCGGTTTTTTCATTATATCTAGACTCCCAAAGGCTTGTTTATAAAATTTCGCGCGCTCGTTTCCGTCCTAAATCATCATCCATTTCGCTACAAACTTGCATAAGTGCTAATTCGTACGCAAACTAGCTTCTTACTGCTTATCACAGCATCTATCTCTTTCGCACGTGTTGTCAAATGAGATAGCAAGCTTTTTAACTCCGCGCACAAAATAGTTCGTGCCGTCGACTAGGGCAACCTTAAAAGTGCAAACACTTTAGGATAGTGTTGTAAGGTATTTTAGGAACTGACCCTCGGCATCAATCAAAAATATTTTCATTTGCTGTCAAGTTGTAACCGAACCTATTTCGATAATAAATAGCTCTGCCAGCGGCTTTACCCGCGTGAATGTTGAAAATTATCCCAATGGAATCAAATATCCAATGTGCTATTGAAATTTGGCACAGAGAGATAGATTATAGTACGGCTATAATCCTATATCTGTGCCAAATTTCATCCAGATCCGTCCAGCCGTTTGACCGTGAAGAAGTAACAAACATACAAACACACAGACAAACTTTCGCCTTTATAATATTAGAGTGATTAATTATTTGCTTATTTCATGTTAACACGTAGTGTTTGCAATATACCAGACTACCAGCACAAAATGTATGGTAGATACCAAGATCACATCATCTGCTTTTAGCTACGCCCATAATGCTTTGCCCGACATTGGATTCGAAAATAGGACCCATGCGTCTGCGCAGCAGCAGCGCTATTACTAGTACAACTAGGCAGTATCTTCCGTGTCGATTAGGCTCATAAATAAATAATTAAAAAATCAAAATACCCGACTGCTTAAGAAGCGAACTAAAAACACGTAAACAAGAAGAAAATCATGCTGTGCAGTCGGAGGATACATATTCGCGAGCTGGCTGACCAGTCGGGTATTTGGATTTTTTGAATTTACTTTTTTTATTTAAAACTTTTTGGTTTAGATATTTTTTTACGAATTAGAAAACCCATCCCTCATGGGATGTGTTTGGAACAAAAAAATAAATTGGGCCCGCACAATATGGGGGCCATTTTCTATTTTCCAATTTTAATGTAGCCAGTGACACTCGCAAGGTTAAGACGAATCGATTGACGTAAGAATCATCAAAATCGGCCAACGCGTTTGGTCTCTAGAACGCCACATAGGAACATACATAGACTGATAAACACATTACCCTCCTTCGGCTGTCGGATAAAAAAGTCCGTGGTCGGGTTACAGATTTTATTAACCTTTTTGCTCGTTATATTTATTTCCTTATACTAATCCCTTACCAATAAAATACCATGACGATTAAATTAATCCAAAAAGTATAATTTCAAAATTTAAAAAACCCCCGACACATTTATCTTGCGAAAACATCACGATCTAAACAGTAAAACGCGCATAACATTTGAACGGCTGAACCGATTTTATTCAAACTTAGCTAAGAACACTCTCGATATAATCACCTTTCAAACAAAAAAGAAACGGTTCATGCGTTGAGGCGCTATGATGCCACAGGATACACAGATACACAGACACACAGATACACAGCAATACACCTCAAACTTATAACACCCTTCTTTTTCCATCGGGGGTTAAAAACTGATGAATATGGAGGATATTCCACTCACCTCTCCATAGCCTTATCAGGATCGATATCCAAGAAGAACTCGTCCTCATGCAGCACAGCCATCACCGGGTTCTGGAGCGCGGCGACAAGAAACTGGCGCGCCGGCGTGTGACCGTCGCGGTAGACCGCGTACAGCGAGGAGAGCGCGCACTTACCCGTGCGGAATAACCTGGGGAAGGATGGCAGATTCACAATCAAAATCAAATAGTTTATTTCAAACTAGCTGACCCCGGGGGCTTCGCTCCCGTCAACTGACTACCTATCTAACCTACCTACCCTGCCTGCCCTGCCTACCTACCTATTATTTTTTATCTATCAATAGTTTTCTCAGCGCACGCCAAAGAGTGAATTTAGGCATTATAGGCAACATTTTGCTACCTTGGGTTACATTATTGCAATTTTCATAAGGGTCTCTTATTTTTTTTGAATATATATTATAGCCTATGACACTCAGGAATAATGTTGCTTTCTACTGGTGAAAGAATTTTCAAAATCGGTTCAGTAGTTCCAGAGATTACCCCTTACAACGTCACAAACTCACAAACTTTACCTCTTTATAATATTAAAAGAAAGAAAAATGTATTTAGTAGTGTGTCGTTGTTGTGTGTGAGTGTGTATTTTTGTAGTGTGGGTTTGTTTTGTGTGTGTCTTATTAGTATAGATAAACCTTAGGAGGTAATTTTGAATTGTCAAACAAAAAAAAAAAAAGATGACTCTAGTTGCAAATTCGCAAGCTTCAGTAGGTCTCAGTGGAGAAGAATTTGCAAGAAATCAAACCACGGTCAATCTTTTCCAACAGTTTTAATTCCAAGTTTTTGGTTACATAATTCTTGTTGAAAAATACATATATGTGAGAACGAAGTAAAAAAGAAATTGAGTTTATACAATACAAATATATTCAAACAGTCTTCAGCAGGTCCAATAATACTTCAAAACTTTTCTGCCATCACTAATTGTTCTTGCGCCCTAGCGGCTGCGGAGCAGGACCAGCATTGAGCCAAGCATTTTTATCAGCGATGCAATTTCCCAACTAATAATATGCTTGCCTGCTTACGATTAGTTTGACATCGAAACTAAGATTATTATAGCTGGCCTGTACTCTGGAAAAGGCAACTCCCACTGATGAAAAAAGGCCAGTCAAGATTCTTTCCATCGTTCCCTGTTCTGCGCCTTTCATTTCCAATTCCTTAGGAAGATAATAAAGTAAGCCATTATAGTCGTCCCTCATCGATCTTCAGTGTACATTAGTACATTATGGTACAAGTGTGTAATGTTGGTGATTACCGCTGAGGCGCCATTGAGACCCGAGCCGTTAGGTGAAGGTCTTAAGAGAGCCGAGGACGGTAATCATCAATACACACGTGTATCATACGACGTTTTTCAACACACTTGTGAAGAAAATAATACTAAAAAATCATTTCCAACAGTAAAAACGAGCTGTGAATTTTTTTTCGCAATGGCGGGCAAAATTAATCAGTTTTCCTATGCGCGCGCATCTAACAATGGCGATCGGTCATAGACTAAAAATAATGAGTTATCTTTTTTCTGGCTTTTCGCGGATAGCGTTTTAGCCACGTAAAAAATGGGGAATTTCAAGTTTTCTTTATTACAGACAAAAACAAAAGTTATATTTAAGGGAAAGTTTTATTTATTAAACACGTACAAGTTGAAATATACGAAGTTGCATGAAATGTGTTGCACTTGTATTATTGACCAGGATCTTTTTTGTATCGAAACTTTTTTTAAGAACAAAGCAACTCAACCAATAAATAAAAAAAATAAACTCTTTATCTCACTCGTGAATAATAGTAATGAAAAAGTCACAGTTTGATAACAGGTGTCATTATGTGCCTAATTGCGGTGAAATTAGAGCCACTTTATGAGCAAGTGTGTTGAAAAGATAGTTATTTGAAACCTTCGTTTAGTGACAGTAGGCTCAAGATTAACTTATGTATTTTATTTACACACGGAGACAATGTGCCACAATTTTTTCGTGTGCCTGATTCCATGGCGAAGCATTGAAGCTTGAAACTGTTGTCATACAAAGAAACCATAAAAACCACGAATTAAAAGGAAAACCTTTTAACTGACGTCTTGTTTTGGTGAATATTGGAGGCATTATTGATTCATCAATGACATGTTTGTTAGGTAAGTACCTACAGAAAGTTTTCGACAATTTATCCGTATTTGAGTCACCACGTCCTCTTTCAAAATCATGACCAATTACAGCAAAGGCTACTGACACATTGAATTGAGTTAATTTACTTTTCATCGAACTGGGTTTATTGAAAACAATGTCTACAGTTCTGAAAGATACTTACTTCCTTGGATCACTAGATGTGGCCATCTGATGCTTGATCAGCGACCTCACGACAGCCAGGAACCTGGTCCTGTCTGAAGCAGACCGACAGCTGCCGTACAGCCCCGAGACCAGTGCTGATGGTACACTGGGCGGGATGTGGTCTTCGCCCAGGAGTAGGCAGAGGGCGACCAGGTGTGGGGACTCGCGTAGCCATCCTAGAAGCTCGCCTAACGCTGTTGCTTCCTGTTGAAGAAGAAGAGTGCTGTTAGAAAGTGGTAAAATTTATTGTTTGTTGGAAGTTATTTCTACAAGCAAAATTAAAATTTCCAAAAGCCCCGATTTATTTTTATTCAGTGCTTTTTAAACTACATAATTGGAGCAGAGATCCTCCGCCTAGGCGGGCTTAAGTTTTGCCGACATTTTCAATAATTATCGTCATATTTCAACCAATTTACACAAACCCTAATTATACACCTAAACCTTCCTCATTAATCACTTTGTCTATTGGTATAAATCGCATGGAAATCCGTTCAGTAGCTTTTGAGTTTATCGCGAACAGACAGACAGTCAGACGCGGCGGGGGACTTCGTTTTATAATATACTAGCTGACCCCCGGGGCTTCGCTCCCGTTAACTGGCTACCTACCTACCTACCTTGCCTGCCCTACCTGCCCTGCCTTCTATTTTTTATCTATCATCAATAGTTTTATCAGCGCACGCCAAAGAGTAAATTTTATAGGCAACATTTTGCTACCTTGGGTAACATTATTGCAATTTTCATAAGGATCTCTAATTTTTTTGATAATATATTATAGCCTGTGACACTCAGGAATAATATAGCTTTCTACAAGTGAAAGAATTTTCAATACAACATCACAAACTCACAAGCCCACAAACTTTACCTCTTTATAATATTAGTATAGATTATATATATACATAAATATATAATTAGTGATCGTGACAAGACATAGCACTACTACATATAGTATAAGTACCTAATACTAGCATAGCACTACGTACCTAACGTTGTTGAGGCGAGTATCATAAATAGTCTATTTAGAATTTGTGTAGTAGCAATATTCAAATATTAGCATTCCAAATGCAACAGCTTTGCATGGATTCGCTCAATTATTTACGGTTTGAATTCATTTATTTCTAAAGATTACAAATCACTTTTACAGAAATAAATACTAAACATTAATTGAATTAATATACATTTTTGTTGTCCAGGAGTAGCTATAGTGTTAACATTACGAATATATGAGGGTAATTGTTAAAAGTTTTGTATTGTCTACCGCCGTGCGGCGCGTTGATGCGGTCGACGTGCGGTGACTCGATCTTTGTTTTTATGTTTGAAATCTAAGGACTCGTTCACACCAGAGTCAAATGAATTATATTAGTTAAACTAGTTATTTATGACCTTTTAAGATGTGGCACTTTAGTAGTTTTTTAAATAGTAATAACGATTGTGTATTTTTTATATCTTTTGGTAGTGAGTTATAAAGTTTTGCTCCCTCATGTGTTATTGTTTTTTTCCCATAGTCAGTTCTAGCACTAGGTATATGTAGGTCTTGTGCGCGCCTCAGAATTCGTTTTTGTACCTGTATATTTTTTGTAAATGTGATTTGTGTGTGTAAGTCCTTGGAAAGAATTTTACGAACTAAAATACATGTGTTATATAGATATATATCAGAAATGTTAAACAGCTTGGTTTCTTTGTAAATTTTGTGTGTGGGGGTCAGATACTGGTAGTGAAATAGGACTTTTATAATTCTGTTTTGAGCTCTTTGTAGCTTTTCTAGGTTGGTTTTAGCTGCTGAACCCCACAGTTCTATAAGATATTCAATGTGCGGTTTCACCAATGAATTATATATAGTGTGGCGGACCTTAAGAGGAAAGCATCTCACAATTCGACGTAACGCCCCCGTTAGGCTTAATATTTTAGGCATTATGTTATGTTTATCTCTGATACAATATTTCAAAATAGTTTCACGCGATTTTCTATTGACCTCAGAGTCACAGCAAAATAAATAGAATCTTATTACAATAAAATGACTCTCACAATGACTCAAACTACAATGTTGGCAATACGCGGAACATTATGAACGCGTACCATGTTGTCTATCTTGACCTACGCCAACAACGAAGCGAAGGCGGTAGGTCACTGACTCGCAGCGCATGCCCCAATTATGATGATCCCTCCTACCCGCGAGGCTGTCCCCACGGTAATATTATTATTGACACTGTGGAGGAAGTAGCGTTTGACCTTTGCGCTTTGTCAATATTCGACGTTCAAGTAGGCAAGGAATAAACTTACGTTTTGAGTTGAGCTGAACGATTACTGATACGTAATTTTTGACCTTTTTTCCATCAAGGAACCGAGAAACCATCAAGAAATTGTGCAGTCTAAGCGAATCTTATTTTATAGCACTATTCTTTAAGCGATACTTTGAACACAGAAACTCATGAGGTTTGTGTATTTCTTCACAGGGATGACTGCTAGGAAACATGTAACAAAACCCGGTTTAAAAAAAACCGGCCAAGTGCGAGTCGGACTCGCGCACGAAGGGTTCCGCACCATTATCGCAAAAAACGGAAAATGACACGTTCGTTGTATGGTAGCCCAACTTAAATATTTATTTTATTCTGTTTTTAGTATTTTGTTGTTATAGTGGCAACAGAAATAGGTACATAATCTGTGAAAATTTCAACTGTCTAGCTATCACGGTTCATGAGATACAGCCTGGTGAAAGACAGACAGACGGACCGCGGAGTGTTAGTAATAGGGTCCCGTTTTTACCCTTTGGGTACGGACCCCTAAAAAATAAAGGTTTAATAGGTTAACTGTCCACATAGCAGACACAATAGTTAAAAAATCACGTGAGTCAAATATGACTCATAGGACAGGAAAGATGTTAGTATTTTTACTGGCGGCATTTTATCATTTCAAGTAGCAGGCAGACTGTAACAGAATAGTTAGTATCTGGAACTTTTTCCCAAAACAAACTTCAACAAAAAAGAATTTCTGGAGCAGTTGATCGACAGCTAATGCTTGCAATTACAAAACTTACAAGACAGCATATTAACAAGTGTTTAACTCCACACATGGTTGTGGAGCAAAGTCCAGTCGAGTCCATAATGACAACGCACTTGTTATACAGTCGTATTTAACAAGTCCACAGATATAAATCTAACTAGATGTCGCGATTGTATGTACTTCGCGCGTCAAAAAACCGAGTAAAATTACGATCAGTGATTGTACTTTGAGCTTTTTTATTTAGCATTATCGGCACCGGAAATCCACAGAAATCCAGAAAAAATGCCTAATTATGACATAGTGAGCTATAAAGACTACAAAGAAAAAGTTTGCCGAGGCATTGGTAATGTTTTCTTTCATTGGTAATATGTAAATTTGTTTTTAAATAGTTCGTGAAAAAGTGGCACGCTTGGTTTTCGCGTTATCTAGTTAGACAAGTCTATTAAGTTGTGGCGAACTTACCGCTAACACTTCCTGTAGTTGTAGGTCACGAGAATTGTTTAGAAGGCATACGAATGCATATTGCATCAATCAGTATAATATTGTAGAGGTTTGTATAAGACGTAGGATTTCATAAATTATTTGTGAACCAATCCTTTTATTTGAGTCACAAGTAAAATTTCTAAATTTTTTAAAACCCCCGACACATTTTTATTACATGATACATAATTTATCTAGTATAATAAATAGTAGACACGCTTCGATCTTGCGTAAACACCCCAATTCAATCAGTAAAAAGCCCATAACTTTTGAACGGCTGAACCGATTTAATTAAAACTTTTAAACAAAAAAAACTAAATCAAAATCGGTTCACCCGTTTGGACGCTATGATGCCACATACAGACACACAGATACACAGCAACACACGTCAAACTTATAAAACGCCTGTTTTTCCGGCGGGGGTTAAAAAAACAGCCTGCTTGCCAGGCCCAATATGAACATGCGCGAGGGAGTCAAGAGTTAGAGAGTATTAGAATCCCTTATGGAACCATCTTTTTCCTTGAATAATATTAATAGCCTCACTGTTACTCTTTTAATCCCAGAGACAAAAAACTAGTTTTAGTTTAGCATATTATAATAGTGGCTGAAGGACTGAAGACGAACTAGAGCGGTTAAGGGCGACGCTATCATCAGTGGACATGCATTCCGGAAATACGGAATTGGCCTACATATTACGGAATTCCGGACAATCGTAATTCCGGAATTCCGTGTCAATTTTTCCGATATCGTCGTAGAGGAGTAATACCGGAATTCCGATAAACAAATTTAAAAAAAAAATTGTTTATTATTTATGAAAATGTTAAGACTGGAAGGAGACTATGTGGAATGAAATTTGCGTGACACGTGATACATACTGCTATTCTAATGTCGTGTGTTTTATTCATTTTATTAATGTTTATTTCTGTTGTGTGATAAATCGGGTCCCGCAAAAATTTACTTAGACGCCTATCGTCAACCAAAGGGGGGACCTCACCTCACGTTCTCCGGACTACTGACCTAGCACTCTGCTTCTCGGCTGGCGAATATGCGTGTCCAGTGTGGTATCGTTCCGCCCACGGCATGTAAGTAGGTGTTGCTCTTTACGACACATGCCGTACAATTACCGCCGGCTATCTCAAACCAACCCCGATCAGCGTTTTTATAATTAAAAATCTTGTTTGATTTGAAACAAACATTAAAAGTTACCGGAATTAGATCCGCAGTATTGTAACTCAGTTCCGGAATTGAGAACCTTGCGATATTGCATGCCCTACATCAGTTGAGACCGAAAATACCAAATCTTAATATTTTGGAAAATATACAAATTAAGCATGTATTTACCATAGCATACTCCTTGTTACAGAAACAAGACCAATGAAGCAGTAAGTAAATACACTTTAGAACATAACTTTTAAACCGTCATCGTCATAATAAAAAGCTATAACTTCCTGTTGCTGTTGCCGTAGGTCAAGAAAGGCATTGTTTAGATTCGTGTGTGCATTGTGCATGCATTGTTTGTGTTAAGTAGGTTACTCACCAGTTAGCACGTTGCAATATTAAGGGTTGTTGAACTTGGCCCATGTTGGCGAGCTAGTGCGTGGTCAAAAGGTTATTTGCGATAAACGCGATAGTGTAGCCAAATCAAAGACGCGATTGTGTTAAGTAGCCTAAGGATATGAATTATTCTGATAAGAATGGGGAGAACTTTTCAAAATGGTAACTGGTGATAGTGGACTCAAAATTATATGTCAATTATCAACCCGCCCCGGCTTCGCTTGGGCCAAATTATATATGTTATGGACCATGTGATTAATAGGTAGGTACGGCATTATTCATAATGAGCGGGCTATTTGAAAAATGCGCAATATGCGTAAGCAATAATGATAAAAACTAATGAAATAATTAAATTGACCGGGCTTTCTGAATAATGCCCTTTTAATATTGAGCCGGGTAATTAAAATATGTGTTATTTTTTATTTTTTTAATATCCTTTCCTATAGGCTCGCGCTTGACCACTATCTCACCTGATGGTAAGCGATGATGTGGTCGACGGTGTAACACGCTTGCCTAGAAATAACCTATTCACTCTTGACTTAAAGACCCCTAGATTGTAGCTGTCGGCAAACACACTCCGGCAGGGAATTCCACTCCTTAGCTGTACGCATAATAAAAGTGTTCTCAAAACGTTTTGTGCGTATGGGTGGGATGTCCACCATGTATCGATGGCACATCGCCGTACGTCTGGTAGTCCGATGATGAAACGGGCTCGGTGGAATTAGATCGTGCAATTCCATCGCACACTCCCCGAAATGTAACCGATAAAAAACTGACTGGCTGGCAACTCGGCGACTATTAATTATTTTGATGTTTTAATATAGAATAGGTAAGTACGAATATTATTCAGGCAAGCGCAGCACCGCAGCGTGGAGCTCCAAAAAAAAATCACGGACTGCGAAAACAGAACAAAATTAAGCGAAAAATAACTTTCTTTTCAGATGTCGATGTCTTTGGTACCTTTTTCTTTTTGCCACCGACTGCCGAAAAGAAAGTTATTTTTCGCTTTGTAGTGTTCTGTTTTGAAGTCGGTTATTTTTTTTTTTGTTGAAATAGTACATTGTGTATTAAGGGCGGTAGGTAAGGAATTACGATCGAGACTCTAGTAGAAGCCCGAAGTCGAAGACTGAGGGCTTTCTGAGTCGAGGTTCGTAATTCCCGTACCGCCCGTGATACATACAATGTTTTTCATCACATTTGCGAGTAATAATTATGTATTATAGCTTTAATACACAAATCAGCACAGCTGTTATTACGAAATATGTGAACATTTTTTTAAGCGGTTGGCGAATTTTTGCCCAAACCACAGATTATACAGTGTTTTGTTCAGAAACTTTAAGGGCAAAAACTTACGTAGGTATACAGCCATGACGGAGTGTAAAAAGAATTAAATAATTTCGACGTTTTCAAACTACGAGTATAACTATTAAAATCGATTATTAAGAACAATAGTTAAGTATTTAAGTAACATGTAGCGAGATTGCAAAGAAATTCCTGTTTAGTTAACATTTTAAGACAATTTTTCAATTGCGTGTAAACTCCTTGCTTGAACTTGCATGACCTGTGTGCTGCGCCATAAATTAAAAAAAATATTACTTACCGCCCTAGGGTTTCATGGCAAAAAGAAAGCCCGAGGGTTTTATATGGGGCATTACGGCCAAGTTAACCTGTATGTTTAGATACTTTTTACGTGCAAGTGTGATGAAAAGATTTTTATGTTTCTCTTTTTAGTTTTGGTAGATACTCTATATTACCATGAACATCATTTATAGCCAGAGGACTTCTCATAACAATACCAACAAGCCTAAACACGACTGGGATACATTGTTTTATTACGGAGTTACGGTCCGTACCTGCCGGCTTCATCACCATCAGATCAGTACGATGGTACCATTTCCATTAAAACCATTTATTTAAATTTGCTTCATCAAAGTCATTTAACTTTTCGAGATATCTTATACCCAAAACATACTTATCATTGAGAAGTTCCAGTGGCCATCTGTAATCCAAAATATACTTTCAGAATGCAAATGCTTGCCATGTTGTGGCCTATAAAATTTGAGGAGTTCTCTTGATTTCAATGAGATCCCTTCATCAGATCCTGACTTAGTGACAATGAGACCACCTAGCTTATACTCTTCAAACAAAAAAAGATTGTTCAAAATCGGTCTATAATTGACGGAGTAATTAGTGAACATACCTACATGAACAAAAAAACTGTCAAACACAGAACCTCCTCCTTTTTGAAAAGTCGGTTAACAATATGACGAATTTCTGAGGTAACTAATCAGAAACTTTTCAAGTTCTATTGTATTCGTGCATTTTCCTGTAAATATTCGCAATGGTGGTGATTTACTTGATTTAAACGATGCATTGTCCGCATTGAAGCTTAGTCACAAATCGATTTGGTTTACCTACTCAGTTATTTTTGCATTGTTAAGTGTGTAAAGGGGCCATTTTCGGAGTATTGGCCTTCAGGTTACATTAGTCGATCATTCTTCCATACAAACGTAGTCTGGCGATTACTCCACTATTTGACGATGTACGTTCATAATTAAAAAAAAACCGGCCAAGTGCGAGTCGAACTCGCGCACGAAGGGTTCCGTACCGTTATCGCAAAAAAAACACGTTTTTTGTATGGGAGCCCCCCTTAAATATTAATTTTATTGTTTATAGTATTTGTTGTTATAGCGGCAACAGACATACATCATCTGTGAAAATTTCAACTGTCTAGCTATCACGGTTCATGAGATACAGCCTGGTGACAGACAGACAGACGGACCGCGGAGTCTCAGTAATAGGTTCCCGTTTTTACCCTTTGGGTACGGAACCCTAAAAAATGATATCAATTTGTCTCATCATTACCTAGCCCTGTATGGAAACAAAAAGTAAAAAATAAAATATTTGAAAGAAATAAATACCATAAGAAGAAGGAAAATTGCAAAACGGCCTCCATACAGGGATAGATTAGTAATACAACAAAGCAAATTTTTTTTTTTTTTGAAAATTTTCATTTACCTAGTAGTTTTTTCATGATATCTAAACTCCCAAAGGTCTGTTTGTAAAATTTCTGGCGCTCGTTTTCGTCCTAAATCATCATACATTTCGATACAAATTTGCAAAAATGCCAATTCGTACGCGAACTACCTTCCTTCTTACTGCTCATCACAGCATCTATCTCATTCACACGTGTTGTCGGATGAGATGGCATGCATTATAACCTCGCGCACAAAATAGTTCGTGCCGTCGACTAGGAGAAAACGCGGGCCTAGAGAGCTCCGACTGAATTTTCTTAGTAAAGTCATAATTAGAGGTTTGGCTCTCGTCTATTTCCTCCTCCAGTATAAGTCAAATTTAAAGGATATTCCATGAATGGAATTTAAAAAAAGATCCATGTTGTGCTTCCATATTTTCTTTTTTCATTTATAGTTGTCAATTTTGTACATTAGGCCTCTGTTGACAGCGCAATTTAGAGCATCTTTTGAGGGTTCCACTGCTTCTAAAGATAATGTATCATACAAAAGGAAAACATACGGGCACATATATATCTTTCTTTTTAATTTTATAGTAATCTTGTAAATTGGTAAAACATTGCAGGAGGAAATAGGCGAGAGCCAAACCACGAATTATGACAATCCGGTCTGTCCTACTAGTCCCATTGACTCAGTCCCATGATGGGATAAGTGGGATGATATGTTCCACTTATCCCATGGGACAACTGATACTAACATATTTTATAAATCTTGTCCCACTAGTCCCATGGGACAATTGATACTAATATATTTTTAAATTATGTCCCATTATTTCCATAGGACAGCGAGTACTGATTATATGATTGCGACGGTGAATCAGCCAGCAGGGTAAGTACACCAGGTGCATGTGAAAATGTCAATTTTACTTCATACTGCAGGAAAAAAATATCGCATCCAGCGGATCCACGCAAACTTCACCAGGTCCTCGGTCCACCTGGTGGGAGGCCTTCCAACGCAACGTCTTCCTGTTCGCGGTCACCACTCCAGAACCTTTCTGCCCCATCGGCTATCCATTCTGTTAGCAATGTGCCCTGCCCACTGCCACTTAAGTTTGGCAATTCTTCGGGCTATGTTTGTAACCCTGGTTCTCATGCGGATCTCTACATTTCTGATTCGATCACGCAAGGAAATGCCGAACATAGCCCTCTCCATTGCCATTTGGGTGACTGTAAGCTTTCTGATGAGGCCCATTGTGAGCGAATACGTCTCAGAGCCATAGGTTATCTACCACCACACACACTGGTCATAGACTTTCGTCTTGAAACACTGTGGTAAGTAGGACGAGAAGACACCACGTAACTTTCCGAACGCTGCCCAGCCGAGTTGGATTCGATGGTTGATCTCTTTCTCGAAGTTGACCCTATCCAAATGGATTGTTTGTCCCAGGTAGACATAGTCGTTCACAACTTCAAGTTTGGAGTCTCCTCCTCCTTTTCATGTTGAAACATGACAACATGAAAATTCAACATCACCTTGAACTTGTCCATGTTTATCTTAAGACCCTTTCTTTCGGAAGCTCTACTGAGTTCATCGAGCATTTTATTGAGGTCCTCCATGATCTCAGCCGAGACCACTATATTGTTGGCAGATGAGTGATGTATTCGCCATTGACTTTGATGCCTAGATCTCTCCAGTCCAGAACCTTGAAGACATCCTCCAGTGCAGCGGTGGACGTTTCGGAGATATGACGTGTCCCTGTCTCACACCTCGCTGCAGAAGGATAGGTTCCGAGGTCGCCCTGAAGTCGAACTGGCATGGTGACGTTTTTGTACAAACACTTCAACACTTCGATGTACCGTTAGTCGATTTGACACATTATGTTTTACAAAACTATATTAAAACTCCGGACATATGTTTTATGTTTGTAAAATTCATATCCAGAACTACGTAATACCGTTCCTCGGCCTTTGAAGATTATATTGAAATCAGCTTGCATGACTTTTAAGAAACTTAAAGAGGCTTGTTCAGATGGATCCGGTTAGACTGGAAGCCGACTCCAACATAGTCGAGAAAAAACTTGTACATTGATTCAGGTGACAATGCCCCTGCACCACCCAACTTGCATTAGGCCTCGTGGTGGATTTCAGCCAGGTCTCTTTTACAGGAGGCTTGTGACCCAGCAGTGGAAACTGTATATATACTGACTAGCAATTCGCCCACGACTTCGTTCGTACAAACTGTAGAAATTTCATACAAACTTTCAACTCCCCTTTTACGCCCTTTGGGGTGGAATTTCCAAAAATCCTTTCTTAGCGCGCACTTACGTCACTTGAGAAACATCCCCGATTTTATGTTTATACGTCAAGGGGTTTTCGATATATCGTGGTGAGTGAGTGAGTGACCGTACTTTTATAATATACTAGCTGACCCGGCAAACTTTGTTTTGCCATAAAAACACCAAACATTCATCTACCCTACCTAACACTATCTACCCAACTCTACCTACCCTACCCTACCTACCCTACCCTACCTACCCTACCCTATCTACCCTACCCTACCTACCCTATAAACCTCACGGAGCCCGATACCTTTCCAACGAATGCAAAACCGTGGAAATCGGTTCGTGCGTTCTGGAGTTATAGCGTCAGGAAGGAAAACCAGACTTAATTTTATATAGTAGATATAGATTCTTTAATGCTCCTATTACTTATGCTATAATCTAACTATGCTGCAAAAACGGATTAATTAGTGGTAAAAAGACTAGCAAATGAGAGATCGTCAGTTCGATCACCCACTGAACTAGTAACATGAAATAACTTCTAGAACAAATTAAGGGGCGTTAATAGAAAAACTGATAGATTGTAATACACATTGCATAAAGTTAGTATTTCCGCAGTCACTGGACGTATTTTTCATTGGGTCTGATAGGCGTGTACGTGCGCAGATGACGTTATTCCGTTCGTCCCACTTCATTGGGGGCGGACCTATCGCCCTTTCAATCCAGCTACAGTAATATTTTTGCCAGGGAAATCATCGCATTGATAATGTTCCGTGAAAAAACTGATATAAATGATGTTGATGAGTAGTACATATTTCCGAATTACCCAGTTTAGAAAGGCGAGCGAAGCAGACCTGATTTTGACCAGTTGAAGGATCGTTAACAAGTGGCATTCTATAGTTTCTACCTACCTTCATGGGAAACAGGATTGAGTTTATGTGTTAACGTGTGTAGATTTTACACGCAACAAAATGACTAATAATGAGGCTAACATGGAATTAGTTCTTATGTAAAACATTAGAATGAATGTTATTTAGTACCTATAAGTAAAGAGATTTTACAAGAAAGTGGTTTGGTTTTCACTGTCCTTAGTTTTCCTTATTTCAAGGCAGTCACAATTAATGTACTGGGCTAACAATTTTGCATGATGAATCCTTCCTCACCGCAATGGATTTATTGCTCAAAAAGCAATTTCATTGTAAGCCAATTCACCTAATTTCCTGTACATCACATTATCCTCTACAATTTCCGTAGGTACCTACGTCGCGTCGTACCATAGAGTAATAAAACCGATAGAAGCGTAACTCTTGGCCAATGAGCGTACGCCGATGCCGCGAGCACTGAAACAATCAGCTAGCGCTCTTCCTAAGGTTCTCAATGTAGTCTACATTGAGGACCTAACTATTCTATTAAGATAGGTAGGTACTAACTGAATTCCAACAAGCCAAAACAAGGTTATCAATATTATCGATAAGTAGCTAAAGTTTACCACGGGTAGGCGCATCTACGCACCGTGAGACTAATGACGAAGCGAGCAGGCGTACTTCGAACAAATCCGCTCATCACGCGTCTAATGATATCACACGCCGTGGGCAGCGAGCTTAACCTCGGCAACGAGCGAGTTCTACAAACAAACCACGACTATAACCCTAACAGGAAGACAAAGCGCGGTATAAATTATGTACTCCAGCAACACAAGTAAATTATATTACACTGGTCCACACAAAATAGGTCCGGACCGGGACCGCGGTCCGCCATCTAGACATTGTGAATTCGTGTGTAGCATGAGTTCCCTTCTACACCTTCTATACTCTACGGTCGTACCAACTCGTACCCATTCACCAGCGCGGTTACTACGTCAACTTGTCATATGTGAACACAGACAAAGGCTGGTACTTCCACCACCTACATGGTAATGAACACTATTGTTTTTCGTTCACTATGTGTGACTTGGGGCAACAAGTTATTATTACAATGAGATAAGTACACCCACATGAATGTCATTGTCTGTTTCCTGAACCACTTTCACTGGACTGTGATAGGAAAATTGTTGGTCAATTATATGTTATGGTACAACAATTGTTATCTTGATTATTGATGTATTATAGTATGTTCTCTTTCCTTTATAGATATTTTATTGTAATTGGTACAATGGGATTCAAATTATGTGGATACAAGCTTTATGCCGTATAGGATTACCTTGACAAAATGTAAATTGTGATTTTATATTATAAAACTTTTATCTTTTTTATTCTCATCTTCTAAAATTCGCAATATTCGCTTACATGTGGAGTTGCACAAATCAGTCTGATATGACAATACAACCCCTTCGGTGGTTTAATTTTCAAACATCCTGATTATTTATAAGGAAGTCTAGTGCAAACCTCACTAGTTCAAGCTGTGCATTGTCCATCAGGGTATTTAAGAGTGTGATTTAGTAGGTAATAATAAAAATATAATTCAGGTAAGACAGGTGTAAATATCTCATGTACACAAACAAATTTGCTTATCCTTGTGAACATTTCCTGTTAAAAGATTGTACGAGTAACTTGAGAATATTATTATATGTATTTAGGTCATTCTTTACTCATCACAGCTGTTTGGCATATTTTAATAAGAATTTTAAGAGAATTATATAAGAAATCTTACGAAGATTTGTTTTAATAGACGACAAGGCAAATGCCAAATCAATTAGGTATTTAATTAAAGGTGAACTGCTGCTAGGAGAATAAAATCTACGATTGCAATAATGCATGTTTGTTTCTAATGTTAAAAATTAATTTTAAAAATTAAAAAAAAAAACAAGTTGATTGATTGATTTTTCATAAAATTTGATACAACAAATTATTATATTTATAAGCAGATTTTGGGTATGGTTGGGTAAAATGATCATTCAATCAAAGGCATAATCAATCCATACTAATATTCTAAAAGCGAAAGTAACTCTGTCTGTCTATTAACTTTTCACGCCTAAACCACTGACCCAATCTAGATGAAATTTGCTATGGAGATAATTTGAGACCAGGACAGACGATAGTTTTTATTCCAGAAATAATTCTTAAGAGGGTGGAAGAGGGGAAGGAAGTTTGAATGGTGAACTAACACACACCTACAATACTATTGCGCAATATAAAAAATAGGCTTTTCGAAGTAATAAGCTGCGCAGAGGAAGTTGCGGGCAACAGTTAGTAAAATTTAAAATACCTATTGCATTTTTGATGTAAATTTTACAAAACTTCTTCGAGTAGACTGTAAGCAACCTCAACATAGTTTTGAACAGGCTCTTAGACAGATTGATTGATCACAAACTCTTGCTGTATTTCGTTTGATAATTTTGAATCCAAAAATAAAAACTTGCGCTATGCTTGGCTTTTCTTGGTGGGGCACTACCGTGCCCCAGATATTCCAGAACTGACCTTGGTAACCATTTAAATTATGTAAACAGTTACTTATTGTAATTATTTAATTCAGTTTGAATAAGACAATGTGTTGTCAAGTATAGTTAAAACATTGCCACTATTTACAATTTTTATGCACTTGAGTCGATTGACAGACGGGCCAAAAGGCTTATCTAGGCAAGCGTGCTTCACCGTAGACCACATCATCGCTTAACACCAGGCGAGATGGTGGTCAAACGCGAGCCTATAGATAATAATAAAAAAAAAAAATGTTTGACAATGAATAATTTACAATTGCAAAGAGGTAAAATTATTTGTCTCTGGTGGAGGTTTAGATTTAATTAGGAACATTATTTTATTGATAGAATACTACTTTTTATCCTAGAAAAGTTCATAGATCAAGGATAAGCAGTAGAAAAGCCGGATTAACAAGCTTGTTACTGTCAAATCTGTTTATAGCGATTTCACTTAAAACAACAACTGAATGTAAACCTGCCGTAACCTATGAGCAAATATTAAATTTAATATAATAATAATATAATAAATTTATTTCTCACAAAAACTTTGTAATATTTTACAGAAAATAGTTTGTAAGTATTTATTTCTAGTAAATGGATGTAGTCACTGCAACCGAACTAGGCAATTTATGTTTATAATTACGATTGACAATAACAATTGCATTTGAACGGTCCTTCAATATTGATTTAAAAAGTTTTGAATTTATAATTATCTCAAAATCATGTGATGAAAAGTGTGTAGAAATTGCAGAACTTTTTGTCTAAATCTGATAACTAAACTCTTAAAAAGGCATGCAAATTTGTAATGAAACAAATTACAAGGATTTCTGAGTAATAACTCAATCAATAATGATAGTTGTAAAAAGTGGGTGGACATGTAGGTCATGTTGTTTTGTAATGCTGTTAAAAACACTCCACAAAGTAATTACTTTGCTAATTAACTTGTCTGAGCCTTAGATTACAATAGATTCTGGTCTAGTAAGATTTCAATTTTGGCAATATATTCATGTTTACAGAAAGTAAAGGTCATGCAATGTATTTTGTCAAATAATGCAAGTAAATGGTTTTTAAATAAATTATAACTTTGAGAATGAACTTACCTTGTACTTCAAGACTTTGAAGGCATCTACAAAAACTGCCCTTTCAATGAGACTGGCTCTCTGACAGAATGCTATAGAGTCAGTTTCACATCTTGATGTGATTAAGTTGGTAAGATTCTGGCGCTGCTGGGAGCAGATCCAGGCCACCTGCAGCAGGTCCAGAGCCCGCTTCTCCACCTCCTCATTAAGTCTCTGCAACAGCTGCCTCTCCGAGTTGATAAATATCTTCTCTCGCCTCAGCTGATTCGCTAGCTCGGCGATGTTCATACATCCTTCCGACGTTGATTGCATCATGATCATTCACAATCAAACCCACAATAACAAACACATTTCGCACTAAAATGTTTATGAAATAGTATTTTCACGTCATTTCAATAAAAGGAAACAAGTTTCTGACACTTTTTCACTTCCTTCATTACGCTTCTTGCGTTTTAAATCAAACACTGTATTTTCCTATCCATTAGATTGTAAATATCTTGCGATATAAAATTTTGGAAGGTCACTATTTCTTAAGGATTCCTAAAATTTTCTCGTTCGTTTTCTCTTTTTCGGAAAGTAAGGCAAAAAGACGAGAAACGCGAAATGAATTTCGTATTTTTATAATATTTTTCATGACTTGAATCTCTGTCTTTTGAGACCTTTGAGACTCATTGAATGAATGAATGAGAGCAACGTTCAGGAATTACTAGAAAATAAAACAATGCTAAAAGGAACTCTTCCCTTCCCAATGCAGAAATAAGAAAAAATAAATTATTACTGAGCACGAAATACTGGCCCCATTTTTTTTGTTATATTTGCTAAAAATATGGGCGTCCTGCAGGCTTTTTTGATTCGATAGTTTCTGAACGTTTCATTTTTTGACAGCTTAAATTCAAACCTAACAAAATCTAGGCGCACTAGATTAGGAGTGCTTCTCAACCTTCAGCTTACGATTATTTAGCAAGTGCAAGAGAGATAGACGAATAAAATGAAAGCATTTCTCTTTTGTCGGGCTACAAAAAAAATGTTTTGACCGTAAGAACGAATGGCAAAATGTGAATAAAGATTAAAAATGAACGAATGGAAATGGTTGGCTAAGGAAATTGAAGGAAATCCTTGGACTGCTGCGCTTTTCATTGTAATTTTGTGTAAATAAAATTTAGTATATTTGTTTTGTAATAAGTACTTAAATGTTATCAGTGGACTATTTTAGTTGCTATAATGTCAAATAGTTCGATTGAGGGGAAACTGAAAGGTTTACAGGAACGATTCGAAAATGAAATGCGTATTCGAAGAGAAGGTGGTTTCAGCACCCCAGGTGGAATTGGGGCTCCCAGGCCGGGGAGCGGCAGGACCAGACCCAGGCCCCGTAAGTATCTTGCAGATATCGCTATTCAGGGCACGTTCACTTTGTGGACTCGATACATTCGTCATTTATAACCATTCCCATATCACTTTATCTTTACCATTTAGTGACTTATTTGATGCTGTGCTGTTATTTTTGTTAGTTATTTTGCCTTTCAAGTTCATAATCTAAGCGATACATAAATATGTAATGCTTTTTTGTGGTTAGAACTGTGAAATTGTACCTAAGATTTGTCTATAAAAAGTGAGCCTCTGTTATCAACATTCCCTAAGGTTATGCTGTGTTCAGTGACAAATTAATGTGTTATAATGCATGCAGGCAGCTTCCCTGCCGCCTGAGCTGCACATTGTGTACAAATTATTTGCATAAATTGGCATTGAGTGAGCGGTGGGTGGTCGTTGCTGAGACATCAGACATGAAACCATACAGTGTTTTTCTGTTTTTGTTTTAACCTATACAATCTTATTGTACATAGATATCTTTTGGAATCAATGTTTATTGTTGTGTGTATGAGGGCTGAATCTCATAAGTATGTGACAAAAAATTGTGATGTTAAACCTTAGCTCTTCTTCTGAAACTAAGAAGAAGAATTATTGTTTGACAATATTTGTAGAAGTATTACTGGAATTTGACCTAGAAATAATAGGTAAAGTAAACTAAGCTGGACTTAACTTTTAAAACCTAATTTCTATTAAAATATCACTAATCCCTTGTTAGTATTTTGCTCCATAAATGTGTTTTTAAATGACCATGGACTTGATATACCAATAAGTATAAGTGGGTTCCAAGCTGATCATAACGCTAGCCAATAGATTTATATAATGTTTTGGCACTAATTATCTGGTTTATTTTTATTCTGTAAATCTAATAGTTTGTTTTTTGGTTTATTTACTGACACATGCATACAGCTATTATTACAGTTTTCCAATTAGACAGTGTAGAAGAATGAAAAAAAGGTAATAATAATCTGTGTACCTATTCATATTTTATGGCCGAGGCAACTGATGATGCATATCTATCTATTAAAACCAGGATTTAAGACTTCCTGCCATTAATTTTATATCTTACGGTATGAGTAGTGACTTAGTTAGTCTTAGATGTTATTAAATTATAACGGTCATAGATGTCCAATAGATATTACAAGATGAGTCAGTTAATTAAAACTGGCCAAGTGCGAATCAGACTTGCGCACAAAGGGTTCCGTACCATTATCGCAAAAAACTGCAAAAATATCATGTTTGTTGTATGGGAGCCCCACTTAAATATTTATTTTATTCTGTTTTTAGTATTTATTGTTATAGTGGCAACAGAAATACATCATCTGTGATAATTTTAACCGTCTAGCTATAACAGTACATGAGATGCAGCCTGGTGACAGACAGACAGATCGTGGAGTCTTAGTAATATGGCCGTTTTTACCCTTTGGGTACGGAACCCTATATACTTATGTTCTGAGCATGATGGCGTTTTCCTTCACATCAGAACTTTCTCTCACTTGTTGTCACATATTATAGTTCTCGCCAAACATCTTGGGTTTCCGATGTGCAAGGTACAAAATGGTGCTGCTTTTGTATGAGATTTACTACTGCGCAGCCATTGTAGCCAACTTCTGGGCGTGCAAGAAGTTTGGCGTGAACTATACTCTAGTTTTAGCTAGTGAACTGCCTATGATAGACACAAAATTTTCTCATGAGAATGTACTACAGGATAAAATGTATCCTATGTCCAATCCAAACCATACTATACCTGTTTTTCCTGTTCAGTCATTAAGGCTTGAGTGTCTGAATGATTGATTACCATACATCCAGACATACAGACTAACACATTTATAATCATCATTCGCCTGCCCTTCTCTTTTAATAGGATAGGTTAAATAGGATAGTAAATCTCTGGTACCTTCTCAGTAGAGCAATGGTGGCTCAGTGGTAACGGCCATGACTTACAAGTTGTAGGTTGTGGGTTCAGACCTAGGCAGGTGCTTTACTTTGTGTAAATTATTTCTTCACCACTGCTCTCAAAACGGTGAAGGAGAACATCGTGAGGAAACCGGCATGTCTTAGAACCAAAAATTCGGAGACATGTGACATCCACTGGGCCCGCATGGTGGATTACTACCCAATCCCTCTCACAGGGAGGAGGCCTGCATGCACAACGTACCAAATGGGAGTCTAAGTGCAGATAAGGGGTCCATCTATCCTATCCTGTCCTACCTTCTAAGTTAATCATTAACAGTAAGACCAGTGTGAAACGCCTTAGAGTTATCTTTCTACAGCCTCGGGCAATGGTAGTGCCACATCACACACATTGTTGAATATGTTTTGTTGATTCTATCTTTGGCAAAATATTATGTATCAATGGTTTTAGTCTTACCTTCTGCCTGTTACTCTGATTGTCATAGCATGTGCCCAATACCGGTTCTGGGTGCCTACTCCTTAGCTCTGTCAACGAAGTTATGGGCCCCGCCCGACTTTACTCCGAAACTGCGGAGTGAAAAAAAAGTGTTAAGGACCATTAAATGTGCACGCTCGTGTGTACATTAACAATTGAATGGGATAGGTGGAGAGAGTGAGAAACTTTGTTTTCTTGGCTTACTTTATCTTGAAGATCAGTAAAAAAAATCGGTCAGTTAAAAAAACATCGAGATTGGTACAACTGTCAAAATGTGTTGTCATAAATTTTAAGTACAGGCCCCAAACGAATAATCCGTACCTAGGTGATACGGAGTAGGAAACGCCCGTCGATGGCCAATACTACGGACTTCGTGCTTAGGGAGTAAACCCCCTGAACTTATTTAAATATATTTATAATTGAATAAGGTTAAACTTAGGTATATGGTCTATTTTACTTACATACACATTTTGATGTTGCATATCCAAAAACGATTAAGTTTTCCTTACAAATTTTTACCTGTCCCAGTGTCTATGTGTAATCAAAGCTTGAAAGTTAAATTTAACCCACATCAAAGCTCAAAGGAGATTGCCCATACACAGGCCCCTTATGAGGTATTGTGTCTGCGATTTCAATATTATCTAATTTTATGTTTTTTTATCATCCATGTCCTTTACTTTATAGGTACAGACAACAACAGATCAGGTTCCTTCTCTTGGAGATTTGTATGCACCTTATTGCATTGTAATAAGGGTTCATTTCAAGAACAGAAACATCGTTATATCTCATGAACTCCGAAAAATAAATATAAAATGTTATGATTATAACGTGTTTATCTACAATATACAATCAAATTCATCAAGATATAACCATTTTTAGTGTTCCGTTTCATAACCATTTTTAGGGTTCCGTACCTCGAAAGGAAAGAACGGAACCCTTATAGGATCACTTTGTTGTCCGTCCGTATGTCTGTCAAGACACTTTTTCTCAGGAACGCGTGGAGGTATCAAGCTGAAATGTATATCAAATACACAGGTCTACTGTCCCTTAAAGCTGTTAAAAAATCAAACTTCTAAGCCAACGCAATCAAAAGATTTCCGCAAATTTTCGACACTCGCAAGGCCATCAAAACATACAGGCTACTTCCCTTGAATTCAGAATCTTGAAATTTGTTACGAAGCAACGTCTTATAGCACAGATAAAGGAAAAATTGCGAAAACCGTCAATTTTTAGAAACATCAAATAAAATCTAAAAACCGGCAAACCACCGGCCGGCCAGCAACTTTTACTTATATACCTACAGGTTTGTCCGGAACCCCCGGTGCGCGAGTCCGACTCACAACTGGCCGATTTTTTTCAAAGGGCCCAAGTTCCCTTACAAAATGGGCTTTCTCCTTTTGCACACACAATTTTTTCTTGTGACAATAGAATATTAACCCTTATTTTAATTGTTTTTGAAAGTTTCTTGCTTGTTTATAATAATTGCCTATAAATAGTATAGACTTACACACATTTAGGGATATTAAAAGTTCTCATGGGTTAGTTTGTTAGACCATCTGTTCATAACAATTTTTTTGTTTCAGCACCAATGTTCTCAAGCAGAGAAATACCAGCATTCCCACCAAGATCACCACAAGCTACTGAGACTGAATACAGAATGCGAGAGGTTTACAAGGTAATCAAAATTTTCATGAATAGAATCTTTATCAATACAACTGGAAATATTTTTACTAAGACACTAAGAACGATTTTTGTAGGCTTTGTTAGGTCTAAATTCAAATGATAGAAAATTAAACACTAAATGATCGAAAATGTAGATTGAATCATTTTTCATATTGCTTGATTGGTAACAGTGAACACTACTCAGAATCTATTGACAGTCAGCTCCTGGTGACTGCCTAATAATACTTAAGCCTGGTGAAGATAATCATCGCTTATATTTTTCATATTGCTTGATTGGTAACAGTGAACACTACTCAGAATCTGTTGACAGTCAGCTCCTGGTGACTGCCTAATAATACTTAAGCCTGGTGAAGATAATCATCGCTTATATTTTTCATATTGCTTGATTGGTAACAGTGAACACTACTCAGAATCTATTGACAGTCAGCTCCTGGGGACTGCCTAATAATACTTAAGCCTGGTGAAGATAATCATCGCTTATATTTTTCATATTGCTTGATTGGTAACAGTGAACACTACTCAGAATCTATTGACAGTCAGCTCCTGGTGACTGCCTAATAATACTTAAGCCTGGTGAAGATAATCATCGCTTATATTTTGCCTACACAGGTTAGCGGCAAGTTGAACGTCGATGGTGTGGAGTACAGATCCCATGTGGACGAGTTACAACAGCTGGGTGAACTCGGAAGCGGCACCTGTGGTCATGTCGTCAAGATGATGCACAAGCCATCCAGTACCGTCATAGCTGTTAAAGTTAGTATTATTTCTTTATTCTGGTCGTCAAAATTACATAAGATGGATCCCTAAAACACACACACTTCGTCACTTCTTATTAGTTTATCTGAACTAGAAGTGAGGCAACAAAGCTTGAGCGACTTTTAAATCTCTGTATCAGGTTCATATTTGGCTTGCGCAAGTATGATCACGTTGCCGAATTTCGTACTAAGCTCAAATGGCTTCCTATTCGCCTTCGCCGGAATGCCCAAATAAGTATATTGTAGTCTTTGCTTTATAATGTGCTATTTAATCCTTTTACTCCTTTTTATCTCAAAGAACGCTTTCAGTTCTTCTGTGACACCTATTCTAGGTCCTTGAGATCATCGGAAAATCAAAAATTAAGTATTCGTATGCATTCCACTTCCTTCTTTGACAATTCTTTCACGATTCAAGTAGCTCGGTTGTGGAATGTATTACCTATTGAAGTGAGACATGCTCAAACAATGCCAACGTTCAAGAAAATGGTGAAGGAGCATTAACTTTCACTATAATTTTTATTCTTCTCCTTCCTCTGTTATATATTTGATGTGTATTAGTATATTATGTAATATTGTATGTATGTATTGTTTGTTATTAAGTCAAAGTAATATTATTTTTGATATTTTGTACACTGACAGCCCTAAATTTTCTCCTATCTTTCAGTCCATCCAAAGGTTGTCTGTAAGGGAGTGCCTTGTGCGATTAGACCGCCCATTGTACACTTGTATATTTGAATGTTTGTCCTGTGTGTTTTTTTGTGGTGTACAATAAAGTATATCATAAATAAATAAAATAAACAAAGCTCCCACTTGATACGTCCCTTTTTTATAGTATTGCATGTAATTTCCACAAAACTGATAAAGTGCTTGTTTTTAAACCTGACTGCGGGAGGGTAATGATTTTCGGGCAAATGTATGTATGTCCATTTCTATAGCACGCTCTACAGCCTAAACGGCTTGTCGGATTATGATATATGAGGTGTCCTTGGATTCGTCTCTTTTGTGGGAGGCTATATAATTATTAAAATTTAAAATGGCGTTCGCCCTAAAAAAAGGAGCTGTACAATATTTTTTTTTCGTTCTCGTAACAATATGGGTATCAAATGAAAGCTACTAAATAGGCCATTTAAAATATATATATATTGTAACACTTTTATGTTACTATTTTGACATAAATTCAAGATGAGCGTAACTTTCATAGCAAAATAAATAATCTTTTTTTTTTTAGTTTACCCGTACGCAAAATACGCACTTGGTCGTGGAGTTGCGGAAATAAAGCCCGTTTTTATTTAACCTAAACTTAACCACATAATTTATTTGGAGAACTCGTTAATTACTAAAACTAAAAATATTATGAGGTGCTGCCACGGGGACCAACAAAAATTGTAGAAAAACCGACAAAGACTTCGTTTTGGTTGGTTCAGCAGCTATCTACATCAACAAGTACTAGTATCTAGTACTTGTTTTTCTCTTTTCAGTTTAATTAATTTCTAGCAGTCGGGTTTTTTGTTTTTACAATAATTTGTTTTCTAAAACATTTCTAGGTCATGTTCAAATCAAATCAAAATCATTTATTTGCAATACATAAATCTCGTTGTTAAATTGTAAATTATTTTTCTTATAATCCTGTTATTTTATTTCTGAGGACATGTCATTCTATATTCACATTTCTCATTGAATTGCTGTAAAATTAGTTTCTAATTTATACTAATTGCTTCCCTCTCTATCAACAGCAAATGCGTCGCTCCGGCAACTCAGAAGAAACCAAACGCATCCTAATGGACTTGGACGTGGTGGTGCGTTCCCACGACTGTCCCTACATCGTGCGCTGTCTGGGCTGCTTCGTCACCGACGCCGACGTGTGGATCTGCATGGAGCTGATGGCGTCCTGCTTCGACAAACTGCTGAAGAGGCTGGGGGCGCCCATTCCTGAGGCTATACTGGGGAAGGTGACCGTAGCAGTAAGTATTGTCTTGTTACTGAGTGGTGTCTGGGCTGCTTCGTCACCGACGCCGACGTGTGGATCTGCATGGAGCTGATGGCGTCCTGCTTCGACAAACTGCTGGAGAGGCTGGGGGCGCCCATTCCTGAGGCTATACTGGGGAAGGTGACCGTAGCAGTAAGTATTGTCTTGTTACTGAGTGGTGTCTGGGCTGCTTCGTCACCGACGCCGACGTGTGGATCTGCATGGAGCTGATGGCGTCCTGCTTCGACAAACTGCTGAAGAGGCTGGGGGCGCCCATTCCTGAGGCTATATTGGGGAAGGTGACCGTAGCAGTAAGTATTGTCTTGTTACTGAGTGGTGTCTGGGCTGCTTCGTCACCGACGCCGACGTGTGGATCTGCATGGAGCTGATGGCGTCCTGCTTCGACAAACTGCTGAAGAGGCTGGGGGCGCCCATTCCTGAGGCTATACTGGGGAAGGTGACCGTAGCAGTAAGTATTGTCTTGTTACTGAGTGGTGTCTGGGCTGCTTCGTCACCGACGCCGACGTGTGGATCTGCATGGAGCTGATGGCGTCCTGCTTCGACAAACTGCTGAAGAGGCTGGGGGCGCCCATTCCTGAGGCTATACTGGGGAAGGTGACCGTAGCAGTAAGTATTGTCTTGTTACTGAGTGGTGTCTGGGCTGTTTCGTCACCGACGCCGACGTGTGGATCTGCATGGAGCTGATGGCGTCCTGCTTCGACAAGCTGTTGAAGAGGCTGGGGGCGCCCATTCCTGAGGCTATACTGGGGAAGGTGACCGTAGCAGTAAGTATTGTCCTGTAACTGTGTGGTGTCTGGGCTGCTTCGTCACCGACGTCGACGTGTGGATCTGTTGGAGCTGATGGCGTCCTGCTTCGACAAGCTGCTGAATAGGCTGGGGGCGCCCATTTCTGAGGCTATACTGGGGAAGGTGACCGTAGCAGTAAGTATTGTCCTGTAACTGTGTGGTGTCTGGGCTGCTTCGTCACCGACACCGACGTGTGGATCTGTTGGAGCTGATGGCGTCCTGCTTCGACAAGCTGCTCGTAACAATGGAAGATCAAAGCCCAGTAGAATGTGGCAACAGTTGCGGTAGACCTAAGTCCAGCAGTGGATTTCCTGAGGCTATAATTCGCGGTTTTCGATAAGGCCGCCTATTGTGTGTATTTTAGTAATTAGATTTCTTTTTGTTTGTTAAAATGGCATACAATAAATAATATATATAATTTTATAGACAACTTGTGGTAACTGAAAATTTGCCTAAATCAATAATATTTGGTCCCACAGACAGTGAACGCGCTATCGTACCTAAAAGACACGCACGGCGTCATCCACCGCGACGTGAAGCCCAGCAACATCCTGCTGGACGAGCGCGGGAACGTGAAGCTGTGCGACTTCGGCATCAGCGGCCGCCTGGTGGACTCCAAGGCCAAGACTCGGAGCGCTGGCTGCGCCGCGTATATGGCGGTAAATATTACAGATATCCACCGAATTTCATAGAAAAATGTGCCAGCTGTTAGTGTTGCGCTGGCATCTAAAAGGTCACGGTTATAGACTGCCACTTTAATAGGACTACCAGTAATGCATATTATGTCCTTTATTTAACTGTTTTCTTATTTTGTACACTATTTAAAATAAATTAAATATAAAAAAAATAGAGGCCCACCGTTATTGGGAACAAGGTCCAGAGAGAGGAACCTCCTAACAATACGAGCCGTGTCCAGCAGTACTGCTTTCTGGATCAGGCCCCTCAGGACCCAGCTGCCTGACGAGAGCATTCTAAGGTGTTGGTCGAGGCTCGTGGCTATTAAGCCATTGGCTGACACGACTATCTGTACAATGATCGCTGTGTCCACATCCCACATGTCGTCAACCGACATGTGGGATGCGAGCCAAGCCAAGATACTTGATTACATTATTATTTCCTTTTCTTTCAAACATTCCTTAAAAAAATCAAAATACCCGATTGCTTAAAACGCGAACTGCTTTTTAAGCAGTCGGGTATTCAGATTTTTTTAATTACCTTTTTTAATTTAGAATTAGGTACATTTAAACATATAAGTGTTATATATTTTTGAAATCACCCCTTAAAACCCCTTACTTTGATACCCCACACGATGGTATTGGAAGGAAAAAAAACCCCACAAAATGGCGCCCAAAATCTGCCATTTTTTTCAGTTTTATTGTTGCAAGTGGCACTCGCAGGGCCAAGACGAATCGATTGACGTAAGAATCATCAAAATCGGCCAACGCGTTTAGTCTCTAGAACGCCACATAGGAACAAACATAAATACATACATACATAGACTGATAAACACATTACCCTCTTTCGGCAGTCGGTTAAAAAGGTGATATCACTAAGAATTTCGCCAGTATCATGGATGCGTTTACAAACATTTCAACTCACATACACAGACACCCAAAAATGGAATAACTATCTGTGGATCATACAAATATTCGTTCCGTGCGCAACCACTGCGCCAACCGTGTCTTCTTAAACCCTTTAATCATACCCGTGGATTTTGGTCCAACGCGAAAATTAACGCCCCTCGTGTCGCTTGAGGCGTATCCATTTCAATCGAGCGTTTGCTGGTTCGAAACCGCCTCGCAAGGTTACTTGGTCGGTCTAGCCCTGTCCACTGATGATAAAACCATTAGGAGCATCAGCAAAGTTGCAGGCTCGCCCGTCTTAATAGGGAAGTTTCCTGGGTCCAATCAATTTAGTCCATCAGTGAGATTATCAAATAATATTGATAACTTATTTTTTGCTTTACCAAATCAATAAAATTTATAAAATTAAAGTTCAGTAGTGGAGGCTTGTGAGTCACAAGCCTCCACTCCTATACTGCCTAAGTGACGTCGCTAGTTGTGACGTCACTAAGGCAGTATAAAGTGTACTAGCGGCGTGACGTTTCACGATATTTCATTGCATTATATCGTCGTCACTTTATATTTACGTGTCAAAAGAAAAATACGTGTCCAATATTTTTTATTAATCTACCCGACGGACAAAAAACTAATATTCATTAAACTACCCTATTTGTCGTGGTTACCCAATGAATGAATGTTTAAAAGAAAGAAAGAAAGAAAACACATTTATTTGACACAATCCATACAAGAGAACACAACACATACATAAAAAAAGAAAAAAAAACTAATAAAAATCTTTTTTTTTTTTTTGTTTATTTTGCATATAGTTTTTGCAGGTCTTCATTCATCATTCCCTTTAAACATTTTGTCACTATTAATAATGATTTTTCTTTACAGCCGGAGCGGATAGACCCGCCAGACCCGACGCGGCCGGACTACGATATTCGCGCGGACGTGTGGTCTCTCGGTATCTCGCTGGTCGAGCTGGCCACCGGCGTGTTCCCCTACAGAGACTGCCAGAACGACTTCGAGGTGCTGACTAGGGTGAGTTGCAAGCGACTTTAGAACTTATTTTCTTTGGTATAGTGAATGGACTACTATTTAGATTTTGCGTTCGATCGCGTTATGCGAGGGAGAAAGCTGCTGAAAAGCTGATGCTGTTGAAATGTAGTCGCAGCATCTTGCAGTTGCTTCTAAAAATAACGATGAAATGGGCAAAGTAACTCTGCCATCGAGCTAACACGACGCACGGGCACACAACACGAAGAAAGAAAATTTGGTTCAAATAAATTGCACTAGATGGCATGATAAGCTTAGATTAATTATTGAGTTTTGTGAAATATTATGATTTTCTAGAGTTGTTCATAAAAAAATGTATGTTCTTGTTTAATTACCTCTCCTAAGCACAAAATTAAAGAATATCGGGCTCTTCATTCAAATTTCAAAGATTATTTGAATGGATCATTTAAAATTAATTCCAATAGATGGCGCGATTTGAATTTCTGAAGTCCCACTCGATTTTTTTAATTTGTTACGCATTTTGGTACAATGAAACCGTAAAAACGTGTAAAAATAATTAAAAAACAAATCGCCGCTGTATTTAAAAAGAAGTATTCACGAACCGATTAAACCCTTTTACTTGCAAGTCACTGCTAACACCATCTATATCCGTGGAAAGGAACCGAACGCGATCGATGTTCTTAGAAAAATTATCAGTATAATCAGAAGAAAACGCTAGTTACGGCGGCACGGTTTCTTTGTATGAGATAACGGGTCGTAGGCTAGTATTATGTTATCTGTGCACGAATTATCCTGTGCTTGAAAAGAGCCTTTGATTTTGGTGTTATATTTTTGTTTTGCTGACAGGTAATAGCGGACGATCCGCCCCAGCTTCCAGACACGACAGACTTCACGCCTGAGTTTAAATTATTTGTGTCCCAGTGGTAAGTTACTACCATACATACTCGGATATTCCATAGAAAAGGGATTGTTCATAAAAAAAGTAGTGTAGAGAATCATGAGCCAAAGGTCACTGGGCATCTTAATCCTAAATATAACAGAATATAATGATATATGGCTCTGATTTACTATGGCATTAATCAAATTAATATGAGCCACGGGACTTACAAGTTGCAGGTCCTGGGTTCGAACCCAATCAGGTGCTTTACTTTGTGTAAATTATTTCATCATCACTGCTCTCAAAAAAGTGAAGGAAAACATCGTGTGTAAACCGGTATGTCTTAAAACCAAAAATCGAAGACATGTGACATCCACCAATACGCACTGGGCACGCGTGGTGGATTACGGCCCATTCCCTCTCACAGAGAGGAGGCCTGCTCGCACAAAGAGCCAAATGCGAGTCTCAAGTGCGGAATAGGGGATCCATCTATCCTATCCTATGTGAGTTAAAGGAATGTGGAAAAAGTATAAAATTATCGTATACAGGTTGAGTTTTCAAGTAGGCCAAATCCGAAAGCAAAGCTACAAACACTGAAAGGAGTCTCGGGACCGTTTTGATGTAAACTAAAACTGCAATAAGGGATTTTGTGACTCAATATTCTTAACCAGGAATCGAACACGTTGATTTTGGAAAAATATACACGCTGATTATTATACGATCCAATAGTGTCGCTATTGGGATCACACGGCAAACTTAAGGCAATACCTGATTTCAAACAAAATGTACAGATGAAAAATAAAGTCCTCTGAAATCGTTTGATTTTTAGATTTTTTAAACGATTCGATACATTTTTCTCCGATCGATTTTGAATCAAATTATATATATGTAATGAAAGTTTATTATTATTCTCTTTAATTTTATACTGTTTTGGTTATTGTCCATTGTCCACAACTCTTCGCAAAGCGGATCAGATTATGCCTAATGACCTTTGAGTTAACTAAAACTGCATTTTATCTGTTGAAAAAGCACATGGTTGTCACAAAAACAAGTACAAATGTTTGCCAGTAAAAAGCCTGATTTATTTTTATCCTACAGTATTTCTGATGAACATGAAATCCTGAGAGGAATGTAAATTTCTATTCTCGTGTCTTATTTAGCTGTCACAGAATTAATCTTCAATATCTCTTCCAGCCTAACAAAAAACTACAGACAACGGCCAAAATACGCGAAACTCCTAGAACATCCATTCGTAGTGAAATCAGCGCGTAGCTCCATCTCCGTGGAGGCTTGGTACGCGTCGCTATCCATCTTCGGCCAATCGGGAGCGTCGACAGCGGGCTCGATGACGTCACTGGCTCAGCCGACGACTCCGCCCAGCAATGGTGTGGAGACACCAACACCGCACATACTGGTATTTGCACGATCTACGCGGCCAAAAGTCCCAATATCCAAATAACAAAAACATTAACAAAAGCAAGTTCCACGAACAGAGGACGAACCAGAGAACAATACCCACCCTCAATCTACCTGCTACCGCACACCCCTCACGCGTAGCATCAGTCGGAATTTGACCGTTTCACCTAGTGTACGTATCTGTTCTCGGCGCTTTTTAAAACCTTAACTTCGAAAGTGAATTTTTATATGTTCAAGTTGATCTTACGAATTGAAAGTGATGGATTCTTATAGAGCAGGTAAGAGACTTACAAACTACGTTAATAAAGTTATGATCAACTAAGAAACTTTTTTTTTTTTTAATAATACGTAAACTCATTTCCATACCGTAATTTCTTTCAATATTTTTTCTTTGCTAGTGTTTTTGTTTGTGTATCGGGATAGATCGGGCTATGGTTATAATTTTAGGTAATTATTTGAACATCTGCCTAATAACTACTATCAAAATCATCTCCGGAAACGTCCGGATAGATCAAGTTTTGGGGGGTTAAAGATTTTTAGCAATAAAATGTAAATAATGTGATTTTTGAAAAAAAGGAAAGCAAACACATTTTTGCCTGAAACCTTGGCTATGTTCGTATCTGCGGAACCAAATATAATCGAAAATTCATCAGAGAGCGATGAAGAAAAAATCACAGAAACTTAGCATTTTAATTTTTTTTCCTGTAATCGACGTACCTACCTCAATTTTTGAAAATATATATTTTTTGTTGTGTAAATATGTATTTTTTTCTTATTTGCGTTGTTTAGAAACCAATTAAACATCAAAATAATTTTGGCCGCGTAGATCGTGCAAATACCAGTATGTGCACCGGTCACTCCGCAGCCTGTGAGGAACTTTGTTACGAGTTCCCAGCATTGGATGGAGCAGGTTACGCCGACGCCGGCGAGGTGAGTTCAAATTAAAGAATGTTATTGCCCTGCCCACAGACATAAATCTTACTAGATAACACAAGTCCCTCTGTATGAAACCAAGCGTGCCACTTTTTCACAAACAATTTAAAAACAATTTTACTTACCAATGAAAGAAAACATTTCCAATGCCTCGGCCAACTTTTTTGTACATTCGTTATAGCTCAATGTGGCATAAAAAGGCATTTTTCTAGATTTCGGTGGATTTCCTGTGCCGATAATAATTAATGAAAAGCTCAGATTACGATCATTGATCGTAAATAACTTTACTCCGTGTTTTGACACGCGAAGTACATACAAACGCTTCATCTAGTTAGATTTATGTCTGTGACCCTGCCTGTGCAGAATCCATACACCTGCATTTTAGAGGACCGCCAGTGACTGTGATTGACGTGGCTACACTATTTGAATAGTTTCCATCAACTCGAAAAGAAGTAGATAGTTTCATTGTGCGCACAGCTAAGGAGTGAAATTTCCTGTCGGAGTATTTGTTTCCTGATAGCTACAACCTTGGGGTCTTTAAGTCAAGAGTGAATAGGTCTATGCAAGCGTGCTTCACCGTCGACCACATTATCACTTACTACCGTTAATAAAAAAAAATATAATCAAAGAATCCTTAATTTTTATAATCTAGGTGATATCAAAGTCTTGGTCCCTGTTCTTGAGAATTGATAAAGAAAACTTGATGCGCCGAGCCTAACTAACATGGGGGAAGAAAAAGACAATGATCCCTGTTCTAGATCCTCATTAAAAAAAACCGTAAATAGTAGATTATTGCATCGAGTAAAAAAAACCGTAAATAGTAGATTATTGCTTCGAGCACAAAGAAATTTATTATTGCTCCGAGTGCCTGATTTAGAGCCCTCGCTGACGCTCGGGCTCTAATCTAACAGGCACGAGGGCAATATAAATTACTTAAGGCGAGGTGCATAATCTGCTTGTCTTTCAACTATTACCTATAGGAATAGTAGATAAAAGAAACTCATATCAAACAGTTAAAATAGAAGTTTAATTATTGAAATTAAAAGATTTTCTATAACACTGTCGGCTTCATTTAGAATGTTTTCCGGAGTTAATGTGTCGCTAGATGATTCCATTTTAATTCGAAGCCGAAGCACTCAAAATCAGATAGTATCACACTTTATCGTTTCCAAAAATATTGTCAAGCAAAATTAACAAAGTTCCCGCCAAATCACTTTTTAAATTTCTATCATTTTTAAATCAGAGTTAGCAGCAATCATTTTTTAAATTTGGAACAAGTAGGATAGAAACAAATAATACGTACGTAAAAAAAAAGTATTGATATCGGCTGGCTGAATAGAGCTAATCCATTGAGATTGGCACCTTTTGGTGCGATTAAAAAATAAACTGTGCAATAATGAAATTTCATACATTTTTATTGCTCTAGAGCATTAAAGACTCGCTTTGTACTGAGTTTTTAGTGTGATTGTGATGAAATTAAAGCATAGTTGGAAGAAAAATTAATTATGTACTTTGTAGTTACAATTTGATCCTTTTCAATACCGAACTTTTTCTTATTAGCGCATCTTTACAATTTGTACCTTATGCCAGTGTTAGAGAAGCTATACCTACCACTATGTAATACCTATTTCTTTCCAGAGCATGGTGGGCGACGAGTAACAACGCAAACGCTGGCGGCAGCAGCTCGCAGCCTACAAGCTTAGAAACTGACATGAGCAACTACTCTCCTTATCCTAGAAGAAGGTAACACACTATTTCCTGCCGTATAGTATTTAACCAGACTTCAACAAAAGGAGGAGGTTCTCAATTCATCGGAAACTTTATTTTTGTAAATGTATGTTACACGATTACTTAAAAAAGCCTGAACCAAAAATCAAAATCAATGTTTTTATTTCACATAGGCCTACATGGGCACTTATAAAACGTCTACAAAAGGTGCACGGTTCGGATTGGTTGTTTCCTATAGAGAAGAACCGGCAAGAAACTCCATGGTTACTCTTTTAAAAATGGTTTGGTTTTACAATATTTCCATGTTACAGCATTAGTAGTTAGATATGGGGGGGACAACGTAGGCCCGACAATAAGTCGTAAGAAACTAAAAAAAAAAGATTATATATTATATAAAAAAGTTAACAAATTTTAGCATCTAGAAGGCCTACAATGTTCACGCATTCACAAAACAATCGGTAAAAGAATCTATACAAAGATAATAAAAGAAGCATAACAAGACTAAATTTAACATGTGGCACAAATGTTGTTATCAGTGCTGTCACTATTCTTAGCAAAGGGTTATAAAGATGATTGAAAACCATTGTAAAAAGTCTAATTAAAAAAAGGAAAAAAAAAGAAAAATATGTTTGAGAATAGTTAGAGACATCCACTTATTACTTATAACCGTTTTGGTATAAACGTTATTTTGTTTTAAAATATAATACTTATTATATAATAAAAAAGAATACTTCCCAGGTGTTCCCATAGTCATCAGGTCCGGATCTGATGATGGGATCCTGGAGAAATCGTATACATATACAGATTTTGGTATCTTTATCAATAATGCAATCATTTGCACTCAGAAAGTTTAATTTGGTGAAGTGGAACTGATGAAAACCGCAGATGGCCACTGGATCTCCATAATGCTAAGTATGTCACGGGTATAAGATATCTCGAATAGTTAACCGATAGTGATGGAGCAAATACTTATAAATAGATGGTACTGATGAAATTATACTACATAGGCTGCACTAAAAGTATCGGGAATGGAATATTTCCACTGTTTCTGTTTTTTCATCACCTGAAGAAGCTGTGGACGCCTACAAAACGGCCATTTTGGAGACCCCAACTTCCGAATGGAATGGTTGCTTCAATGATTGGTTCCATCGTATGGAAAAATGTGTCAAATTTCGCGGAGAATACTTCGAAAAGCAATAAATACATTTTTAAATAATAATGTTGTGTCACTTCCTTGATTCCCGAAAATTTCAGTGCCGCCCTCGTATCAAACTGTTCTGATGATGGAGCCTGATAAGTTAGGCACTGGAACACGGAAATAAAACAATGTATCCTCGTCGTGTTTGGGGTTATTGAAATCGTCATGAGATGTACTTTGGCTATAAATGATTTTCATGGTAATTGGAGGTACCTACCAAAACTGCAAAGAGATAAATAAAAAATCTTTTTACCAAAAAAACAAGATTTACTTTCAAATGTCGACTTTATTGAATGTTCTCATTGTTGCTCTTGGTTTTACACATAATAGAGGATTGCAGCTGTTGATTAGGTTAAATGTAACTTTCTTTAGACAATTAACACAAATAAATGCGCACGCGCGTCCCATGAATTTGTGGATATTTGCAAAAGGAGTTGCGAAAACCCTGTTTGAATGTAAGCAACTTGCTAGTACAATGAGCAATTATAACCTAATCTGCATTTTCCACAGAACAATAGACGCGTGCGCATCTCCTCCCCCGCCGCCCGTACGGAGGGTATCTGCCGACAATCGCTGGAGAGCTTCACCTGCGGTAAGTCTCACACACAGCAACATTGTTACTTTAAACTTGAATTCAGAATCTTAGATAAATATAATGTTAAGAAAATAACAACTCTAAATCATAATATGTGTTAAAGTTTACATATAAGAAGTTTACACTGCAAGATATAATTGATCTTTTTATAACAAACTAGCTGTGCCCGCGGCTTCACTCCTACCTACCTACCTACCCTACCCTACCTTACCTACCCTACCTTACCTACCCTACCTTACCTACCTACCCTACCCTACCTACCCTACCCTACCCTACCTACCTACCCTACCTTACCTACCTACCCTACCTACCTACCTACCTACCTAACCTACCATACCTTACTTATCCTATCTACCCTACCCTATCCTACGAACCCTACTCTACCTACATACCAACCATTTTTTTTTAATGTAAGCACCTTATACGAAGTAATAGAAAACATTTTTAAAAAAAGATGAATTTAATCGGTAAAGCCGTTCTCAAGTTAAAGCGTGACCAGGAGAAATAGGGGCTCATTTTTATATATATATATTCATAATCAGAATATAACATTTCCACTGCTGGGACAAAAAACTACTCTCTGTAACAGACAATGTGCCGTAATCCACCACGCAAGTTCATGTCTTCGAATTTTTGGTTCGAGACATTTATTAAAACGGTCACTCAAAAAGCAACTTAAATTATTAATCACTATAGTAGATATTTGCATAACAGACACTGGATATAAACGATCAAAGATTCTGAATTCAAAGACACACCATAGAGTAAAGTAATGACAGTAAAGACTCGATCCAGGCCAGCAAAGAGTCCACGCCAGCCTACCGTCGTCCGGTGCTGGACATAAGCTTCTCGCTAACGCCTCAGACGCGGATGGCGGCCTACATCCAGGCGCCGCTGCTCATTAGGTCTCCGGAGTTGGAGCAGCAGGATATTGTACATGTATGTTGGGAATGTGTACTGCGACGCTGCATGCCGTTTAGAGTGTAATCACCCTCGGTTTCTGAAGGTAGGGTAGGGTGAAATTTCATATCTAAACAATATCATCATTATTTCAGCCGAAAGACGTCCACTGCTGGACATATGCCTACCCCAAGCGTCGCCACACTGATCGGTTTTGTGCGTTTCGTATCCATCAGACTCCTGAGGATATCTAAACATCCATGGTCGCAAACATGACCAAAGCGATTCGTGTGATCCAGATTTACTGAATCAGTATGTTTGTAAATGCACCGACGATACAGAAAAAATGCCTAGTGTGAGCAACGTTTTTAAAATACAAGTTAATTCCAAAGAACCTGACTTCTTAAGAAGAAAACTAAAAAGACGTAAACAAGATGAAAATCATGTTGTGCAGTCGGATGACACATATTCGCGAGCTGGCTGACTAAAACCAGATGCCTTGTATGACAATTGATGTATTGACAATTTTTTTCTTTAAATACAGTGACGACTTGTTTTATAGTATTTTTTGCACGTTTTTACAGTTTCATTGTACCGAAATGTGTTACAATACAAATTTAAGAAATCGAGAAGCATGCCTTAGAAATTTAAAACCGCGCCATCTATTGGAATCAATTTTAAATTGTAAGATCAAATAATTTTTGAAATGTGAATTAAGAATTGATTACAATTTTTTTTAATAAATTCTATAAAATGTTAATTTTACACACAATTCAATAACAAGTCGATGCATATCGCCATGCCATCTAGTGACATTTATTTGAACCAAATTTTCTTTGTTAGCGCTGGGACCACCGTGGTGTTACTGAAATAGTACAGATTTTGTGTGTGTGTTTTTTTGCCTTATGTTCGGCTGTTTTCTAAAGCATGTTCTGGCGTAAAATAATCTGGTCAGCTCAGCCTGACACTGTGAATAATATATTGGTAGACGGATAACATAGTTTACATGGGATTATAAATTGCATAAAAAATGATAAAGCTTACAGGAACCGAGGGTTGTATAACGCTGTGGCGTCGCAGTGAAATTGCACCGTGTGTCAGCGCCGTAGTTATGAATGGTAGATCAGCGTCTTGTTTGCAGTCGTCGTAAATAATCATCACTCTAGATTTAATATTAGATATACAAACTTTTTTATAATCCATTCAAAACTTTCCGTCATTCAAATTAGCTAACATGTTCATAGTAAATGCGATTGGATCTAAAAACATTTTAAGTTCTTGCTACCTTTTCAAAATTGTCTTGTAATTTTAAAAGCAACTATCTTTTTTAATTTTGTATACTTCAAATGTGTTGTGTGCCGCATCAGCCACTTTAAATGAGGAATTGTTTTATGGCCTTTTCCACATTTTCGTCATTGTAAAATCAACTTAGTATACACATGATCATACAGTTGATATTATATGAGTTTCCGTAATGTTTTGGTCTTTAACATAACTAAGACAAAATCACCTTAGTGTACGCAATCATAAAGTTGATGCGCATGTTTGTCTGGCTTTTTAAAACTAATAGGACATTCTTCTCTCCACAGAGTTCGGGAAACACTAGTCCAATAGTCCTGCAGAGGTTTTACCATCAGAACCAGCAGAGAAGATCGCGGGTCGACCTGCATGCGACACCTAGACATAGAAGGTAAGTTTATAATATTATCCAGCACATACTTGGAAACTTTTGAATACTTATCGTTAACTACTCCTGCACATAGGTCTCTCCTAAGTTCAGCAACGAGCCAACCTTTTTAAGGTAGGTAGGTAGGTAGGTAGGATAGTATAGGGTAGATAGACAGCCAGTTCGTCATTTCCGCTTCAGTTAATTGGACCAAAGCAACGTTAAGCTACCTACCCTTCCCTGCCCTACCTACTTACCTACCTCTCTACCTTACCCTATCTACCCTTCCCTACCGACTCCACCGGACCCATTTTGTTTTTTTCTTCTTCTTTGTATCCTTCCTCAGAATACCATCTACCTCCTCGCCAAATTTAATTGAATTCCGTTTAGTGGTTTAGGCGTGAAAAGGTACCAGACAGACAGAGTTACTTTTGCTTTTATAATATTAGTATGGATAATAATAAAAGAACACTGGAGGGGAATGGGATCCCAATTTCTCAAACGTCTGTAAGATTGGTCAATCGTATTTAATAAATGAATTATTATTGTTACAGTTTAAGTAGAGAACACAGTACAGGACGGTCACCCGAACCGCCGCCAAGAACTAGTCGACAACACACAATGTTAGGTCATGAAGGTAAATAATACACACTTTCTATAATTACACTTATCCATTACACGAAATATTGTCTACAATGAAAGTTAAACCCAAGTGTTTTGAAAAGTGCCTCGTATAGTAAATTGTTGATATTTGTAGTTCATCTTAACTTATTATCTAACTAAGCACTTATATATACTGATCTAGGTCACAAACCCAGAAAGTACGAGGGTCATTCAATAAATACTTAGCCTACAAAAAGTAAACGAAAATTTTGGAAAAGTGGCAATTTATTTTTCAACATAGTCTCCTTTTAGTTCGATACACTTAGCCCAGCGATGCTCCAACTTTTTTAACCCGTCGGAAAAATATTTTTTGTCAAACTCTGCAAAATAGGCCTCCGTGGCGGCGATGACCTCCTCATTCGATCCATATCTATTCCCGGCGAGTGATTTTTTCAGATTAGGAAACAGAAAGAAGTCACAAGGAGCCAAATCTGGAGAATACGGTGGATGGGGCAGCAATTCGTAGCGTAATTCGACCAATTTGGCCATGGCAGCGGCAGACGTGTGAACCGGTGCGTTGTCGTGGTGAAACAGCACTTTTTTCTTCGCCAGATGGGGTCGTTTTTTCTTTTCTTTAAATCGGCGTCGAATCGGCCCAATAAATCGGCATAGTAAAGCCCTGTAATTGTTTTACCCTTCTCGAGGTAATCGATGTAGATCACACCTTGTGAATCCCAGAAAACGGTGGCCATAACTTTTCCGGCCGATTTTACAGTTTTCGCCTTCTTTGGAGCACGTTCCCCGGTCTGGATCCATTGTTTTGATTGCTCCTTGGTCTCTGGTGTGTACCAGTGGATCCAGGTTTCATCGACGGTCACAAAACGACGCAAAAACTCCGCTGGATTCCGCTTAAACAGCGCCAAACACGTCTCCGATGTGGTCTCACGGTTGCGCTTGTTTTCTGGTGTGAGTAAACGCGGCACCCATCGCGCCGACAGCTTTCTCATGCCGAGTTCCTCGTGAAGAATATGATGCACTGTTCCTTCTGAAATGCCTACAGTCTCAGCTAGCTCCCGAACCTTCAATCGGCGATCTGCCAATACGAAATCATGGATTTTTTTAATGTTTTCCTCCGTAGCAGCTGTTTTCGGTGCACCTGGACGTGGTTCATCAAAAACCGACGTACGGCCACGTGCAAACTCGTTGAACCAATTCTTGACGGTGGCCATCGATGGAGAAGAGTCACCGTACTCAGCATCCAAGCGCTCTTTGATTTCGATGCGCGTTTTCCCTTCCAAAAATAGGAATCGAATCACCGAACGATATTGCTCTTTTTCCATTTTTGTAAAACCGATCGACACGTTCGCTTCCATAAGTTGTCAAATTAAAACAAATGAAGGGATTGGAATGAAAATTTGAAAAAATAAATAAAAAAGAATGTGCTACACTGTGGTAAAACTCATTTGAAACTACAGCGATACCAAGGAGTGAGGCTAGGTACTTATTGAATGCACCTCGTATTTATTTATATGCATTTTCTGCCGTTTCAGCAAACGGTAGCACGACGGATTTGTCCCCTCCCGCGTTACACGAGAGGTTGCACCCACCGTCGCCTTTATTACTCAATGATAGGTAAGTACGACCATAATCAACATATTTTATTTCATCTGAACCATTACTGTACTTACTTTGAAATGTCAGCAAAAAAAAAAACAAAAATGAAGCTATTTGCACATTCACAAGCGTCAGTACCCACCCCAACTGATGGCGCCCATTCACGAATATGGCGCATGGATTGGCACCACTCGGCTCAAAGACTCTTACAATGGTATCAATAAAATTCTAGATTCTACTTGATAATTACTAGATAGTTGTTTGTGAAAGATCAAAGTTAACCCAACTATTTGAGCTACTCTTCTTCTTAGCGTGTAAAATACAAAAAAAAAAAAAAAAATATCTTTTGCTCAGAAATCAGCCACGGCAACACCATATGGTGACGCAGTCATAAGATCCTCACAAGTACAGGTCACAGGGCAAGCTGCGCACTTCGAGAGGTGGACCATGATCTGCGGAGCTTCGAGCTATCAAATTGCCAAACTGTAGAAGAATTTGTTTTTCTTACTTCTCTCCTGTCCTCTTCTTTATATTTTTTTTTCCTTGATCCAAGACAGTTAAATCGTTTCTGAGGGACACTTCGAGCTTTATTGACTTGACGCTTTTCTGGTGGTCGTCACATTTCAATCTGGCTTTCAGAAATAGCAGTGATTGGTAATAGTGTGGCGGGCTAGTCCCCCAAAAAAGTAAATCTTTTGAATGTTTACCTTATTGAAAACTACATAAGGTTTTAAATCTTTTGAATGTTTACCTTATTGAAAACTACATAAGGTTTATATTTCCTTGGTGCTTAACTCTCTATGAACATTCTCCAGGCTATCAGAAGGCCGTAGTCAAAGCCTCACCCGTGCTGAGCTGCGCAACGGTTACCGAGCCGAGCCGCCTGCGCCCGCGCCGCTCAAACACCACCACGACGACCAGGGTAAGCACTTAATGGGCACCTCTAGGTGTATAGGGACGGGGGATGTAGCTAGTACTCGCGCAAAAATTCGCTGTGTGTATAGCTCCGTTACATTGACGGCAGTGAGTTTAGAAGGAAGTCCAGTCACTATGTTCGATATTAAAATTCGAACAATATGAGCTTGGTTTTTTTAAAGAACATGAGTGTAACCTCAATGCATTCACCTTTACCATGTTATTACTGGAGAATAATTGCCGTGGCAGCCTGTTTTAGGCCCGAGTCTAACAATTTATGGAATTTGAAGCCATGGACGAACCCAGCCTCTTCGTGTTTTTTCAGAATGTATATATACACAGGAAAATAACTAATAAGTCATTGTTTTTTTACACTAAACAATTGTGTTTTGCTAATTTAGATACACCCTGAATAATTATACACGTGTTGTGGTGCTAAAAACGCTGGGTATGTCCAAAGTAAAAACAAGAAAATTGTTATTGAATTTATTAAGTTTTTATTTTTATTTTACAGTTCCTTGTTGTATAAAATGTAGGGTTAATTTAATAAATATCTTATTTTTACATAAGTTGTTCTGAGTTTAGTTATTTGATTACTAGAATTGACCTGTGATAGACAACATTTTCACTCGGCAATTTAGTAAAAAAATAAGCTTAGAAATTAAATTGGAACATTGAATTGACACGCGATATTTTACGCATTTTAACTAAAAAGTTGTTTGTGTTTTGTCTTTGGCATAAACTATCGCGTGTCTATTTTTTTACAATTGTATTATAGTGTAATCTGCGAACGATCTGAATGAGATAACTTACCTAATCTGCATTCGCAGCATTCTACAAAAATGAAACAAAAAAATGACTTTAATACCTGCACTTAAAGTTCATTTAACAACACAACTTCTAATTTTACGTCATTTCCAATCAAACTAATCATTCTAAACTTAATTTACACTACCAAAAAATCGATATATGTGTAGGTAACAAAGATTTAAATAGACCTTACATGCATACCTTATGGCACAAGACAAAAAAAAACTTCATCCACAAGGTCCCATCTCCTTCCGATCGTCAGCAGACTACACTATAACAATATTACGATTGACGATGACAATTTGTAACGAAGGAGTACAGCCAGCCTATGACTACTATGAGTTTAAACGCGCGTTGTTCGCTGCTCCGCGCACGCGCACCCTCCGCACGCATCGTGTGTATAGACGCGTGAAGTTATTGCAATATGATCACTATGTTGAATAAAAAGTTAAATGAAAGTACTTTTTGATGTTAAACGTCAATAAAAAGTATGTATATTTACTTTATTTTTCTTTGTATCATCCTGCTTCAAATTTTCATTTTGAGTCCTTACGAAGCCATGAGGCTTGTTGAAACTTAAGTCATTCTTGACACTTGTGTTAAGTTTGTTTGGACTCAAATTAAGGTAGTAAAGCGGGAATAAGCATAGTGATGTAATTATAATATCGATAACTAGTACTCGATATTTATTTGTGCCTAAAATACTTGACTCTTTGTATCTTTTTGAGGCTCTATTAATCTAAATAATATTTTAGTTGACATTGCAATGATTTCACGAATCATCTCATTCTCATACAGTCTGTTTCTACCCTTCCATTATGTAAATATCGGAGGAAAACCATGAAGTTATGGGATATATGCTTTTGACGCGTCCTCTGTGCTTTGCGGTTATATGCTTTCGCACAACCGGAGTCAGGCAGCCAGAGAGGCTTGTTGCCGAAACACCTTCTGGAAACTTTTTTCGAGTTTTGTGGATAGATGTTTGACAGATAGACGCGATTTTATTTATTTATCGATGTTAGTTGTCTACGAATGAAGAAGTATGTAGCCTTTGAACACGTAATCGGTCTACTTGAAATATTTTGTCTCACTTGTATTCAAAATACTATTTATTCATCGAGTATCAATAAGTTTTGTATGATGTTAAACTGTTATCGATATGTCTCACCTCTATCCACAATACTCGATATCAAAATTTTGTGTCGATATAATTAAATGTGCTAAATTAATGTTTACATCAAATCAAACTCTCGATATTATGAGAGTTTTAGCCGCAAATTATCTACTTTATCACCTAACCCACTCATTGTATGTTTAGCATTCTTAACATGTACTTAAATGACATAATACATCTTGAAATGATTTCACCAACCGGGCTGACATGCGCATGCGACAAAATTCTCTCGTCTCATGACTATCTCGTCTTATATGTTCGAAAAAAGTACCTCGTTTCGATACGACATAATGCGACGATTAAATTTTGTTCAGTTATGTATTTATATATGTTGGCCTGGATATATGTCACGTTTGGTATGTGTTAACTCTGCTGCTTTTCAAAATTGTTTGTTCTCCCAAATGTTTCTTACCGACATGTTGATGTATGTAATATGTTATAACACGTTGAGGGAACTTTTCTATTGATTTTACAACTGTTTTACGCCACAGGAACAATATTATTTACCAGTGCAAAAAATGCTCAATTTTTTCGTTGGCAAAACTACTTTAGTACAATTGTCATGGTTCTTTAAATTTGATTTCAATTGCAGTTGTACAATCAAGGTGTTAACTAAAAGAAATACAATTTCCGCTCATACTGCTGTGCTAAACAAAACACAGCACAGCAGATCAGCGTTAAAACTGTATACTAAGTAGTTTAAATTTAAAGAAAAAGTTGATGCATATGGAGACAGTTTCTCACCTCTATCTTCGACTATTGAGGATTATCTATGGACAAAATGTTTGCCCAAAATAGGCGAGAACCTCTCTCCATATTAATGAATCCTCTGACCAATGAGTCATATATGACTCATGTGATTGTTCAACTATTGTGTCCGCTATGTGGTCAGTGGACCTGTTAAGGCTCCTGAAAAGTTCCCTCCAATGTGTCTGTGCTTTGCCGCTGTCCTTCCGCGTCCCACACATCGCCTGCCCATAGTAGCTCTGTCACATGCCTCGCTACACTAAACACGACCCTAACACCTAGCTAATAAGGGCTACACTTGTATACTGCCGGTACGTATCGCTTTGGGAAGCGTTGCTAAAGTATTCTTGCGTTTTTTGTCGACTATGTTGTTTTTTGAAGTGGATGGTTTACGGGTGCTTTTGTGTTTGAAAAGATATAGGGTGGGTTTTGGTTGGAAAAGTCATTCATTTGATACGAGCACGTGGTTAATTCACATCACATTCTTCATATTAGCACCTATAACCCGGTTCATTAAAGAAACGAATCTAAAATGGCATTGCTTATCATGTTCTCTCTCTTGCACTCAATAGACGGCACTAGTGTGCAAGCGAGCTAACACGATAAGCACCGACGTTTTAGATTCGTTTCTTTAATGAACCGGTTTATACCAGTGTTTTTCTCTGCATCATCAAAAAATTGGAGATTGATTCCATTGGTATGGAAAATCTCTAAGGATCAGCTCACACAAAGACTCGAAGCGCCGGCCGCGATGTTGTGCAGACTTTTGAGCAAGCAATATAATTTAGAATTATGAAATACGTAGCTTTCTGTGTAACAAATAAGGTTCTTAATTGTATAACTATTTCACAGTCTCGATATATAAAACGAATTTAATTGTTTTTTTATATATCTGAAGAAACTTTTTTTTATTATACTCTCTTCAGCTCTGTAAGCTATCCACTTCTAAAGTAAATAACGTGGCTTTTACTGGCGAGGTGTGAGCGAGACAGCTGTTCTTCATCACTCATCATCATGGTAGCTTCGTTGTCAGTAACGTTAGCGGGCAATGAGTACCGACTCTTTGGTTCATAGACAACACTGGCTGTGTAAGAAGTGAGCCACATTTCAAGGTATAAATAATAAAAAAAGACAATTAAAAGTACATAGATTAGATCTTCGAGTATATAACAGATCTGTTTATATTTACGGGCTTGTTCAAAAATGTTGTTCGCCTCTTATACACACAGAATGTGAAACAAAATATATTTGCAAAATTGCACTTAACATTGAAAAAATTACCGGATTTTCAAACGTAACTGAATTTTTAAGTCGATAATATAGTAGTGTTAGAAAGATGCTCAAACATGTATCTCGATTAAAGTCTAGATTAGTATGAAAATACCTATCGCTATAATAGGGCATATGCATGTATTTTTTAATTAGATAAATACAATACATATTAGCTCCAGTAAACAAAATATGTTTGTTTTTTATATCAGCGACGAAGCTATAAAGCTTCATAGTTAATAATTATAAAGAGAAGTCTGACGTCAAATTCCACGACATCCTTACAGCTGCCATAGAAAACGACGTTTTCGTAGAAAGTTTTTTTTTATATCAGCGACGAAGCTATAAAGCTTCATAGTTAATAATTATAAAGAGAAGTCTGACGTCAAATTCCACGACATCCTTACAGCTGCCATAGAAAACGACGTTTTCGTAGAAAGTTTTTTTTTATATCAGCGACGAAGCTATAAAGCTTCATAGTTAATAATTATAAAGAGAAGTCTGACGTCAAATTCCACGACATCCTTACAGCTGCCATAGAAAACGACGTTTTCGTAGAAAGGGCCAGATATATTTTGTTATATCTCGTTGGCTTTTCGATCACTTTTGAATCTGATTTCACTGTTAGTATTCTGCATTAGAATCCAAATTCATACATTATCATTATTATAAAATACAAACCTATATGCACAAAGCGACATAAGACTCCCGGGAGTCGACTCTTTTCGACGATAGACTTATTAAAGTTGAATACCGTTTGAAAATTCGCGCGCAAAAATTCGAAAATCGAAACTCAACCAAAGAGTCGGTACGTTCGGAGCGGGCAGAGCGGCGTGTGTATCGCGGTCGTTGGTCGCGTGTCGATGGGTCGTGGTCGCAGGCTGGCTACACTCGCTCGCCGGGCTGGTGAAGCGCCGGCTCAGCGGGTACGTCAAGTGGCATCACCTTGCAGCGCGCCGCGACAACCCGCACCAACACCATCTGCAGCATAGGTGAGCGAACACATTTTTCACATTTCTTCTTGTGCTAGTGAGATCTTTAATTTGTATTTATGTTTTTCCTTATACTCTGATTTTTAATTTCGTAGACTAAGCTGATATTTTGTCACACTATCGTTACATAGAAATTGTGTCGTATCCTGACTATCCTGAGTTATCGAAAATGGAACTGTTTCTCGGTAAAAAAATACGTTTGTTAAAAAACTAGTGGCCTTTATTTAGTTTCTACTCATTTATGTCAGACTTCATTTTATCGATCGCATTTATTTTACTGTTCATATAATATTTAACGCCATAAAAGTTTATGTACTATGTGTATGAATACTGTTATATTTAAATATATTACGTTTATATTCATAAAATGATTCGATGAATCACTTATCATTGAGCCTTACCTACAACACTATGCTCCGCGCTTGCAAAATATAAAAACCGGCCAAGTGCGAGTCGGACTCACGCTCGAAGGGTTCCGTACCATTTTCGCAAAAAACGGCAATAAGTCACGTTTGTTTTATGGGAGCCCCACCTAAATATTTATTTTATTCTGTGTTTAGTATTTGTCGTTGTAGCGGCAACAGAAATACATCATCTGTGAAAATTTCAACCGTCTAGCTATTACGGTTCATAAGATACAGCCTGGTGACTGACAGACGGACCGCGGAGTCTTACTAAAAGGGTCCCGTTTTTAGCATTTGGGTACGGAACCCTAAAAATAAGGTCATTGGCAGTTGTCAGTTTAGTCTACGAAATTAAAATCAATATAAAGTTAGTTGATTTGCATGGCATACGGTAGTAGCCACGTTATCACGTGCATGTCGATTCTATTATGTATGTATGCCCGTAGGTAACTCTTAGTTTGTCACCTTGTTCTTTGTAAATATATTTTTATCTATAAGTTATATTGTATTTAAATATGCACGATACAATTTTTTGTATTATAATTCTTTTTGCAATACGATGACAATTGAAATTATTCAGGATACCACGATAGACCTATTAAGAAGGGAGCAACGTGATTAAATTCTAGCAAACACTTTGTGCCTTGGATAGCACCTTGAAACCCTTCAACACAGGAATAGCTCCATGTACAACCACGACCCAAAAAACGTGCGCAACTGAGACTCATCAAAATAAAAGATATATAAAAGAGAAAGTATGTATGTATGTTCCATATAGACTCCGAAACTACTGGACAGATTTCAAAAATTCTCTCACCGTTGGGAAGTTACACTATACCCGGGTGACATAGGCTACTTTTTATCCCTGTTTTCCCACGGAAACGGGAACTACGCTGGTGAAACCGCGAGGCGTCCGCTAGATTATTATATGACTAGACCCTATTGAGCTGTGTTGCCAAGTATTCAACCTACAATCAAAATTTTACAGATGGGGCAACAGCGAAAGTTGGAGCATGCCGGCGTCCCCCCTCCCGCCCCGCGCGCCGCCGCCGCGCCCCGCCGACTAGCGGCCACCCCTCTCTACACACTGTGGCATCAAACTGCTTACACCGACACCTGGATCAGTTAGCTTGAACATGCTTAGATACAACATAGTAGAAAATCTTGGGGCAGTATTCTTTTAAACATTGTAGACTCAGATATAATGACAATTTCATCTAGTGTTAAATGGTAACCGCCATTCATAGTTCGATGATTATGTTTTCGTTAACAGAAAAACCCAGTGTATGAAGCACAGGATGTTTGTACAGCCAGTGGTTCATTTGTTAGCTGAACAAGAAATTATTGTAAACTGTTTGCTGAAACATTGTTTGACTGTGAGATCATGTCATTTTTTGGAATGACAGGTCGAATGTCATTTTTTGGAATGACAGATCGAATGTCATTTTTTGGAATGACAGATCGAATGAAATATGTCAGACCGAAGCAGTTATGAGAAAGTTAATAGAAGATGCGTGCACTTTTTATGATAGCTATAGAAAATGGAACTTTATTTACTTCACGAAAAGGCACACATTTCAGTGAGAAAATTTGAATAAAGCATAATATGCTTTATTCAAATTTTCTCACTGAAATTATTCTATATTCTATGGCTATTTTAAAAACTGTGTGCAGCGTCGTGTTACGTCACTGTGCCTCAAACGTTTGAATTCCTGTAAAAACGAGACCATTTGCAAAAATGCAGCAAATATTTTTAGCGAGCAATTGATGCCACGTTGTCCTCGCAACCATTGTTGTTCAACGTACTACGCTGTATAATTATATCGATAAATAAATAAACATAAACCTTAGAGAAAGACGGCACGATCGCTTTGTATTTTAATACCGCTTAAGGTACGGTTCTCGGGCACGCGACTGAATTGATCGACTAAGATATCATAATCGCTGTGGAATTGCTCCGAGATTTTAACATAGTAGACAGATTTAAGCTTTCAAGACAGATTTCTTGATAATATGGTGTGCAGTCAAGGTTCAAAAATGCAGTCGGAGTCACTGAAGTCATCAAGTGCAATCACAATCACTCAAGTCTCCCCAATATTTCTATGTTAAAAAAGTTTCACGGTTCACGACTAGATTTATCTATATTTTTGATTCTACACTGTAAATTAAATCAGTTGTGAAACATTTAGGCCGAGTTTCTCACCTTTAAATTATCTCAGAATTAATGTGACAAATTGTCAAACACGCGTTATCTGCTGTGATTGGTTGAATGACTTTTCCACAGCCAATCACAGAAGATAACGCGTGCTTGACAATTTGTCACGTTAATTCTGCGATAATTTAGAGGTGAGAAACTCGGCCTAAACTTCTTATACAAATAAGGTTTAGGGACTTGAGCTTTTAAGTGATTGCTACTGCGCTTTGGTCCCTTGTACTACATAACTGTGTCAACTAAAAAAATATATGAAGAGTGTCTGACTTCAGACCGAGTTTCTAACTGAAATCAACTAAAATTGTCCTTGAAAACAGCGAGTAAAACGACTAAACAAACTCTCAATGTGATTCACTCCCAGACTACTTTTTAACGTTAAATCAGTCTTTACAGAGCAATAAACAGTATTTCACACATGGAGGTTGAGATTGCGGATCAGTCGCGTGCTCGGAACCACACCTTTAGGGTGTAAATACACATTCATGTAACATGCATGGAAGTGCGCAAGTAACTTGCATCCCATTCTTAGGGCGACAATAAACATGCCTCTATCGTGCATATAAGACTGCAAGTAGCTCGCATGCCATTGTGACATTCACCAATCAAAAGTTATTACGTCACAATGTCATGCAAGCTACTAAGAAGTTACAAGCATGTCTATTTTCGCCCTAGTTACTGCTGCATGTGCATTTTCGCCCATATGTAAATAGTCAACGGCCGTGCAGTATTAAGCATCGGTGTTCGAAGGCTTATCGCGTGATAATAGTAAACTAGCACATGTTCATAGTACACGTTAAATGAATATTTTGGAACAAAACGCGTTTAGTAGTTGTAAAGGAGCTTTAGTACGGAGTTGTGACGTCATAGTGATATATTTTGGGATATACTAGTTGATTCTGTGATCGCGAATGACCTGACTACGGTGCCATTGAGACTGTTGCCTTATTTGTCGGTGTGAGTTCGTTTTTCTTGCTTCCCCTTATCACCGAGTTCTGGAAAGTGAAAATGAGATTGCCTGGTGCAATATATTAAAAAAAAAACGCTTTAATTTAGAGATCATCTTCGTTACAGAAACTGGCTTTATCAGTACTTGATAGCATTAATAGATTTTGGCAAATCTGCGTTCGTTTTGTTTCTGTTACCAATATTTTTGCCCACACCGACCTTTAAGGGAGGGGTTTATATATAAAATTAAATCGTTAATTAAGGTTGGCAATGAGCCATAATAGTTTTTACCTACACTAGAACCTAAGCACAACATTGCACATCATTCGAAGAAGGTTCTATCATATATATACATTGTGCGATGTCGCACTCGTTTTGGCTTCATCGTAGTCGGGTAATAAAATGGGCCTAGGCTGGCTACTCTCATTCTATCTAATCTTAAACTTTATTTTAGATCAGATAAAGCAAGCAATTATAGTGTATAAGGGCGAAAATACACATACCAAACTTATTTTGGCACAACACACTTGTATACAAGTTACCGGTTTGTGAATTTACGCCCTAACGTCAGTTAGTTCAAAAGAAACTGCATCACAGTACAGGGTAGGTTTCAACCAACCCATGTGTTTTTTGATGCAAAAGAGTTTATGGTCGTCGTGGTGACCATTTAAACATGTCTTACACTCATCAGTAAAACTTAACGGAAGCCCGATGTGTTTAAGCTACTTTGTGCTATAATGCTGTTTCTTTAAACGTCAGTGACTTAACTTATGAAAATTCGGCCCAAGGCGGCCGTATTGTGGAATGAGAGTAGTTCTATAAAAATGGAATACCACATTTCCTCCAGATATTGAAACAATTTTTATATCGGGACTTATATTGATAATTTTAGCTGTTAACATTGAGAACACCATTTGTGGATCACAGATTATAAACACCATGTATACATATTTAAATTAACGTACGCGGGCTGTACAGGTGTTGCTTTACTAGTGCACAATTAATCATTGGGTTTTTTTTATTTATTTTTTAGCTTGCTTGAATGTCCCTCTGCGGGGCTATAGACTCCTCCATTGGCTTAAAATTAGCAGTAAATAAAAAAATAAAAAGTACCGTAGTCAGTGTATAACGACAAGCGAGCAGTCAGCGTGCGTATGCGTACATCATGCGGGCCGCCCGCTTGTAGCACGTGGTAATCATGCGGTAAGCGAGATCTCAATTGTCGAGTGGTACGATGGCTGTAAGCTCGCTTATAGCAAGCAGTCTGCTAATTTGCGTTGCCAATGAAAAGTATGTTAATAGAGGACGTCCTGAAGCTCACATTTCAAGGAACATTTGTCGGGTGGGAGCGGTGTCGTAATATCTGGAGGTAATACAACTTTAAGGCCGTAAAAATGTATGCTTGTGTGATATCTAGGCCCAAAGTGATGGTTGTTATTCTATGTGAATATCGTAATAAGGTTGGGGTTGAGGTGATTTCAGCTCTTATGTGTTTGGTTGTTTTTATAGACATAATTAATTATATGTTACGGCCTTGAAGTTCTATGACTACATGTCCGGACACATTGTATAGATATCTAGAAGAGGGACGTAGTTATGCGAAAACGTTCCAACCCACAAGTCACTCAGAAATGAGATAAAGTGACTGGTATACCTTTTTTGACACCTTACATCGTTCTAGCAAAAACATTCGTCTAACTTGAATATATTCTAGGAAAGTTGTGCACTAATAAAGTAAGACCGAATATTTTTAAAGAATCCGAGCAGTGTAGCTTTGACAATATGTACTTTACGTATTGGACGGGGAATTGAGTTTTGGCAGGCTGTGTGCTGTTGTGCTTCAGCATAAAACGTAACGCTGGCACTACACTTGGCATATTTGGCCAATACAAAACGTACCTTACTGCTATTGAAATAAAGTTTAATTTGTAATATAAAACGTTTGTTCAAATACGCCAAGCTTAACATTTCTGGCTATTGATGAAAACCAGCGCTGTGAGTATGTCTCACACACCAGTCCCAGCATTATGCTTAGCGATGGCCGTTTTGCACGGATGTGACGCATATTTTTCCTATTTATATTTAAGTTTTCCGGTTGTTATAATATTATTTTTAATACTATCTTTCTTCTTTTAAAAGTTAATGATGCTAAAGTTGAAAAAGCCGATATGCATAAAGTCATAGACCAACGAGACAGTCAACCATTTAAGGACCCTAGTTACATTCGAGCCGAATATTTGATCACTTTTTGGCGGGCTACCAAAACTGGTCCAAACCTTTAACTGGAACTTCGGTTGCTTACTTCGCTGGCTTGTTAGTAACCAACATCGCGATGAAATAACTTCACCGTTTCTTTATGGTATGCGTCATACTTTGCGCAAATACTTGTTCATTCTTTTTCACCATAAAATGGTAATTCGACCGAAAGTTAGTTCTCTGCAACTTCTAAAGCACGACAGTACATGGTCTTGGAATGCACTGTACAGTTTGGGGTTGTATTCCTATTCAACAATCAATAGTAATAGATACGATTTCTATAATTGTAAATATCGTGTATATTTTATTATTGTAAGTGACAGATAATGCAATACAGATAGCGCAAGTTTTTATTTGTAATATACATAGATGTGTTCGTTCACTGGTTATTTGCGAAAAGTCCACAAAAAACGTACATATATAGGCTAAGTTACGTCAAGATTAATCTGGTAAAAATTACTTTATTTGAAAATTTTCTTGGGATTTTTTTTTTCTGTTGTATGAAAGTACAAAACAGTAGTTTAATATTACCTCTAATGGTTTTCTGGCTTGTTTTTGTATCTCTAAACTCCTAAATGTATCCTAGAACAACACTTGAAAATAAAATGCATGTTGGACTTTCATATCTATGGTCGCATATTCTGACCAGTGAACGAACCCTAAAAAATTAAATTATAAGTACTTTGATTTGTAACAAATAGAGCGTCATAGTGTTTACAGCTTATATATTATTATTATTGTAGTATTTAATTGTACATTTCTTTTTTAATATTTTGACCAAATGTATAGATTAAATTCGGTATATATTTTTTTGGTTCGCTTCGGGTGTACGAGTGTTGTAACTCGACTATCTTGACTTTAGTCGAATAGTTGACTTATTAGTCGATTCAGTCAACTAAACTAGACATAGTAGATTTTTGAATAGCTTGGTATATCGACTTAATAGTTTTCGTCAGTTTAGTTGTCTGAAAATCGATTCGTACAATTTTGTACATACAAACGTGTTGAACGTTGGATAGTTTTTGTTCAAATATTATTTACAATTTGTTTTTATTACGTTAATTTGAAATACAAATATGAGCCATAATCGACTATAATGTACATGTTCACAAGAGTAAATTCGGCATGAAATATTTTTAGGAACATATTTATAGCAATCGCTTGGAATACAAGAACTATCCGTTTTGAAGGCTATTTGAAGCAACGTTTGTGATTAGCACCGCGTGTCCCACGCTGGGCGCCAGTAAGCGGTTGATCAGAGACATGACTTTGCAAGGTTACACAAGATACTTTCTTATTACGATTGTTTGTGGCAGGGCCCATTCGAAATATCTTTCTTTGACGATCTTTTTCTAAATATTCTTCTCGTGTAAGTATCTTTATTTATTTTCTCTTTACCTTCTCTGAGAATAATTCAAAAATATTTTTGCAACAAATGTCATGTCACTGAGCAAGCGACATTAGCGCCCTCTAGTCCGCGCGCCAACCTACGTGCAACCGCGTTAGTTAAGGCGAGACTATATTTAAATAAATCTATTTAATAAACAACGATTAACTTGTTTTCTATTATATTATTGCAATAATTATTATTTTATTGTGTATTATATGGATCAAATTTTATTTTTGGTGTTTTATTATCTACCATACCTTGCCTTATTAAATACTTAGGTACATATGATCATGATTTACTCTGGTCTGGTTTAAACTTACACCACACGCCTTATCAATAAGTAGTTTCTACCAGCGGCGGCTTCGTCCGCGTGAAAGATGAAAATTTTATCCTAATAAAATTATAATTATTCCCGGGATTCATTAATTATATCAATATACACAATAGGAAATTCTATTCAAATTGTAAAAAAAAACCTAAAATAACCAAATATCCCGCACTTAATAGGTAGGTATTGAATTGTCTTGTTTAGAGATATGTAAAATATTCAATAGGTTTATAACACTATTTATATCATTTGTGTTTTTATTAGGTGCGTACAGTTCTTCCATAAGCCATGTTTAGTAGACGCTAAACAAGGCTTCGTTTCTTTCTTCGTTTAGCTCCAAACACAAGATTTTTCATAGCCTAATTCAAATCATATTTTTAGCGCTATCCTAAACTTACCTAAACCGCACCCCGCAATACCCAAACTAAAGGCATAGCACGTATTTGTTTAAACTTTTGTATGGTGTTTCGAGTTTATTATTACGAATACGTACGCGACTACGCGCAAAATTATAAACTTAAATGCTATATTTCGCGTATCGCAAAGAAAAAATACAATTACCTGTGCAGCATGATACTCAGTTGTTAGAACTTTTGTTGTAAGGTATAACTACTCCCTATCTCTATGCATATAGGAAATGATTTGAAAACTTAAATCTTTTATTGAAAGAGTTACGAGCCATTTTCAGTTTTCCATTGTTCCACAGTACCTATCTGTTAGCATTTTCACTAATATAAAGTGAAGATAGTACTAATAAAGAAACACTAAATTATTTAAATTTAAATATTTTATTATTGTTATGACACGAATTATAAGGAAATACCTACTGCATACCTATTCCATAACTCTAAAGTGTTAGCGTTTTGGTACATAGCAATGAATTCAAATACAATATCCACCCAGCGAAAATAAAAAACTTTAGAATTATCAAAGGTTATGTGAAAAATAATTATATCCCTACTGGACTAATTGGTGTGATTTATTTATTGAAATTAAAATTGAACTCCCAATGTCACCTACTGGACAAAATCCACAATTGGTTGATATCTTTTCGGCAACTCTACATCATAACTACCATACTAAGTATAACAACACTCCCTTACCCTTCTTGATAGGCATATTCTTTATAACCGTCGTCGTAATACTGTAATTCCCCAGTCCCTTCAATTTAAACATTAATTTACAAATAGGATTTTCTTCTGCTTCAGCGGTCCTTTTCAATATTATAAACTAACTGACGCGGTAAACGTTGTTTTGTCATATAAATTATTTCAGTGATTTCCAATAATTTTGCACACACTGAGTAGGTATAACTGTATTTTTAACTGTCGTTTAATTATGGAATGGTTTATACAGGTAACGCAATGGTTGATGTTGGCGGGAGCTCGTGACACGTTGAATACTATTTATTCATATGAGATCACTTAATTAACTGTACCTGAGAAATATCTTGAGCAAAATAGCTCCTACCTACGCTTCCCTACCGTACATACCTACCTGCCCTACTCTACATACCTACCAACCTACCTGCCCTACTCTACATACCTACCAACCTACCTGCCCTACTCTACATACCTACCCTACCCTACATACCTAACCACCATTTTTTTTTGGTCTTATCCCATCTCCGCATTGCCTTTGTAATAAAACCGGTTTGGGGCATATCGGTTGGATGGTTTCAAAGTCTATAACGGACATAAGTAGAAACATTTATTGTGTTTTATATATTAGAAATAGCTTGAATTTCAGAAAAATCGACAACGCCATCTACTGGCGATACTGGCACCAGCATACAACGCCATGTTCATTTTTGTGTGTGCTTTGTTTCTGTCATGTATCAGAGATGGCGCTGTGTTCGCAAAATTTATGGGAAAATGTTTTTTTTTTCGTTGTTTTATTACTTATTATCCTATTCCGGACGAAGATAAATCCAAAAACACATAAATCATAAAAAAATGGTCCAGCCGTTCTTAAGTTATAAGTGGTGTAACTATCACGACTTTGTTTTATATTTATATAAGATTAAAACACTACTCTTAATATCTATACAGTAAGTCAACGAGAATACAAAAACTATCTATTGAACTTCCTAATTACTTGTGGTTACGGAACTATAGAAGAACTTCTTAAAATTTAAGTTTAACTTTTAAACTCATATACCTCAAGCATACCACAATCACTCAAACACTCTCAACTCAACACAAGCACACCACACAAAACACTCATGTAAACGTCACCATGTTATTGTCATGTACCTAACGGTACATGTGCAGGATGTATTTTTTTTATCCAACTTCCCTTCTTTATATCCCCTCAGCTGACGACGTCGTTTGTGTCCATATTTTTTGGGAGATGTCTATCACATCTTTGGAGAAAGTTGTTCATTTCCAAGGACAGAAGCAGTTTTTCATATAGGATCACACCTATCCGTTACATCCTATATAATGTTCCCAAAATCAAAAAGGATGACAATTTCAGTTTAAAAAAATAAAACTACAACGGCTTTATTTCAAAAATAATATATTTTGTACAATGTTTGTGTGAAAACGAACTATTGCATCTGAATACAAAACGTTAGAATGTAGTACGGAATAGAAGTATGCTTATTTACTGCTGGCAAGAAATTTGAAAATAAGCGATTGAAGAATATTGATAGCTTCGGGAAGTTCGCCTCTTATAGTGCTCGCCAAACTTTTTGGCCGCCCTGAGGTTGTCTACAATGGCTGCGCAGTAGTAAATCTCATACAAAAACAGCACCGTCTCGTGCCATGCGCATTGGAAAGCCAACTTCAGGTCGGCCCAGAAGTTTGGCGATAACTATACATGGGACTTAAACGTAACAGTCGAAATGTAGGTGTACGTACTATAGGTGCACCTACATTTTATACAGGCGTGTTGTAAATGTGTAAGTGCTCTTAAAATTAAACAAAGAGTTTGTCTGGGGACGATTATACTGGGGGTCTCAGAATAAACTTAACTTTTTTAGATGCACAAAAATTTACAATTAAATTTGTAAATTTTGTATGCACCTACTCAACTTCTAAGGCGCATTTTCTTGAATGTTAGAGATCGCTTTGAAGAGTGCCAGAGCCGTGAAGGACGAAATTTGACTAATGTTAATTTCAAAAAGTAATAAGCCGCTGTTTTCAGTCACTGATTTTGTAATTCAACGTGTATATATAAATATATGTCATGTATATTGTTTATGCTTCTACAAAAGTTAGTTTTTCCTGAGACACCCTACACAGTCCCGATTCGTAGAAGAAATTATAATTATCGTATCCTATCCTATCGTATCGAACTGTTTCACAGTTTTATAAGTGTCGAGAATCTAGCCAGTAAATGTGACTTCTAGGGGTTTCTTCTCATGTCTCCTAGTAAAATGTAAATAAATCTAAAATGGATATAATATTAATAAGGCAAGTTAGATTTATTGCTGTGACAACTACAGGTGCTAGATATAAATATAAGTTTTAACTAGCTGTTGCCCGCGACTTCATCTGCATAACATTAGTACTTCTAATATTGTAAGTTTTCCATACAAACTTCCACGCTCCCGTTCCATCCCCTTAAGGATGATTGCCGGGATAAAACTATCCTATGTCCTTCCCAGGGTCTAAAAATATCTCCATACCAAATTTCATCTAAAATGTTCAGCGGTTTAAGCGTGAAAAGGTAACAGACAGAGTTAAATTTGCATCAATAATATTAGTATGGATCACATGGAAACTTATCACTAAAGGCGAAAATCATAACCAGGAGATACACAATTTTATCATTATTAATATATTGACCTTGCCAGCAGTTTAACAATTGGTCTATTATAAAAATATATTTTAAATAACATAATTTAAAGCGATAAATATAAAAACAATCACATAACTAACATGTAAACACTTTTCTTTGGTAATTATTTAATAGGCGTACGTCACATGTGTTCAACAAAACGGGATAAGCTACTTCAATCAAAATAAATAAATAAGAAACAAACAACTCAACACATTTTGAAATTATTGCAGATCTATTAAAAATTGAAAGAATCTCATCATTTGATTGTCTTTTAATATACTTAAAATTATAATGAGTAAGTTAATAAATCTGCGATTATCTCAAAACGAAACTACAAAAACTATCTTTAATTCTTTTACATCAATTAACAACAAATCAGCATTTTATAATTAAAAATAATCAACATACACAAGGCATTACAGAACTACACCATAAACTATTTCAAGTTTCTATTTTATTTTAAAAGATGTGTTCATTGTCACTGGATTATTGCAAACACCAATCTTGCGATATTGCCTCGATATATTGTGAACTGATCATTTCAAATTCAATAAATTACATCCAAATTCGATAGTTTACAATATATCGGTGTCTTACCGGGAAGAGTTTACAATCTTACGTGATTTATTATAAACATACGGTGTTTGCAATAACCCGTTACGTTTATATTGCTAATCTGCTGCTTACAACTAGTAAGAGATATAATGACCCTAGTTAAAAATTGAAACTATTTTTTTTATCATGTCATGCTATACCATTTACATTTTCAACTCTATCATCAAGATGGTAACAATTATAATCGTACATTCTTTGCAACTTACGTATATAAAAGTGCAAGGTATGTGACATGGTGGCACCAGACTGTCATATTGGAATAAGCCATTAGGCACATTTGATTGGCTATCTTAAACGGGCTAAGCCCATCAGGTTGGCTAGACCTCACTTGAGCAGTCTGCTTACCTATGGCCCAGTTCAGTGAATAATAAATCAAATTATCAGTGTCATAAATTGCAAACTTGTACGAACATTAAGCAACTGTTAGGCGGGTTCACGCGATTTACTCTGCACTTTATTACAGATATAATAAAGCTTATTATTCAATGACTGCCGAGCCCCGTCACTTACCAAAAGCGAGCATATTTCCTTGTACAATACAATGAGGAATAGAGCCTCAAGCCTACAAGCTACAGCCTAGTCTAGTTACAAACTACAATAAATAAAATCAACAACATAACAGCGAATATCGGGATTTAATACGAAAATCGTTTTTCAACAGCCTCGATCATTCCTTACTTTATCCTTTAATATCTGACTAGTAACACACTGTTTAGGACGTTCAAAGGGAAGACGGCCTATGGCCTGTTTCGCCAGATAAGTATCAGTTAACTTATCTGGTAGATATTAGGTTTTTTTTATATGTGAAACATCTAATGCAGCGGGCCAAACAAAAAACTTGTCTGTAGCGTTAACGCCAGACGCAATGACATTACCTTTTTTTTTTTGAGTTAATCCCACCGCACTATTCCCAAACCACTGCAACTCCTGAGAGCCAGAATCAACAGTGGCGACCACCAGAAAAGCGCCGAAGCAATGAAGCTCGACGAAGTCCCGGAAAATGAATTTAACTGTCTTGGATCCCGCAACGAAATTAATCAGAAAAGAATAACGGAGGAGTAGGAATAAATACAAATTTCCACTTCCCTCCATATCAAGCAGCAGACAGAACAAACAAGGCCAATAGGCACAAAGGGTCGTTTACAACTGGGATAAGCCCAGTTGCCTGACATTACGTGACCAGAAAGGACACGTAATGTCAAGCGCTACTGCGATCGAAGTACTTTGCCTGGAACGTGTACCTCTGTCACAGATAGGATGCCCGTCCCAGCAGTGAGTACATTATAAGGCTGATGATGGTGTATTTTACGACGCTTAAGACCTTCTTTCCGCGAATTTCAAGTGTCGCCGATCACGTTCAGTGCCGTAGCGTGTATGGAAAGTATTTTGTCTAGGCCCCCAGCAGCCTAATAGCGTAAGTGATTCGGCAAGGCAAAGGAATTGTCCCTATCAATCGACCATTCATTTAGACGGAAATCCACAACGCGTCTTTCATTTCGCACATGATTAGTCGATTGATGGAATCAAATTCTTCTCCTTGTGAAATTCACTTATGCAAGTAGATCGGCTGTTGGTGTGGCGATGCTCTCTCTTTCGCCGCGTTGGGGTTTCGATGTTTCACATAGGAACATTTTTCTTATCTGGGCACTGTGAAACAGACCCTCAAACTTACATTTTAAAAGGTTCTAGTCACTTTGGCTTATCTCTTAATAAAAATAACAATTTATTGACGATTGCCTTATGTCAAGCAACCATTTTTATACTATCCAAAATTTTTGGTTAACGCCCCTTTATCAAATAATTTTTAAAGGAAGAAGGCCATATTATGGCAAGCAACCTTTTTACTAATACCAAAATTTTTGGTTATCGCCCCTCTATCAGGTTCTCCGAAGACATTTTTAATTTAAAACAGTCCCTTCCAAAGCAAGGTACGTTATTTAATAATTTATCTTATTTAACAATTCAATAGAATGACAAAATAACACATCAAAACTTTTAACAGACCGAATAAGTACTAATGCCATTGAGCATATCTTTTGTTTAAACAAATTGTTTGACTAGTGGCTACTAGATGAGTTTTATATTATATATTTTTTATCTCTAGATATGTAGCTCTCCTATGAGATTTAACTATTAAAAATTTCGTTTAGAAAATTATTTACTTACTTTATAATCTATGGTAAAGTGCAACTATTTTTTTTTCAATATGGCGCAGCAGTAAAATGGCGGGAAACTTTACTCTGAAAGGCGGAACACGATTCTATAAAAAAATATTTTGTGCTTAAAACGCAGTTACTAGATTTGCGAAGAGAATTGACGAAACTTCGAAAGTTGCTAAGGTATTAAGATATTGGAAACAACTATATACCTACGTGTTTATAATAATAAAAGTCGATACCGTCCTATCTCAGCAAGGCACACCACTATAGGTCCGGTCTACGCACGAGCCCATTCAATTTAGTATAAATATCTTACTTAAGCTTATCTACTTTAAACGTTTTTATTACAAGTGTACCTTCACGACCGTTATCCCTTAGGGAGTGAGCACAGCTCCTAGCGATGCCAACACTTTGGTCGGTAATATTGAACTACACTATGACCTTTTTATAGTCTGCGATTCTGACGTTGAACGTCCAAAAAGTCGCTGACTTTGGAGTTTATATTCAATATCTATTATTTTTGGATACAAAGGTAACTTCTTCCGATTTCCCGCCACATTGCGAAGCTTACGCGTGATTTGATACCGCCAGCTAAGTCGGTACAGTTGCGATGTTGGTCGTATGCCTCCAATCTCTCCCATTATTGCTGTCGCTCCAATATCTTTCCTGAAAAATAAAATGAAATATTTATTTAGTTTAGAATTACAGATGTTAATATTTAACCCCGATACCGTATCAGGCATACTTTGATAAGCCGGTATGACTATGAAGGGAGTGAGCACTGACTGAATTATAGAGAAACATGCAAGATGACATTTGTTAGTTGAACACGCAGAGCCTGGCTGCGTGACAAGTTGTTGAATTAGGGCAGATGATTTGCCTCATATATTTTCGAACTAGCTTCTCCCAGCGGCTTCGCAATGTCGAAAAATATCCCGAAGGATCATATTCCCGGCATAAAAAGTATGCTATGTGCTATTCCTGACTATAAATAAAATAAAATTGTTTATTGATACAAAATACAGGTTTATCATACTTATTGAAGCCCTGGCTCCTGTGCTAGGTAGCAACCTGTGTTACAGAAGCCAAACTATAATCTATCTCTGTGCCAATTTGATCCAGATCCGTCCAGCCGTTTGCGCGTGCAGAAGTAACAAACACACACACTCCACTCAAACTTTCGCCTTTATAATATTGGAAGTATAAGTAAGATTGTGTTCCAACATCTTCACCTTTGCTCAATCCTTTCTTTTGGTCACTTTTTCTAGTAACACCCCAAAAACTAGCCATGTAAAACGAGGTGATCCACTATAAAGTTGTCCCTATGGCTTAGAACTGGCCTTAAAAATATAAAACCTTAGATTACTTCTCATAAAAAGTTTGATGAGCTCCACCAACCATTTAGGTACCTAATAAGTCTAATGCGGCCGGCCCCCTTTCCCGGCACGCTGCGGACTCCCCGGCACCGACGACTGAGAGGAGAGCCCGAGTTCCAGCGCGATGTTCTTGTCCATAGGGCTCCGCTTCAGATAGTCCGATATGTGCTGAACTATTAGCTCGATTGCCACTGCAAATTAAAAAAGAAAGTTAGCTATTTTACTGACACATTGACACACTTGTATGTGTGACGAATATTCTCAGATTTAAATCTAACTAGATGACGCGATTGTATGTACTTCACGTGCCAAAAAACGGAGTTAAGTTACGATCAATGATCGTAATCTGAGCTTTGCATTTAGTTTTATCGGCACCGGAAATCCACCGAAATCCAGAAAAATGCCTTTTTATGCCATATTGAGCTGTAAATAATGTATAAAAAAAGTTGGCCGAGGCATTGGAAATGTTTTCTTTCATTGGTAAATAAATTTGTTTTTAAATTATTTGTGAAAAAGTGGCACGCCTGGTTTTCATACAGATGGAGGGACTTGCGTTATCTAGTTAGATTTATGTCTGTGGATGAACTGATGAAGTACCTACGTCGTGAATCGCAAAAAAGTAAAAATAAAATGCTAAATGAAGTCAATGTATTGTTATGTATGTATGGTAAATACTGACTAAAAATCTAGCTAAAACGATTAAAAACTAAACAGTAGTAATAAACTGTAAAATCTGAATCTATGGACTTATGAAGTACTAATTATTCATGGTCTATTTTTTTAACCTAGTCTTTCAGTGTGAGTTTACGAGTTGCGACCTTAGCCTGACTTTACGAGTTGTATGAGTTTTTATTATATACATAGCCCTGATGGAAATGCATGATGCCTACAACCCCTCGTCATGAGTCTTCCAAGGTTCTGTATTGCATGATTGAAGTGTAATGAGGTAGCCAACATTTTATAAGACACGATAGTTCTGAATTAGTGTACCAGGTGTAAACGTCGTGTAAGCTTGCAAAAAGCGCAAAAGAAAGAAAATCGTTAGAGGAAATAGAAATAAATTTGTTTATACATCGAATCCAAACCAGCAACCTAATAGCTTAGCCAGTACGACAAATACTTTTTAAATAATATTAGTCTTTGCCAAAAATGATTGGACTCTTTCGAAAAGAATATAATACTCACAGCGGATCTTTGTGTCTCTGAATTGGCTGCAAGACCACGCGCAGTAGCTATTTTTATGTCGGTGTTGAAGGTTAAGATAGCATTGTATAACTGTCTCTTTCACTCGCTTACGTTTGTCGCATCGTCCTATCTCGCTAACTCTATGCAGTGTACTCGTTGAAAAACTATTTCTTTCGCAATGGTTGGCAGAACCAACTTCAGAGACACAAAGATCCGCAGTGACTACTGTATATTCACCTCTCATTGGTGACGGTGTCCGAAAATATACAATTACGCATCTGACTATACACCATTTGAAATAACATTTGACATGTTTCCAAATCTTTTTACAGTCCGTTCAACCGATTTTGAGTTCTATCCCGTAAACATAAGGATGACATAAAAAGCATAAACCTGTTACCAAAACCAACTCTTTACTACAGCTACCATTTGTCGTATCACCAACGCAATATAAGTCAAAATCGGTTGAACGTAAAATGGGCTAATTTATACGTCTAATGTTATCGCAAATGGAGTTTATATGGGTAGATTATATTTAGAAAGTGACTCCAAAATCCAGCCTTTAGCTCGGGCTTTCTCAGTTCTGGCTAATATAAAGGACAATATTCAGCGATTTTTTTGCAATTTTCTACTTTTTCTGATAAAAAAAGAAAACGCACATTCAAGTTTGCAAACACTTTATTCCTTTTAAATATACATACATGGCTTCAAATATACATTATTTAAAATGTAAATTATACATTAAAGATAGGGAATAAACATTAAACAGATACATGGTTTGTGCTGTTTACGTAATTATTTGTAAAAATATAAATTCGTGTTAAGAATAAAACAGCCAAAAGAATACTGGGAGAAAAAAATTGTATGCATGATTACCTCTTTTTTAAGTTGTTTAAAAACTAATCAATTCTTAAGTAGGTAGAGAAGGAACTTAGACAGTATTTAATAATGGACAGAATCATTTTATGATTATAAAAAGGCTGTTTTATACAAAACAAAGACAATATTTAGAGTACATATAGAGGACATAACACACATTAATTCGAAGATACAAATCAACGCGACAACTGTCTATAAATGCTATGTAAAATGCTTAAGCGCTACATAATAATAAAATTATTATTATAATATGCGATTGTGCATAAACAACATAATACTCCTCTAGGAAATTATCTATGAAATAAAGGACAGACGACGTCTAATTTAAAGTATTTTAAGTATATTTTTAGTAAGTTTTAACGATTGTAAAGAACATTACCTAAAGTTTAGGTTTATTATTTTCCCTTGCCTATATTATTCTGTATATTCAATGGTAGGTAATAAGAATATCTTTTGCAGCAGAATTGATATGATTTTAGATCAAATTCATTACAATTTATATAACAGTATATGTCATACACAACGAATTAAGTCCATTTGAGAATTGAGTTTTACCAGAAAATCAATTTACAAGTTTCAGTCAATAGTAATCACAAAAACAAAACAAGTTAATTTGCCAAAATTTAAATTTAAAACAATAATATTATTTCTCTATGTTAATTTAGAATTAATTTATAAACTATATTATTTTTCTTAGTTTGAAAGCGCATTTTTGCGGCATCGCGAGTAGATACAGATGAATATATATAATTTTAGACAGAACGAGAAATAATAAGATTTCAATTAGACGACACGGTTGGCGTAGTGGTTGAGCGATCGACTGCTGAGCTGCGTGTCGCGGTTTCGATACCCGCACGGAACAAATATTTGTATGGCCTACAGATTGTTGTTGCGGTTCTGGGTGTCTTGTGTATGTGAGTTTATATGTTTGTAAACTCACCCACGATACAGGAAGAAATTCCTAGGGTGGGGATAAGTCAAAAAAAATAAACTATAACAATTACTGTGAATCTGTCACGTTCATTGAACAGAAATCTTATTTTTTGTGACACTTATTGTTCATTTTCATGTATCTTTTGATGCCCTAAAGATAATCAAGTAGGTACTTCACATGTATAAGATTATGATAACCAATATTTGCATTTGCCGCAAAAATACGCGTTCATACTAAAGTCCAATATAACGACATACAATGTTACATTTTTACATATTTTTTTACGTTTTCCACTACGTTTTATCACATTTAATCATTGGAATTGGCCAGACCCTCTGTTTCTTTCAGTTTTTAATTTCTATGCAGATTCTGGAATCTAGTAAATATACTTTTCATATCAGCTCTATCTTATTATCACTAATATTGTATTGCGAGTTATTTGGAATTTGTTTAGAATTTTGTATTGAAGATGAATATTATGAGAAATAAGCCCATTTCCACATGTCTGGGTGAAATCTGCCCGTGAGTGTGAAAACTTAAATATTTATGGTGAATAACACCAATCAAACTGACCGCAATCAGCACATGTAAACTACGTTCAAGAGCTATCAGTGTCATCAATAGTGATCATCATTTTTAACGTTCCCACTGCTGGTACACAGGCCTCGACTCTAAAAGAGAGCACCACGCGGTGTGTCATCAATGTTACTGAATATTGACAGATCTAGAAGACTTAAGATGTAGTGGTCGCGTTCAGTTTTATTAGTGAAATTCATCCTCATCTTGTGTTTGAAACAGATAACCTGTACTGGGTATCTGGCACACCGTGCGTGTGAAAAGAGGCTAATATTGAAAGCAAATATATCTTGTATTATGAATAATTTTAATTAAGAAACAGACGGCGCACAGATGACATTTAGTTGTGAACAGTTGAATACAATGTAAATTCTACCACTTTCTACATGATCGTATTGATGTATGAGTCTTTTCCAATTATTTGAATCAGTCTGTAAATTATACAATGTTAACCTAATTTTGCATACGAGTTGATGCTGAGTTATTACAAATATGTATACGTTTTAAATTGTTTTTGCGCATGCTTTTGATCAGCAATTTTTTTGCTTACACTAGGAAATACCTAAATGGACGCCTATATACTATTGCACTATTGGCTTTTCAGTTCTAGGCACTAAGCAGAGATTGAAAAACCAACAGTACGCTTTTATGTATTATTGTATTTATTTTATGAGACAAATATAACGTTTTGAGACAATAAAAGTAAAGTTAAAGTAGAATCTTTTTGGACATTATTTTGGACAAAAAACACCATAATGTTTACAAAACTCTGTTGTAAGAAAAATAGTTTTTATTTAAAAAGCTATTGGTGTTTTGATAATTAATCAAAAAAAAACAATGGTAACTTGTACACCTAATCTACATAGTTTCACTTACACAAATTTAAGGAAACACATTGAAATGGAAAAAAAAAAGTTAAATATATACTCCTTATTGAGACACTGAACATTTTACAAGAAAAATTACGCCACACAGTTTTGTGTGGCATAAAATACATATACTTAGATAAAGTAAATAAAATTGTCTATATTATAAAAAGAAAAATATACTACGTATACACCGTGAAATTTAATTGGTTGTTTTCCCGCGGCAGAACGACTTGCCTTAAGGAGTACTTTCGAAGCATAGAGTTAAAGTAAAAAAATAACGATGTTTTTGTTTTAAAATAATTTAAAAAATATTCATCAACTCGAAAAAGTGAGTTACAATAGTAACTTGTAGGTACTAGGTACTACTCGCGTCACCACCGGCAAAGAAAAGCGATGCACAAGATAATGTTCAAACCAAAATAAACTCTCGCACGTAGTGATACGTCATAAAATAGTTTGCAAGGAACAATACCACCGCTAAGCCGACAAAGCAAATACCGATTTATTAAATGTTTAAAGTAAAATAAGCTCTCGCGTGTAGTAATACGGCATAAACTAGCCCGCGCGCAACATTATCAAACGGAGCCGCCTTCGAACCTAATCCTTTTGACAGTAATCCTGACCTACTTAGCACCCGGGTCAACGCCCCGCTGTCGTTCGGCCGTAGATATCGGGAGGTATTACTATTGGTTCGTGATCGCTTTCGAGTTAAGTTTTTCACAATGTTAAATATGCCAGTTTTTGTTTCTAATATTTTACATAACTACGAAACGATTGTATTACATAGAAAAAACCATTTCGCTGCGGGAAAACAACCATTTAAATTTCACGGTGTATAATAATGTGCGCAAAATAGTTTTCAGTTGGAGAAATGGATAAGTGCGCGTTCATTACATTATAGGAAAATTTTAACTAACTAGAAAACTTATGTACCTCCTATTTCCACTAGTATACTATACTAGCAACATTTTCCTTCGATTTTCAAACAACTGCATCATAAAATAACTTTTTAATTTTTATAGCACGCTTTTACTTTTAAATTTGTCGACTTAATGTAGAAAAGTAGTGTCATTGTCTATGGATGCGCGCGCTCCGCAGTCATACGCAATGAGAATCTAAATTGCTTGCCATACCACATGTTTTTTCCGTTTCCACTTTTGTTTTATTTCAACTGTATGAGTGAAGATAAAATAGTGTATACGACGGCATATAGTACTACACTCGCGTGTTATTATTATCACATTCGGCTTCGCGCCATGTGATAAACCCACGCTCGTGTTTTAATAACTCCTATTATATGACCATTGTATAAACTACTATTATACATAAAAAGACTGTCACGATACGACTGAATTTTATGACCATCACAGGTTATTAAGCACAGAAGCAAAAAGGTACCAAAACATTCCAAATATGTTATGACACTGCGCACTTATCCTTTCAGTATATCCGGCAGTTTTTAACAAATGCAATATTTTCAATTCGACCATTCGATGGATCGGAACGGCATATAGTACTACACTCGCGTGTTATTATTATCACATTCGGCTTCGCGCCATGTGATAAACCCACGCTCGTGTTTTAATAACTCCTATTATATGACCATTGTATAAACTACTATTATACATAAAAAGACTGTCACGATACGACTGAATTTTATGGCCATCACAGGTTATTAAGCACAGAAGCAAAAAGGTACCAAAACATTCCAAATATGTTATGACACTGCGCACTTATCCTTTCAGTATATCCGGCAGTTTTTAACAAATGCAATATTTTCAATTCGACCATTCGATGGATGAAACATTTTAATGAACTATTTTCTATTTTGATGGCATATTTTTAAATACTGATCACATATTTTAACCGCTAAACCTGATATTTATTATAAGTCAAAATTAATTTGTCTATTTTAAAAATTAATTCCCGATATATAAAAGCATATAATTTAGTCAAGTATCCAAAAAAAAAATTTTGCCTTAAATACAAATGTTTGTCACAATCACAAATATTGGTAAACCAACAATTTTGTATGAGATATTAGCATCAAATGTTGGGGCAATTGCTACAAAGTATACAGTTTAACCCTGTGAAGCAAATTGAACTACAAATTCGAAGAATATTTATGGGGATATAAAAATATTTCATCTATCTTCTCTGTAAGATAATTGACGTTTTAGATCAAGCCTCTTATTGGCTAGCAGTTAAAATAGCTGTCATATATGCCCATGATCGCTTTCGTGATTGGCTGACAGAAACCACAGATAATCGTTTGATGAGATTTGATCACAGATTATACTGGCGGCTTTTTAACACATTGGGTGTTAATGACCATTTTCTAAGTGCCTACCCTACAAAAAATAAAAACAGAGATAGTTTAAAACTACGTAAAATATTTCTATACCCCCACAAGGTGAGTGAACACACTATACAAATATACTTAAACTATATGCTTTGAAAAGCGTCAGCCTTATAATAAACAATAATGGACCTTAACTACATATTACTTATACATATAGATATTGGAGAAATATCTTGCTTGCAGCACATGAGAAAGAATTTTTTGCTTAGAGGCCAATTTGTGATCCCGAACACTAATACAAGAGAGAGAAAATTCAGGTACCGTTTTGTGGTGTCATTGTATTGCACCATAAAGCATACGTTAATTTGTTATCTTTGGCCCTTTTTTGGGAATTGCTAAGGCCCACTTGCACGAAAAACTTAACTCAGAGTTAGTTGCTAACAAGAAGTCAGGTTGACAGGACGCAAAAGAACCAGGGTTACCGACGTAGCCCGAAGAATTGGCAAGCTTAACTGGCAGTGGGCAGGGCACTTTGCTTGCAGAACGGATGGCCGATGGAGCAGAAAAGTTCAAACCGGAAGATGTTGCGTTGGAAGGCCTCCCGCTAGGTGGACCGTTGACCTGGTGAAGGTTGCGGGGATCCGCTGGATGTGAGACGCACGGGGTCGGTCAATGTGGCGACGCTTGGGGGAGGCCTATGTCCAGCAATGAACGTCTTTTTCGTACAAGGAAAGTGTGAAAGTCATCAGTGTGGGAAGGTACCATACATCCTATAAGCTCCATCTCTGTCTTGCATTGGTACAATGTTATCCGGTATATTGCAGATTAAGTTATTTTTCACATTCTCTAGTTAAAATAGTTTTGGTTTAAGTAGACTTATTTCATCTCTCATGTGCATCAAGCAATAGAATCGGTATACGTTAACAACACAAGTGTATGAGGTACAGGGACGTGGTCACGTGACATACCCTCGAAGGTCGGAACCCGTCTGTGACCTTGTGATCTAGATATACTCGTTATATAAGGGAACGAGGAACGAAGCTTGCAAGTTTTATTGCGAAATTGGGCAAGTCTTTGGTATGAATATTATGCTACACTGCTGAAGACCATTCTATGGTCATGAATCTGAAAATGTTTTACTCTTTGGCAGTTTATGTCCAAATCGATAACGCAAAACCTTTTCCCCCTTTTTTGCATTGCGCTTGAACCATTACCAGAAAATTAAAAAACAAAACAAAAATGAAATTATCTTTGGCATATTCTGAAATTCCAAAATTGAAAAAAAAAGAGTTAACAGCAGGCATTCCTATTTTGAATTAGCAACAAAACAACCTAGTAACCGCCTTAGGCCCTCTTGCACGATAACCTTAACTCTGATTTACTTGTAAACACGAGGTTAAACTGACAATATTGTATGAAAACTGTCAATCCTGTCCTCGTGTTAGCAATTAACTCTGGTTAAGTTATTCGTGCAAGTGGGCCTTTTTTGACAAAACCAAAACTTAACTTCCGTCAAAAGAAAAGAAAACACCTTAAATCTTGATCAAACAAATTATCATAGCGAGTAGATCACAAAGTCACAGATTTCCGTTCAAACCTATTACTATCGGCTCAGGGTATCTTCAGAGCTGCCAGACATCCGTCTCCCAGTCGTCTCATCCACCTCCTGATGTCCATTGCACCCATTCACAATCTTGGGCGGCGAAGATCTCTTCTTATACATGATATCCCAAATATGATGCACGATAAGGTCAATAGCCACTGCAACAATGCAAAACGGACTTTAAACGCGGTGAATACGGTCGCTTTTTTGCAGCTACATAAGAGCATAGCCGCTGCAAACTTTTTTTTTTGCATCTTTTTATTAAAGTTCGAATACAGAATGTGGCAGTATACGACCTCGTTGCAGTGGCTATGACCTTGTGTCACTTACCTTGGTTTTAAAATATCACTTAGAATTAGAAAAAACGGTTTGCGATTCGATATTTGAAACGGAGGTAAATTCAACTATCACTAATATACTCAACTACGCTGAAGCATTAATAATTTATTATCATGAAAATCAGATAACAAAGAACGTGTAGTGACGTAAGTAGAGAAATAACCTCATTCAGGCATTATTAATGGTCGGTAAGGGTTATAACTTTTTTTATTATTCATGGTGTTGTTTTAATGACCGATTTTGTTATCTTGGGTTGTTTGGATTATAAATTTTAGGATATCAAGACAAAAAAATATAAATTCTAATAACGAAATAATGTAAAAAAAACATATATAAATAAATAAACATGTCTCACCCAGATTGTCGGCTCCCCTGGGAATGATGACGTCAGCAAACTTTTTGGTCTGCAAACAATGAATTTAAAAATAAATTCGTTGTATTTTGTGTATGGTTTTATAATGTGAAGATCGTGTATTAATAACACAACTGCACTGATTGTTGCTAACAATATCAGAAGAACTGGAATGCTAAAATATATCGAGCTCGGATATAATACTCACAACGGATCTTTGTGTCTCTGAATTGGCTGCACACTCTGCGCATTAGCTATTTTTTGTCAATGTTGAAAGTGAAGATAGCTTTGTTTTAACTGTCTCTTTAACTAGCTTACGTTTGTCGTATCGCCCTATCTCGCTTACTCTATGCAGTATACTCGATGACAAACTGTTTCTTGGTTGGTAGCGCCAACTTCAGAGACACAAAGATCCGCTGTGACTATTATAGTTTGGCACCCTTCTTTTTTTTAGTTTGATATTTAATAAAAAAATCTTTTCGAGTTTTGGGGGATCTAAAGCTCGGGGTGAATCGCCCCAGCCGCCGCCTATTAATCCACCAGTAGATATAATCATTTTCACAAATCTTCCGAAACTCTAATGGAGATAATATATCTTGGTATAAAAATCTGAAACTGCAGCCAATTATGAAATACAATCACCACTTTGTAACAGGTATGCTGCATTCCTGTGTAATCGTTAGATAAAATACAAACAAACAATAATTTATAGGTCTACTAAAAGTATAAACTCACCGGTAAGCAGAACTCTTCGAAGGCAGGCTTGACGAAGTTCATGTACTGGTTCAGCACTTGTTCCAGATCGCGGCCTCGTTCCATTATGTCGCGGGGCACTGCAATACAATAATCTCTATGAAGTGTGGGCATATGTGTATTATCATGGGTTCGTTCTTACTTCATGGACCAGTCCTCGACTAGGAAAAGACTCAATATTCAAATCGATTTTCGACCATGGTCGTTCAAATATAGCTACTAGCTGGCTCTGCCTAAGTACAGCTAAGGAGTGGAATTCCCTTCCGGAGTCTGTGTTTCCCGATAGCTACAATCTAGGGGTCTTTAAGTCAAGAGTGAATGGGTTTTTACTAGGCAAGGGTGCTTCACCGTCGAACACATCATCGCTTACCAACAGGTGAGATTGGTGTCAAGCTACAGATTATAAAATAAAAAAAACTGGTGACTGTTCTAGCAATTAGTAGTGTACTGTTTCACGGTAGCCTGAAAAGCTACTTTATATAAGAACACGTCTTTTGCAAAGACCTTAAGTTTACGAAGAAGGATTTCACCCCTCAAGTGATACTAGGATTACGCACGAACATGAAAACTTCATTCGATAAATCAAACAATACATCTTAAATAACTTCATAGGGAAAGGCCTATTCCCTTTACACACTGTATGGGCAAAGATAATATAATACTACAGTACAGATACCCAATCCCATACAAAGAAATGTCACCTCCATAAGTCGGGCTATTGGTCGGGCTATTGGTCGGGCTATTTTTTCTTTCTCCATATTTTTAACTGGCGGCAGCACCAGTGACTCTTTAATAGCCCGAGACTGTGGTTTTCTAACGCCATCTAGTAGTTTGCCCAGATACTAAATCATATGGCAATTTGAGCGAGGAATCGTATCATGTAGGTACTCAGAGACGTTATTTGCCAGTTGTCTTGTCCTTGAACGCTTACTTCGTATTCGTAATAATAACATTAGGTATGTTCGGTTCGGGACAGACTCCGCTCAGACCGCGGTAACTTCTTAAATCTAAGTGGTCGCATTGTGTAGCGAATTTCACAATATTCAAGAATATTCCAAATCAATCAAAACTGTAGAATTCGTTGTAGAATTAAATGTAGGTAGTTAGCTTGCTTCCGCGGCAACGGAATGACACGAAGTAGGTACCTACTTCATGTCATTTTATTATTCACTATAAGGGTTATCATTTTTTACCCGGCTGCAAGGAAAGGGTTATGTTTTTCGCGCGTATCTTGTATGTAAGTATGTGTGTAATATGCTTTATTACCTCGTATCTTTCAAACCACATGACGGACGGATTTTTATAATTAAGACATCGTTAGATAGGTCTTGGCCACCCAAATATTCTTAGATAAGTGCCATTAAAAAAAAATGGCGGATTTTGGGCTCCATATTGTAGAGGTTGCAATTTTTTATCTTCGAGTGGGGTATCAAAATTAAGGGCTTTTAGTGGTGATTACAAAAATACATACCACGTATATGTTTAAAACAATTTATAAAAAATAAAAAACTTAAAAGTTGTAAATAAAAAAAGCTAATTTAAAAATCAAAAAGGAAGCGAACTCAAAAGCTGTAAACAAGTAAAAATCGTGCTGTGCCGTCGGAGGATCAGGCAGTTCGCGAATATGTATCCTCCGACTGCACAGCTAGTTATTTTCTTGTTTACAGCTTTTTAGTTCGCTTTTTAAGCAGTCGGGTGTTTGATTTTTAAATTAGCTTTTTTATTTTAGGTTGGTACTTAGATATATAAAGAACAAGATGTTTTTACAAAAATGATTACTTTTAATACTTTAGTTAGGTACGCAGCATGGCAGTACCTACCCTACCCCTCACCCCGCTGTCACATGAAATTGCTAGCGCGTAGTGGCTCACGAAGTGTTTCGAGCCGTTATTAAGTTTGAATCAAACTGTACCTACTATGCGACACGTAAACTCGGACGGCAAGCGGCACACGCGTCGCGTTATCTCTTATTTAAGTACCCGTGCGATTTGAGTAGGCCCTAGCGCGATACGAGTCCTGTTCCAGCGAGGTATCTAGTTAATTCGACGTGTAAACAAGCTTCACAAAAAAGTGATTTTAAATAATAGACCAAAACTTTAATATTTGATATTACGCCTATAATAAATAATATCTTTTAATTTACGCCTATAATAAATAATAACTATCCTACAAAATGAATCTTACGATGGATATATAGTTTAGGACAAATTGTGAAACACGCCATCTATTGCAAAGAACTCAAAACAAAACGAAAAGTCGATGGCTACTTTCAACTAATTTAACATACAAAGTCTTCACTTATCTTTTTTGTTCAAAAAACCTGATTAATGAGTGTAAATGGATAAATTAACATTAAAGAAGCAAGTTTTGATTTTTACTAAACTTATTTCAGCCTGAATCTGCTGTTAAACATTTTTAATTGATTGTTACTTTCACATTTGTTACCTATGCTGCCATCTATGATCTTTTTTTAATACTAATTATAATTTGTATGAGTTGATACCCCATGGTATGGGGTAGAAGAAATAAGGCACAATATGCAAGTCATTGAAAAGAGTTGATGGCAACACAAAGTTATTTATATGTCAAGTTTTATCTATGATAATTTGTGATCTGTTATAACGAGCTGTCATACGCTCTCTTCCTCTTTCCTGTGGTCTATGACCACCCCACATTTATGTGAGTTATAGTAAATAATTAAGAAAACAAGCAATTTGTATCAAATTACCAGCCTACATCATTTACAGTCCACTAACAAAGACAATAAAAAAACATGCATGAACTAATTCCTCCAAGCCCGGTCCATCATCGGACTACAAGACGTACGGTGATGCGTCATCGATACATGGTGGACATCCCACCCATACGCACCAAACGTTTTGGGAATACTTTTATTATGCGTACAGCAAAGGAGTGGAAGTCCCTGCCGGAGTCTGTATTTCCTGATAGCTACAACCTGGGAGTCTTCAAGTGAAGAGTGAATAGGTTTCTTCTAGACAAGCGTGCTTTATCGTCGACCACATCATCGCTCCATCAGGTCAGATAGTGGCCAAACGCAAGCCTAACATAAATAAAAATAAAATGCTTATACCATAGTAAAACTTTTCACATAGACCACAGGAAAGAGGAAGAGATGTCGCGTCCAGGCTATCTCTATCCATTCAAGGTTGCCTGGAAGAGATCGCAGAGCGCGATAAGGCCGCCTATTGTATGTTTGTTTTAGTTTTAATGTTTCTTTTGTATTGTCTTATCTTGGTGTACAATAAAGTATATATAAATAAATTAATAAATAAGCTTTTAACATAGAACACAGAAAAGAGGAAGAGAGCGTATGACAGCTGACAGCTCTTTACAACAGATAACAAATTATCATAGATCAAACTAGACATATAACACAAGGCTCAGTTGTAGGACCCTTGCATTATTTAGCCTACGTCAATGACATGGAGAATGTTGTAAACAATTGCTCAGTCTATCAATATGTGGACGATACCTGTCTCGTAGCAGCTGATAAAGACTTATCTAAGGCTGAGCAATTGATACAACATGATTTTGATAATTTGTGTAAGTGGTCTCATGATGTTGGACTGGTGCTTAATGCTGGTAAAACTAAAACTATCCATGTTCGTTCCAATCACTTACTCAACTCAGACAAGCCAGTTAAAATAATTGCGCACACACACCAATGTTTGCATGAAGTGCAACTATCTAAGCTTGGCTGCAAATGTGAACCATTGGAGCAGGTTACCAAGTACAAATACCTGGGTTTAGTCGTTGATGACAGATTTAACTGGAGTAGTCACATTGACACCATATGATATAAACTTCGTGCAATGCTAGCCAAATTTGCAATAATTAAATACAAAGTCCCTTTTAAAATATTACTTAACCTTTATAATGCACTTGCAGAATCTATTATTTCATATGGAATAACTAGCTTTGGCAGAACATTTAAAACCTACCTAGACAAAATAAATAACCTACAATTTCGTTTATTAAAAATTATAATACCAAATAAAATTAAAAAAAAACACTATGATGGTGATGACGTAACAGGCTTCTTTAAATATTGTAAAATCTTGCCAATACACATTAAAATTCGAAAGTGGTTATTAATAGAACAGTTCACCAACAAAGACCTGCAAACTAAAGTCAATCATAGCAAAGCTACAAGAATGGCAGCTCAATCAAAACTTATAGTATCGAGATACAAGAACTATTACGGTAAACGAACATGCGCTTATTTAATACCTACTCTAATTAATGATGTTCCCACAAAATATCAATCAGAAATAACAAATAATAATTATATAATTAAATACAAGAAATTCTTTGATTCTCTTTGAAAATGCATCATCCTGTTTAAATTTCATTCAATATTTGTGTTGTCAGGCTGCCTGACCCACGCCGGCGTAGTTTTTGATAGTATCTTTGGTATTATTTACTAACTACCTTACAATTATTTATTTTTGTATTTTATCACGTATGTTTTTAAAACTATAATCAATGATATTTTGTTAGTGTTAAGATTGCTTATAAGTGTTTCAACATCCGGACAAACCGTTTGAGGTTTTTGTGATGTTTTCTGTTTATATTTTGTCATGTTACATATATAATAAACAAGAAAAAAATAAAAAAAAATAACTTTGTGTTGCCATCAACATAAAGTACTCCCAAAATAAACTGGGCAGTTTATACAGCTATATGCAGACCCTGCTTTAGAAAACATAAAACTGCTAAAACATAATTAATGTATAATAAACACATACCTCTCCTCGCAAGCCTGGTATCAGAGTCAGTATCAACGAAGAGCTTCATGTGGAACAGCTCGCGCACCTCCGGGAAGTAGAACACCAAGATGCCCTCTATCAGCACCACGTCAGCCGGGTAGATGGTGTGCGAACGGAACGGGCTGGTGGTGGAGAAGCAATCATTAAATTGTGGAAATGGGAGGTCAGACTAAGTGCTAATCAGCGCGACATTATTTAAGGTATAATTCTGAGCAAAGCTACTCCAGCTGTCACTGCGTCAGTGACTCCGGAGCCGCCGAACTGAGCGGAGTTGTGCAGGATTAGTAAGATCATGTAAATCAATCAAGGATATTGGGAACTTAGCCTCAGCAAGTATGTAAAGGTTTCAGTTTGCATAAACTATTGTTATTTGGGTACTGAATATTCAATTTCAAATATTTCATGATCCTTATTAGTTAAACATATTACATTCTCTCAAAGTCAATATAGTTATCGGCACGTAACTTGGCAAGAGTCGTTAGATACGCACAAGTCGTTTTTTAGGTATCGTTGTTTACCAAGCGGTACGTTTAGCACCGTTCCGAACGCGTGATTGGTTGGTCAGTTGACACAAGGATCGACTGACCAATTGCGTCGCGTCCACGTTCCGTTCGCTCTATATGGTGGTTGGTACGCCAAAACCTTGCCAAGTTACATGCCGGGGACTATAACAAACTTGCAAAGATCAGAGCAATTTTATTGTTCAATGACATATAATAAGGCTTAGCACGCACTGCGATTTTTATTCGCTCGAATTTTTTTTCCGCCTGTTCTGTGACCTATGGAATTGTATGCAGCTGCACGCACTGCGGAAAAAAAAACGTGCTTAAATAGTACTAAAATATCGCGCGAATAAAAATCGCAGTGCGTGCTATGCCTAACACTCAATAGAATTTATTTAATTTAAAACCTGACCCTCACACAATTGAATAAAAGTAGTCTCAGATAAGATTAGGATCAATATATTTTAAGGTAGGTCAGCACTGACTATCTAAATCCTAGTGGTTTTTCATTTCATTATATATCAACCTATTCAGAAAATTGAGGGTTAAACACATTGATGCATAGTCAAAGCCGATTTCTAAAAATATACATAGGATTTTGACCCCTATCTTGACAACATAACGCACACATTTCTATTCCTTTCCTTTTTCAGATAAAAGAACTCGAAGGTCAAATTTACAACTCCGTCTCAGTGTGCTTTGACACACCCACAACCACAACTCACTCATCATCTGCCTAAAGTACATATTCCCAAATATATTGTGGTTTGCTTCCAGCTGTCTAATTGGATACAACTGAGTACCAATATTTGTATTTTTCTGGCCTCCACAACCCAGTTCCATCTAAATAGAACGTTAATTTGTTCAGCTAACCGGAATGCGTCGTCCCCGCGTCGCGCCTACAGAGGGCACTTGCCGGTTTTGCCAAAATAATTAACGTGACAATAACACGTGTATTCACGCGATGATCGCATTCTGATGCCTTGGAAAAGACTGGTAGTGGTAGTCAGACCTTTGGGTTTAGTCTTAGTCTCCCATTTCATACTTTTCTACCTTTCCAGAACTTCTAAGAACTTCTAACTTTTAAGAATAGTTACAGCACGCAACGACTAACCCGAACCATGCACCTTTTATCGACGTTTTATAAGTGCCCATGTAGGCCTATGTGAAATAAAAAAAAAAAGTTTTTTTCAAGCAAGCAAGCTTTCTAATTTGTTGCGACCCGATTGGTCGAAAGGCCTGCTATTTTCTTAACGCGAATGAACTATATTATAGTAACTTACTTACCTAATAGAGTTGGTGATATAATCATATTCAGGAACTTCCACCTTCTTGCCAGCCAGTATATCCTTCAGAATACCCAGCAGCTTCTTGTCATCAAAAGCATCAGGATGATCAAAGTTGAACTGTCCCCGTTCAGCTCGGAGCCTCTCTGAGGGGCTCAGTGTCCTGTAGAAGGAGTCCTGGCTGATGCAGACTACTCGGCGTTCTGTCTGTTCTTTGTGCTGCTGACCCAGCTTCTCCATGATGCGCTGGCATACTGTCGACTGTGAAATGTGTGATGGTTTTTAATTCATCTGTAGCGTTATGATGGAAAACCACTAAACTAGACCTAATCTTTGAGGATTATAATGATTACATATAGAATTTATATATAAAACTCTTACCCTCAGTTTCCCACCTAAAATTATCGCAGAATTAATGTGACAAATTGTCAAGCACGCGTTAGCTGCTGTGATTGGCTGTCGAAAATTCATTCATCCAATCACAGCAGCTAACGAGTGCTTGACAATTTGTCACATTAATTCTGCGATAATTTTAGGTGGGAAACTGAGGGTTAAGGTTGCACTATTCGACGGCACGAACTATTGTGACAACACTTGCGAAAGAGATAGATGCTGTGAGCAGAAAGAAGCTAGTTCAGGTATGAAAACACACTTTTAAAAAATTGTAGCGAAATGGATGATGATTTAGGACGAAAACGAGCGCGCGAAATTTTATAAATAGACCTTTTGGGAGTATGGATATCATGAAGAAATGACTAAGTGTATCTGTCCAAAATAAAATTATTTGCTTGTTGAATATCTATCCCTATATGGTGACCGATTTGCAATTATCCTTCTTCTTTTATGGTATTTATTTGCGCCCAAATATGCGTTAAAATTAGTGTTGAAATACTGAACTTTCGACACTCATAACTTTCAAATATTTTTTTTTTTTACTTTTTTGTTTCTTTACAGGGCTAAATAATGATGGGACAAATTGATATAATTTTTTATTTTGAACGTACACCGTCAAACCGTGGAGTAAACCGTAAAAGGAAGTTATAGAAACATAAAGTTGTAGAAAATTTACTACTTTTTATCTATAATATAAAAATGAATCGCAAAATGTGTTGGTAAGCGCATAACTCAACAACGCCTGGACCAATTTGGCCAATTCTTTTTTTAAATGTTCGTTGAAGTTCAAAGATGGTTTTTACGGCGAGAATAATTCGAATAATTGCCGGAAAACCCTAATAACAGCCCTTTTCTTTTTCCCATAAAAACGTTTTCTAACTAAAACGAGCTTTATTGCTATTGTATAAAGTTCATATTGAATTACAAGCACTCAGGGTAGGTAGGGTAGGGTACGTAGGATAGGGTAGTTAGGGTAGGGTAGGGTAGGGTAGGTAGGGTAGGGTAGGTAGGGTAGGGTAGGTAGGGTAGGGTAGGTAGGGTAGGGTAGGTAGGGTAGGGTAGGTAGGGTAGGATAGGTAGGGTAGGGTAGGGTAGGGTAGGTAGGGTAGGGTAGGTAGGGTAGGTAGGGTAGGGTAGGTAGGGTAGGTAGGGTAGGGTAGGTAGGGTAGGGTAGGTAGGGTAGGGTAGGTAGGGTAGGGTAGGTAGGGTAGGGTAGGGTAGGCAGGGTAGGGTAGGGTAGTTGGGGCAGGGTAGGTAAGGTAGGGTAGGTGGGGTAGGTAGGGTAGGGTATGTAGGGTAGGTAGGGTAGGGTAGGAAGGGTAGGGTAGGTAGGGTAGGGTAGGTAGGGTAGGGTAGAAAGGGTAGGGTAGGTAGGGTAGGGTAGGGTAGGTAGGGTAGGGTAGGTAGGGTTTTTTTTTTTTTTTTTTATATGGTTTGGCAGGCGGGGAAATCCGGTCGGACTTACACCCAAGCTGCCTCACAATACGAGCCAGCCTGGATAGTGTCAGGCTCCAACTGACTAAAACCCCTCCTGCCTTACACAGATCTCCCTCGGACATAGTCCGAGACTTTGGGGACTCATTTGTTCTAAGAACTTTTGCACTTTACATAGTTCTTTACTCTATTTAATCTATATCCATTTACATAATGAGTTTCTCAATTTACTTATATTTACAGACTATATTAGCTACTTGCACAGTATGTTATACGATATCTTACTTCCATTTTATCTATAGGTATTCTATCGTGCTGTTTGCTACCTACTATATATATATCCATATAGAGTTTTGAGCAATGCTGTTAATTTTTATTCCTTTCTATCGTTCTTTGTGCCGTTTTAACACAGAATTCGATAAAAGCTGTACTGTGTTTTTTGTCTGCGATAAGTTTATTTAAATTCTCAGTTGTAATGTCTGTCCCTATTTTCTGTTCAAGCTCATACCTATCCGGGCCATAGACCGGGCAGTCGGTCAGTACGTGGATCGCTGTCTCATCTTTGTCAGGGTCACATACGCATGATGGGCTTTCCTTACACTTGAACCTGTTCAGGTATTCTGAAAACCCACCATGCCCAGTCATTACTTGGGTTATTATCCCTGTTGGTCTAATTTTTCTGATAATTTTATAAGCATCGACAGCGTCCGGGAAGAAAAGTTTCGTCGTCGCGGCTGTTTCACCCATTCTGTACCTCAGGTTCCATTCGACAAGCGAATCCTTTCGGATTTGTCGCTTGACGAATGACACCGGACATTGGTCGTAATCTGGCCTCTTTTTAAGGTATAATGCCGCTTCTTTGGCCAAGTGGTCGGCTCTCTCATTTCCCTCCAGTCCCGCGTGCGCCTTGATCCAAAACAAAGACACACGCTTGTTTTGGATGCTGCACTTTCGCAGGTTTTCCCTGGTTTCGACTGCGAGGGGATGAGAAGAGCGGTGGTTTGCGACCGTTTCCAGTGACGATCGTGAGTCACTGAAAATGCCAAAAGACCCTGCATTGTGCTTTTGTATCTCCCGCGTGGCTTTACATATGGCCAGCAGTTCCGCCTGGTAGACCGTACAGTGAGACGACAGCTTCATCTTCTGGCATTTGGTTTCGACGCCATTGCTCCAGAGAGACAATGCCGCCCCCACCTTTCCATCAATTTTGCTGCCGTCCGTGTATATCTGCACTGCTTGTGTGCAGTGGTGTGCGAGTTGTTCTTGGTCTGCCAGGCATATGAACTGCAGACTCATATGTTCTGCCGGGTGGGGTGTCGAGGCAAATGCGGTGGGTCACTCAACGTCCCTATCTCCTAGCTCCAACCGGGGCAACCCCCTCCTCGCCTCATACAGGGCAGCTGCCTCTCGTATTCGGAGATCAAGAGGAAGTATCCCAGCTAGCACTAGCGCCGAGTTCAGGGATACGGTGCGATAGGATTTGCACGATTTCTGTGCAAATCCTCTTTGGACCGCATTTAACCTCTTCGTTACGAACAGCTTGGTGGCTGCGGGTGCACATGCACTTGCTGCGTAGATTATGATCGGTTCGACTACTGCCGTGTACATAGTGCGGATTACGTCGGGGTGGAGTCCCCAGCTGACCTTCGCAGCCCTCGACAACTGCTTGTAAAAACCAATCGCCTTTTGGCACACATTCACTACGTGCTTGTTAAATGTAAGCTTGTTGTCGATCGTTAGCCCCAGGATTTTAATTTCCTGCGTCATGCCAATGGCTAACCCTCCCATGCTTAGTCGCGGAGTGTCGTATTTCAGTTTCCGCGTTATTACCATCGCATTTGTTTTATGCGGTGCGCATTTCAACTTGTTACTAACACCCCACTGATAAACATGGGCGAGGGCGTCATTCGCCTTTCGCTCGATCTCGATCGCTGAGTCGCCATCAAATACTACCTACCTAGGTAGGGTAGGGTAGGTAGGTTAGGGTAGGTAGGGTAGGGTAGGTAGGGTAGGGTAGGTAGGGTAGGGTAGGTAGGGTAGGGTAGGTAGGGTAGGTAGGGTAGGGTAGGGTAGGTAGGGTAGGGTAGGGTAGGTAGGGTAGGGTAGGGTAGGGTAGGTAGGGTAGGGTAGGTAGGGTAGGGTTGGGGTAGGTAGGGTATGTAGGGTAGGTAGGGTAGGGTAGGAAGGGTAGGGTAGGTAGGGTAGGGTAGGGTAGGTGGGGTAGGTAGGGTAGGGTAGGGTAGGTAGGGTGGGGTAGGTAGGGTAGGGTATGTAGGGTAGGTAGGCTAGGGTAGGAAGGGTAGGGTAGGGTAGGTAGATTTGGGTAGATAGTGTTAGGTAGGGTAGATGAATGTTTGGTGTTTTTAAAGCAATGGTATGTTAATGTGGTTCAATGGTATGTTATGAAATGGTGTAAACAATAAACAGACATGCAATTGCAACAATCCCGAGAGATTTGCTGTCATTCATTGAAGAGTTCTGTTGTATATCTCCGAAGTATCTTCATAATATCTTTACCAAATGTAAATGGGACCATTTCAGAATAAACGTTGTCTTTGGAAAAAAAAGATTTTGAAAATCCGTTTATATATGACGGAGTTATGCGCAAACATATATAAAAAGAATAAAAATCAAATATAAACATCTCAATTGAGAATCTCCTCCTTTTTGGGAAGTCAGTTAAAAATAAAAATACAGAGTATTTCTAAGAGAACAGAACTGAAAACCAAAGTGTTCAAAAATATTTGTAGCTAAATCGCTACTTTGGACACAAATTGCTAACTAGCTATTTGTGTCCAAAATCCTGCTTATGAAAATCACAGAAAGATCTCCTTTTCCATATTATATTACTGACTAAACTGTGATACAGTTGAAATAGCTGCTGCATTTCACAAATACTATTCATCAATCATTCAAATGTATACTTTTTTAAACCACATAATTGTCAAAATTTCTAAATGACTGGCTAAATTTTGTTTTTATTGATTTCCGTCCCACGGTGATAGATAGATCACCATCTATATCCATGAAATGGAACATCTCTTAGTGTCTTAGGTGAGCCGGTTGGGGTGGGGGCATGTGCCACTATGGCTCCACCTGGATCCGCCTAGGAGTTAAGTAGTACTAGCTGATGTGGCAAACTTTGTTTTGACATAAAAAACACCAAACATTCATCTACCCTACCCTACCTATGTAGGTAAGGTGCCAATTTCTTTTTTCTTATTTTTTTTTTCATATTTGTCTTCTCCTAACAATAACAAACACAGCAAAAAACGGTCCAGCCGTTCTCGCGTGATGCCGTGTCCAAGGGAAATAGTCATTATTAGCTTTTTATAGATTCATAATTTTATAAAAAAGTGTTTCAGAATCTTCTGTAGTTTCAGCCTATTGGAAAAAGGTGTAAGTTTATGTCTTTATGTAAATTCTTAAAGAATCCGTTTTCTCTCTAAATTATTATCTCAGTGTCCATTGGAATAGTGGATTAATTAATATTGTGTAAGCAATGTGGTCTAATAATTTGTGACCCCTGTGATTGATAAATTAATATGATTCCTTCATTACTACTTATAGATGTTATGAATTTAATATTCAACTGAATGTTTGAACATTTCATTGCAATGTCATGGTTGATTACATTTTTGTCTATTCTGCAGATTAACAGGCTTTCAATGATACATTCTGTAGATTACCTTGCTAAACTTCATGTATAATCAAATAATCATAGATTATCAAGCATAAAGATATATATATTTTTTATATTTTTTTTAAAAGAGTAAGTATGGAGTTTCTTGTGCGTTCTTCTCCATAACAAGCTACTTTCCGAATGCACGGTAGAATCAACTTTTATTCCTTGTAAATTTTAATGTAACTAACGTTCAAAAGTGCCACTTTGTGGCCTAGTTGAAATAAAATATCTTTGTCTTTGTCTTTGAAAGAACAGATACTAAACTATCTGGGGAGTATTGTGTTTGATTATATTACAGATAGCAATGTTTTCATTAAAATTGAAAGTAAAATTGATATCCTAAGCCACAATGAGGTTGGTCCATGGAGGTTATACATACGACGTAGTGAATTAAAACGGTTTTCAAGCTATATCAATTGTAATTTTAAATATTTTCTGGAAAAATCTACGCCGCAGAATTCTTGGTTACGTAAGTAACATCTCAAGACAGAAAATCGATAATGGTATACCAAAACATTAGGTTAGACTTACCTTCCCGCTGGCCGTGCCTCCCGCCACACCGATCAGGAACGGAGTTTTACTCTCAAAACCATTGGCACTAGAATAATCTGTAGATTTATCTGCCATTTTATACGTATGAATCGGTCTGTAAGATTTACTTATTTTTAAAACTCCACAATACGCACTCGCACGACACTTTTGCAGGAAACCTGACATTGACATTTGAATTGCAGTATTGCCAAGGTCAAAAAATAATGCAGTGTTGCAAAACTTTACATACAAAAGTGACTTAGAGATTGGAAACTCTTCAGAACTTCCGAAGATAAGATTGCAACGGTCATGTTTACTTTACTCATGGATTCGCTAACAGAAGTATGGTGTAACATTTCGTCATTGATAACCTAAATTACATAAGCCCACTAACTCGTCGGTCGAGTGGTCGGTCCAGCGTATATTTTTTAACTGAGCATGGAGTCTTGGGTTCGATGCCTAGGTCAGTTTAGTCTAACTTGGTCTATTTCTTTGCGGGTTAGGCAAAGATATAGACCACAGACTACTTAGAGATACTAGACCGAGTTTAAGGCACACTTTTGCTTATATTAAAATTAATTTAAATAGTGCTTTACAATTATACGCTTTTGTTGTACGGTACGTACTCAATTTCCTGGGACGGGCGGACCACATCTGCTAATGCCTTGCATTTTCCTCAGTGCGCTACCAACCAGATTAAGAATACAGACAAGGGTAAAACAATAACCAAATAAATATTTCATATTTTATTGTTAAAAATACACATATTTTTTTTTACACGGAATGTAATGGCGGCATTTGCTTACTACACAAAACTGCAAAGAACGGCTCTATCAAAAACGTAAACTACCTTGCCACAAAAAACCTGCAAAAAAATGTATAAAAAGAAAACAAAAATAATATTCGAGTTTTACAGATTAAAAGTATTTTATTATACTTGGTTCCTAAGTTTCTGGTCGGCTTGCCTAAGCGCATGGGCCATATGGAGCTGTTTCACTCTAAGGCGGGCCCACACGATGTAGTCTTGAAGGCCGATGATTTGGGCAGCCATGAGCGCAGCGCTGTCGGGGTAGACAACCGTAGCACAACCCAGACCAGATGGCACGGAGAGAGATGACCAGATGTCCTGAAAAAAAATCGGTGATTATTAAATAATGTTCCAAATCACCACCTCTTAGTTTTAACAACAGAATTTTGGTAAATCTGGATCCGTTCTTGAATCTAATAAGAAATATGCATTTCCAAATACATTTTTATTTTTATTTATTTGTTACAGAGTGGCAAAATCGCTGGATGTAGTCGATTCGATTGTCATATTTATGTATGAAACGACTTGTGTAGTCTATTTCGTCGTTTCGCCTTTTCAAACCTAAAGAAAGCCATAAAAAAATAATTTGTAAAATAAAAGTAATGGACCCCCAACATCTAAATCGCTTCATACTTAGCTGACATGGTAATCCTCCAAAACAATCACGCGTAGTCTTAAACATTTACCTGGACCATTTTATCGGAAGGAGGCGGGCAGTTAATCACAGGGTAGGACGTGTTTCCAGACAGCACTGGTCCCAGTCCGTTGGACCGGCCGGCGACTGCGATGAAGACCAGGGCTCCGTGGGTGTCCTCGTACTGCTGCATGATGCGAAGGGTCTCCTCTGTGGCTTTGTGTGCTGACGTCACGCGCAGGTCGACGCTAAGGCCGAGGTCGCGAGCCACTGTGGAAATGAGGGGTTTTTGTAAGTGTAGGCGTGGTGAAAAGTATACAAGGTAAGATTTAACTCCGTCGTGGAGGTTCCAGACGCAACATATAAAATACTGGTATGCAACTGAATCCGGCCAGACTGGATCCGAACCCCAACATGGTTGAAAAAGTAAAGAAAGAGAGAAAGAAATCATTTATTGCCAACTGTAACAGAACATGAACAAACACAACAGATGATGGTAGTGCATGACATGGTCCACCGCCCCTGCTACGATATAATCATCTTCATATCAGCCACAAGACGTCCGCTGCTGGGCATAGACATCCCCCAAGCGATTATGTCTACAAACGGTCCAGTTGGATAGGGCCAACTTCGAGAAAGAGGTCAACCGTCGAATCCGACTGGGCTGGGCAGCGTTCGGAAAGTTGCGCGGTATCTTCTCGTCCAAAAGTCTATGAACAGTGTGTGTTGACAGTGATTACCTATAGGACCGAAACGTGGGCGCCCACAATGGGCCTCAAAGGCTTAAAGTCACCCAAAGGACAATGGAGAGGGCTATGCTCGGAATTTTCTTGCGTGATCGAATCAGAAATCAAGACATCTGCAAGAGAACGAAGGTTACCGACATAGCCCGAAAAAATGCCAAACTTAAGTGGCAGTGGGCAGGGCACATTGCTCGCAGACCGGATGGCCATTGAGGCTGAAAAGTTCTGGAGTGGCGACCGTGAACCGGAAGATGCAGCGTTGGAAGGCCTGTTTCTAGGTGGAGCGACGACTAGATCAAGGCTACAGGAGTCCAGTGGATGCCAGATGCACAGGACGGATCAGTGTGACAACGATATAAAGGCGCTGCGTATAATTGTTACTTCTGAGAATGCTCGTGCCGACTGTACCCATTGTCTGGGCCATGATGGATAGTTCTACCATATATTCGGTGTTTACGAAGATAAGACTACATCAAGCTTTATATTATAAACTAGCGGACGCCTCGCGGTTTCACCCGGGTAGCCCCCGTTCCCGTGGGAATACAGGGATAAAAAGTAGCCTATGTCACCCGGGGATAGTATAGCTTCCCAAAGGTGTTTTTTTTTTATAATCGGTCCTGTGTTTTAAAGTTTATTCGTTACATACAAACTACAAATCTTTCCTCTTTATAATATTAGTATAGATATAGATGAAGGCTTGTTCTTGTCTCACGCAGCAAACAGCATTTTGATGCTTGATTTCATCCCCTAAAATAAATGGCTTCTGTACGATAGACCAAAAAATCGTTGACAAGGACCAATATTACCAGCGACCCGTGAGAGAGCCGAGTGCGAGTGGCGTCCAAGGACTAGAAAACGATGTGTTGGCCGTCGCGACGGCGAGATGGGCATACGACATTGTTGCCACCGCAGATCGTGGGGATTGGCACCAGAAAAGATACTATACATGCTATGCTCAGCCGTGGAAGATGATGAAAAATACCTTAAGAAAAAAGTTTACCTTTAGCGATTTTCTGGCAATGGTCTTGATCGGCAGGCGAACCCATGAAGATCACGACTTTGTGGTGCACATTGGGCTTCAAGTGGTCGAGCTGGTCCTTCACCCATCCGAAGTTACGCTTCACCACGTCCAGGTCAGCAGCGGTCACTGTCGCCAGGTTTCTGTATACCTGGGGACCAGAGATAGCTAGGCATGAGCAAGTGGACAGGCGCTTTTCGTCTTTATATCCATAGTAATAAGGTTTGAAGGTTCTTTTTCGAAGAATAACATGTCTTTTTTTCCTGAATCTTACCTGTTTGTCAACCATAAGCCTTTTGTCTCCGGATGGCCAAAGCCTCCAGGAGTCGGAGTCAATGACGTCAGCCAATAGGATGTTACCTGTACAAATGAACAATATATTTTATCGACGGGTGCCATGTTTTAAGACACAGGGCTTTTTCTCTCATATCAGCACGAGATAAAGGAATAGCTCAAGCAAAGATAAAAACAATTGCCAGTCAGCAAGATTTATAGGTCCTAGGGCTGACTGATTCTACCAGCAGCCTTATTGCGTAATGAATTCGGCAAGGCAAAGGGCAAAGAGTATGAAAGATCGACCAATCACATAGACGGAAATTTTGCATACTCTTTGCCCTTTGCCTTGCCGAATGCCGCATTACGCAATAAGGATGCAGATTCATGCCAAACGTAATAAATGAAATATTGTCTTTTTATTTGAGCTTAATTTACAAGTAATAACTTCAACAGTTGGCAATATTAGAGTGTAGGCAATGTTTCCATGTGGATGAAATACTGCCAAATGCAGGTAATATTGCCAATGTAGACAACATGTGTTGAAATAGCTCTTGCAGCAAAGATCAGGAAAAAATTAAATTCGGAAGGCTGTTGGCAAATAGCAGGTATATTGAACAGCAATAAGAATGAAATACATCATGATATTTCTCACCTTCAGGGTCAACGCCGAATTCGATCTTCATGTCAATAAGCGCGCAGTCACGGAGGGCCCATGCCTTCTCCAAGATCTCGAACACCAGGATTGTGGCCTTCCTCATGTAGTCTACTTCATCTTGACCTGATGGAAGATAAGAAAGAGTGAAGAGGGGCCACATTTATTTTTGACTAGAAACAAGAGAATGTAAGTAGATTTTCTGCATGGATGAATTCAGGTGCAGAAATATGAAAACTTTAGAGCCGTGTCAATCCCATCATGATACTGTCACGAACATTGATAGTGCTATTCTTCCTATATAGCTCCGTCACACTCTCAAACAACGGAACAATAAAGGTTTAAACTCCTCATAGTATGATACAAAGTATTTGGAAAAGAGTGTCCAGATTTTTTCTATTGATGATTTTATTGGAACACAATAAGGTAATTGTTCAGGTTCTTGACTTGAGACTTGATTAAGATAGTCCTCCCGATCTAATTTGGTGGCGGATCTCAACGGGAGACATGTTAGTGCACAAGTGTGAACGCAAATACTAGTGCTCTCCCTCTTTCATCACTCTCATAGTCAATGGCAAGGTCAAGGCAATCCGTCACGACTCACGTCCAGAGAGACACTATGCTACTTAAAGTGCTTGCCGAGGTACGGAGCAATCACACCGCAAACTCCCAAACTCCGGGATGTCACACAGAGAGAGAAATACCAACCGAGAATCTTCTCTAATGAGAAGACCAACCGAGTTGATTAACCACCATTTAGAGTACGTATATAATGTCGTTCGTTGACTTGTGTGTGCCCTGGCATTTGAGTGTCTCATGCTCTCTCTTATGTCTCTGTGAGTGGTGACACATGTGTTGGATCATTCGATTCCTTTCATGATGGTTGAGCTGAGTGGTGCCAATCCATGCGTCATGTTCGTGAACGGGCGCCATCAGTTGGAATTGGTCATAACTTGACTGTCTGGACCTGTTTTTAATTTGGTACTTTTTGTATTTTCAATTGTTAAATATTGTCAAATATTTGTAATTAAAACTGATGGAAAAGAGTCTGTGGAGTTTTTTGCACGTTCTTCTCCATAGAGTTAGTTCTACTGACGCTTGCGAAATGTTGCAACTAGATTCATCTTTTTGTTTGTTAATTCAAAAGTACCTTTAAAGTTTAGTTGAAATGGACTATTTTGTTTTTAATATGTGGACAGTACTCACCAATAGTAAGTCCGTTGATCTTAAACTTGGCACACACGATCTGCTCCTCCGACCACTGAGGATCGTGATTGGCATCATCCTTGTAGAACGTCTCCTGCTTAGGAGGGGTGAACCTGAAGCCCTCGGGCACGCCAGGGTTTCTCTTGAGGAAGGAGCCGGTGGCCAGGCGTCTGGTTACCCATTCGATCGGGATCATATCGCATTTCTTGGAGACAAACGCTGTTGGTGACGCGATTTTGACGAAGGCTGTGTTAATACCTGAAATTGTGAAATTGAAGGGATTAGTTTCAATCATCCGCTGGAAGCAAGAGCACGGCTTCGAAGTGGTTATGCTTGGGGAAGAGCTATATCCAGCAGTGGACGTATCTCGCTTGAATTGATAATGAAGTTTCTATCCTGAATTATTTTACTGGTGAAGGGAGCCACTTAGGATAGCCAGCAGCCTTATTGCGTAAGTGATTACGGCAACGCAAAGGGTTTGACCGCTATCAATCGACCAATCGCACAGACGGAAATCTATGTCGCATCATTCATCTCGCATGTGATTGGTCGATTTGGTAGCGGTCAAACCCTTCACCTTGCCGAATTCACTTGCGCAATTCGGCTGCCGCCTGCAGGTGACCATAGATAGTTATATGAGGTAATTGACTGAGCAGGTAGATACATTTTCTAGGTATCTAGGTCTACGACTAGGTGGTAGGTCAAAACCTGCCGAGATTATTAGCTATCGCGCTATCAGAACATACTTATTTAGCGGTTATTAGTGGAATATTTAAAAAAGCTTTCATTTTTATCGCTATAGTTCGCGACACGAGAAACTATACATTTTGTAAATAAAGAATTACATGCATACATACATAAACTCACGCCTTTTTTCCATGGGGGTAGGCAGAAACTACAGAACGCCACTTGCTACGATCATTACATACTTCTTTTGCTTCACTCACTTTCATACATCTAGTCATACACACACGCCGGTTATGAGTACTGCGCACCTGGCTTTTTTGAAGAACATCACCTATAAGGTCTATGTATGTCTTTCTACGGCGTCCCCTCCCGGCGTTTCCATTCACGTCTGCCTTGTAAATACATTTCGTTAGTCGCCTTTCATTCATCCTCTCAACATGGCCAAACCATCTTAACATACTCTTTAAATAAAGAATTCTACTAATAATAACCCGACCAAGTGAAATTATTGCTCTTTAAGTATCGTATAACACTGATACTTTGAGTTGATTGATCTTGGTCGCTACGTAACTTAGTAGAATTCTTTATTTACAAAATTTATAGCTTCTCGAGGCGGGGACTTTAGCTAGATATTATTATCTCAATTTATTCTAGTATGTAAGTGCATGAAGCTTATTATCTAGCCTAACTAGTCAGCGAAGATAAACATATCTTCAACACAAAGTCACAAACACAAAGTCCATAATAGCCACATCCAACCCAATGACGTAAGCAATTGTTTTCTATTATTACAAAAAACAAACTCGTTACAGATAATAATAGTCCATAAATATTATTAATATGACCTTTAACGAAGGCAATGTTTCATAACTGTTACAAGATTATCTGTTGTTGTTTGCGCGGGGTCACGGGGTCACAATAATAAGAACGTAATAATACGAGTTATACGTAATATTGTTGCTGGATGGGGTACAGTGATGCAGGGGTAAATAGATAATGGCCTTTGGGGGTAACTAGTCTAAGTCTAGATTCTGTCCAAGTTCTCAAGACCCCGTTTCTGCTCTTGTATACATACATAAACATACAGTTGTATCATAATATGGGGCTATTTTTAAGTCAAAATTTCCTAAGCCATATTTAGCCATTTTTGGTAGGGGCACAGAATAAATAATAGTACAAGTAGTAGATGCAAAACTTAAGGGTTCGCGTCAGCGACATGCTAATGTGACAGCGTCATCGACATGTTAATGTAACGTGTGACCGAATAACTGTTTAAAAAGTTTTAAATTTTTCTTCTGCCGGCAGTCTCCATGACTACCTATTTTTTTTTACAAGCTTTTAATTAACTTGCAATGTATGTATGTATGTAAGTGTGTTTGAGTCAAATCTTGCAACGGAATTTTAAAGCAGTGCATCCACCGAATAAGATGAAATTTCGCATACACGTTTAGTTTGGATGACAATGCATGGTTAGATATGTGACGTCAGTGTAAATTCAATAAGGCAGACGGCCTAAGATGGCGGACTAGTTATTTTTGTGCACTTCTATGATATGGGTATCAAATGAAAGGGCTTGTTGAGAAGTACGTAAGAAAAAAGCTTGTATCATAAAAATGTTTTTATGGATAATTTTATTTTTTGGCAAGTTGCGCTAATTTAGCTAAATAATTATGACACTATCATTGAGTCTGTCTGTTGGTAGAACTTGGAAGTGAAAGTGCACTTCGTACATGCAAAGAAAATTATTTATGAAAAAAAAAAAACTCGTAATAAGTAAGTGAACGTTAATTGAAAAACAAAATTTATCGCCATAGCAATAAGAGCTATTTTCGGCAAACCGATATAAAGCCAGAACTCCAGTGTTACATCATTCGACCATATTCGTTTATCTCTTTGATAAGACCAACAGAAGAATATTGTAATCTGAGTTTGAAATAAATTATGAACGTGTGACGTACGAAGGGCACTCGATTACCCTTGTATCGGACCACAGGAGACGATTTGATAATTATTTGCCAATTAATAATGAACAACATTAGCTAAATTAATTAATTCCCACATGCGTATTTTTAGACAGAAGGTTACGCGCGTGATTGCCGTGATTTATTACTTCACCTTGTTCGATTTTCAATCTACGGCTGTGAGGCAAGCGTCAAAAAACCAAATGTGGGTAACAAAAAAGTAAAAAAAGCATTTTATGAAAAAAAAAAAAACATTTTTCATTTCTTTCATTTGACTCCACTACCGTAGCAGCGTGCATGCAACTGCTTGCTGGCAACTACCTACAGCACAAGGCTGTTAGGTCAACAATAATTAGTATTCGTTGTGCGCTCTTGGTTAGCCCTATACGAGGAGGTACTTAAGGGCCCGAACACAAAACTGCGAATCGGCGCGATGCGAATTCGCAACGCAGAAAACAGCTAAGCAGTAAACAGCAACAAGCTCGTAGATTTTTACGATGCGACGTCGCGTCGCAGTTTTGTGTACAAGCCCTAACTGTAGTCGGACGGATCATATTTTTTTTTCTTTCTTCATTTCTTTTTTTTAAACATAAAGGTCCACTTCTTACCAGCAGACATAAGAATATCGAAGACTTTGGCGTTGGTCTGGTTAGAGATAGCTGCCTTTCCCTCAAGGTCGTGGGCTTTGACACCATCTCCAGCGGTGATGCGGTCCTTATTCAGAAGAAGGCAGTGGCCGGGCACTTCTGGCAAGTCAAAAACTTGCTTTGTTTTGCCCTCGATGATGAGGCCTCCAAGCTTGTATCCGCCAACTGGAAAAATGATTTTATATTTAAAAAACATTTGAATTTCGCGCGGTAAAGTTGGTCCATCTATGCACAACACTACAATTTATAGATGGGCCAATAAACCCTGCCTCACTCAGATAAATGCTTCAAGTTTCTTTTGTCATGGACTTAAAAGATTTCTTCATTATTCCGGTCGGTCATATGCACCACTCTGGTTGGGTCACATTATCCCATGCCTCAGCGTGCTGTCCAGGTATCCTATCTACATTCCTCTCAACTATAACATGCTTTTAAATATTTAAAATACATTGGCCCCAGTATTTTTAAAGACCGTGAATCGGAGAAATAAAAAATAATGCAGTTTGAATTTTATGCTGTTTGCTTTGGGAAGTAGCGTATGAAACACTGGTTATGGTCAAGGTTAGGTGGACATAGGCAATCTTATTTGAATCAGAGAAAATATAATAATTTGAGGGAGGAGGTAGTTTAAGCTGTTCGAGTCGACGGAATAATTAAATGAATTATTATCGGTTCATGTTTATTTATAGCTTCGTAACTAATCTTCAAATTACAAAAGTATTCCTATTTAAGCATGACGGTAAGTACCTATGACTCGCTATTTTGAATATAGAAAATATACACAATACTTAGGTACTGAAATATGGAAGGTACACGGAGGAAAGAAAGGTGTAGTTAGTTAGTTTTAAAACTCCAAGAAATAAACGAGTCGCATTACAGATCAAGGAATTTCCTATCAAATGAATAGGACATATTATCCAGCCAAAAAAGATAACATAAACTCGTGTCAATAGTAACAAATAATTAAAACTAATAAAAAGATACAGCATCTAATTTATCCTCAAGGCCGAACAAAGCAATTCCTTTGCGAATAAAAAAAAACACGTTGAGTATTGTTGTCCTCGTTCGTCTATGGTCCTTTTTAATTTAGGCGGGTTATCTTTGACAGTCGAATCGAAAACTTACAAAATGTAAATAAAAACTTTACTTTACCTTCTTTCGGTGTAGCCATTTTCTGTGTAGCGCGAGTACTCTTATGTGGAAATTGCAAGACTAGGATCGCGCGTTTGTTCCACGGCACAGCGAGGGCCTTTTATAAAGTTTGTGTTCGGAGATGTGAGGAATATCACCACGTGCTCCACTGCGTACACGACCGGCCCGGCTTGATAACAAGTTGAGTATAGGGACTGAATAGTCTTGATACTTTTATTTATTAGCAACATTGAATTGATAAGATTTTGGATTAAAGTTAATTAAAAAAAAACTGTACATCAAAGTTTTATTAAAGATCAATGATATTCAAATAAACAGATATGTTATGAGCGCGCGCATTGTGAAGACTCGTATAGGTCACAATTGTGACCTTTAGTCTTTAGTTTATGTCACGCATGGCGAAAAGCGATAGGCTTTGTTGAAACAAAAACAAAATGCCATCGTGTGTATTTGTAATTTATTAATTGATTAAAATAAGTTATTATTATAAGTCTATACGTGAGGATTTGTAATTGGCTTTTTGTTGACTATGGTTTTCTTTTTAGTCTGTATTTATTAGCTGTAAGTCCTCCATGTACTATACTAAAATAAAATAAATAAATTAAATAAATAAATATTTTTTAATGTCAGATGAATGAAAAGTGTGTATGTGTGCTGCCGCTGCTGCGCGGAACACTTTTTCAATTGTTTTGAGTGTATAGCGTATCTGTTTATTTGAATATCATTTTTAATGATACATTAAGTGTTTAAAATACGAAATGAAACTTTTTGAAAATTAATAGGTAGTATGAAAATATTGTTAGTGGTTGTTTTTGTTGTTCCCATAATTGAAACACTGACTTTATGACAGCTTTTCTTATTTTTGAGATTCTGTTATCAGGGGCATCAGAAAACTTATGAGGAGAGCGTTTTTTGCAAAACATTCAGCAATAACTGTAATTGAATTAGAATAATAAAACTACTACTCCCTCAATTAATTTGTAAGAAATTATTATAAAAACTTAACAATATTTAGACGTGAAGATGTTAAAAAAAGTTCAAGTATCAAAATGGTTCGAGGGAAAAGTGTATTTATTAAAAGTACGTTCCGAAACTGATTACATACGGTGCAGAGAGCCGAATGTTCAAGGCAACCTAAATTATCAAAAAATTATTTCCTTTTCGGTATAATTTTTACCCTATTGAATATCATTGTATAAAGGCTTTATTAGAACCAAACGAAATCTCATGATCTTTCATATCGTAAAGGAGATAAACAATTAAGATAAAAGTCGTATGGTCGAATGTGAAAAATTAGTTTAGGTATCATGAAAGTCACCTGAAGAAACAAAATTAAGTTTTATCGCCTGCATATAACTTAATTGCTTATTTACATGGTAATAGTAAATAAATCGCTTGTGTTTCTGGTGCTTCGGGCTAAAAGGTTTATTATATTATACTAGACTACCTAACAAAAACATTTACAGCAAAAACTTGACCAAAATTCGGAACGCATTTTAGAGATTGCCGATTTTCTATCCTTGTCGCACACTTAACGTCAAACTAATTCAAACAAATGAATGAATACATTCGAGACTGTACGTACAATTACTTCCTCCACAATACAAGTTGCCGCTGCGCTGCTGTAAATACGACATTATAAAATACAGTGAAACTTTTCGCGAACTATTCTCTCGTCAAGTAATCCGTCCGGGTGAGTGATTTATTTTAAAAACGTGTTTATTACTGTAAATAATCAGGTCAGGTGTGCGTTTACCGTGTCTCCAAAATAATGCGACGGAATGAAATTCTCTAAAGTTGTAAAACTTTTGTTTGTTTGTAACACTCATTGCAATTTAGCCTGGTTATAATTTTAATTTATGAATGTTATGTCCACCACATGGTTTTTAATTTACGATTTATTTTTTTTACGTCATTTACTTGCTGATCTTGAATTGGTTTGTCACACGTGATCGTAGTAAAGCTAATTTGTAACAATTGCTGTCCTTTAAAGAACATTTTAGTGGTTACAAAGCAAGGTTAGGTCATATGGCCTCGGAATTTTATTTGCTTTTCGTTTTGTTGACATCAGCGTCATCAGCATGGTTTTGTTTTGACAAAAAAAAACAAGTCTCATATACGTCAATGTCATTAAATATTCAGGCAAAGACAGCCATTACATTCTGCTTACTAATTGATTTAAAAACTTTTAAAAGTTAACTTTTATTTAGTTTGTTTTTGTTTTCTTTTTGAGATTTATTATAAAAGCAATAAGTAGTTATCCTTTATCAATAATAACTTTGCTACCTTACCGTTAATTATTGTCCTTTTCTACAGGATGATTAAAAAAGCATGGTGTTTTTTTACTTAGAATTTATTTTTAATCAACTTCAAAAAAAAAAAGGATGTTCTTATATGAAACCTGTTACAAGTTTTTAAACTAAAACTACGTTAAATCAGCGTATGCGTGACATCGGATGATATCTTTTAAGAAACATTTACAAGCAATTAATAAAAAAAAAAATTGATAACTGTTCCACATGCAATAAAATTACTGTTATTGCATCATTATGTTATAGGAGCCATTTATCAATCGAAACAGACCTAATGAATTTGTAAATTAGTAAAATAATTTTACTATTCTCTTCCAAGCAAATTATGAATCAAACCAAATCAAATCAAAATGTTTTTATTGTTAATAATACACTATATTGCATTACGTAGTTGGAGTTGGCCCCAGTAAGTTGTAAATTATTATACTTCTGTTGGGGCTATCTCGCTACTGCCCGTACAATTCAATTATATAATGGTGAGACCATAAATGTACATGACATTAAGCCTATAAATATTCCACAAAGGCAGAAGGGCACCAATACGGCACCCACATTTTGCCAGATATACTTCATGTTGTATATGACAACATTAAAGGTAATTTCTGAATAGTGAATTTGCTGTCATATACATCAATACCTACTTGAATGACGGATGTTTAATTGGTTGTCAGGCTATAGAGTTTGACAAGCCTCAATTTCATAATTTTAATTCAAAAGTCCTATCAAAATATAAATGATAATAGTAAAAAATGCATATAAATTACCTTACCGAAAAGTAACAAAAAGTTTTTATACGAACATGTATTTTTATTTGCCAGTTAAAAGGAGAGTCATCAATTTTATCAGCAATAACTTACAATAAAACTAATAAATGGTGTTATTGGCCCACTTATTGCTTGCCCTGTCTATCAATAGGTTCATGCAAAATAGATATTAAAGAAAATAATATTATTAAAGTCAATCTTGTTATTAACAATGCAAATAAGTTATGGCCTTAGACCTATTTGCATATTAAGAGGCTGTTAAATGATTGCCTTTGCTGCCCTAGTGAGGGCTATGAACTCATTTGACATTGACACAAAACATCACCTGTCTGTGGTGCCCAAATAGGGTAGGTAGAAATAGAAATGTATTATTTGCACTAAGTCACTAACCTTAAATTTAGTGGCGTAGCGTGCATTGGCGGGGCCCCATATAAAAATTTGGTAAAGATTTCTCGTAAAAGAAAAAAAAAATTGCATAAAATTAAAAGAAATATTTATTCATCATAATTATATTATTGTAATTTTTTCCAGAATTTTTACAAACTATTCTTATTGAATATACACTCTCCTTGCCTTTTTTTCTCCAACTGATTTATTAAATCATTTATAGCTGATGATGACATTAGTTTTTCTAAAGTGTCTGCATCTATGGACAATAGTAACAGGTCTGTGGGAAGTTTTTATTTATTTTTGATTACGCACATCGGGGGCCCCCGTGGCCCGGAGGCACCGTATAATTTATACGGCGGTAGCTACGCCCCTGTTTAAATTGAATAGTGGTATCACACTATTGCTCAAAATTAGTATCGAAATGTAGCTGTCTGAAATACTCAATTACATTTCCCAACCTGATTTTCAAGCCTGGATAACCAGCAAAAATTGCAATCAAAGATAAAAAAAAATCCTTTCAGACTGATTTCTAAAAAGTTGAGCAAAGCTTTTCCAATCACTGTAGTTATTTTATAAAAACTATATAATTATTATAAATATAAACACCACTATTTTTGCCTATCTGTGTGCGTTTATTTCTTCTTGATTTCGACATAGACTAGTTTATACACTATTTACCCGACTGCCGAAGGAGGGTAATGTGTTTATCAGTCTATGTATGTATGTATGTTTGTTCCTATGTAGCGTTCTAGAGACCAAACGCGTTGGCCGATTTTGATGATTCATACGTCAATCAATTCGTCTTAACCCTGCGAGTGTCACTGACTACATCAAAATTGGAAAAAGTAAAATGGCGAATTTTGGGCCCCATATTGAGGAAAAAAAAAAAATTGTCTTCGTAACCCATCGTGTGGGGTATCAAAATAAAGGGTTTTAAGAGGTGATTAAAAAATATATATAACACTTATATGTTTAAATGTACCTAAATATATAAAAAAAATTCTAAATAGTCATAAATAAAAAAAATATTCAAAATATCAAAAAACCCGACTGCTTAAAAAGCAAACAAAAAGCCGTAAACAAGAAGAAAATCATGCTGTGCAGTCGGAGAATACATCTGGTTTTGTACAGCCTGCTCGCAAATTACGTCGGGTTTTTTGAATAATTTGAAACTGTTTTTACATTTAGATAATTTCTTACGAAAAAATGCGTATACATATAGGTATTCCAAGAGACTAAAAACTAGGAAACAAGCGAGTTTGTATAGATGTACCCCCTTTTCCACAATTACGTCCATTTGGTCCGTTGTGCGTGCAGGCCTCCTCTCTATGAGAGGGAATGGGCCGTAATCCACCACGCGGGCCCAGTACGGGTCGGTAGACCATCACATGTCTTCGAATTTTTGGTTCTAGGACATGACGGTTTTCTTCACGATGCCTTTCTTCACCGTTTTAGAACCACCGTTAAAGTAAAGCGCCTGCCTGGATTCGAACCTACAACTTGTAAGACAAAGACAAAAGTTCTTTATTTCAACATACATTTAAAGTTAATAATAATTGATTCTACCGTCCCATTACCACTGAGCCACCATTGCTCTAAAAAAACGAGTTATTTATAGAAGTACATTTTATTTTATAATGTTACAAGTAAGTTATTCTTATCATACATAACACCGTTTGAACTAAGGAAGCAAGGCCTTGCCTCGAGCATTTGAATGAAGAAATACCGCGGTCCGCGATACGCACTTCATCTACGCTTGAAACTTAGGCCTCAGAGGCCTTAGTGCGAGTTTTTACTCACGCTCACTCGTGATACGTAAACGATCTCTTATGTCAAAATGTATACAAAAAAAGTGGTTTCTCCTTACCGTCACCAGACGGCGCTTATCCAGTTTCAATACAAAATGATGTTTACGTATCACGAGTGAGCGTGAGTAAAAACTCGCACTAAGGCCTCAGGCTTCTTCTGGGTAAGCTTACTCCATCGTCGACTCTGTCTCTGTCACCTATGACTTAGACTAGAGTCAAGAGCAAACCCATCACGAATAAAAAAAAAAACTAAATTCTCACGCGAGTGCCATGTTTGTCAATATATTATTTACTCATTAGCTTTTTTATTGCTTCTTCATATAAAAAATATATTTAAATAATCTTTGTAGTTACGCAGTAGTGTAACCCACATTATTTAACCGACTTCCCAAAAAGGAGGAGGTTCTATGTTCGACATAGTTTGTACGTATTTTTTTTTTTTTGTTTATGTTCACCGATATCTCCGTCAATTGTGGACCGAATATGATTTTTTTTTTTGTTTGAAGAAGTATGTTTCGAAATTGGTCCCATTTTAATTTGGTGAAGATCTGATGAAGATCTTCGGAGATATACAACAGAACTCTTCAATAAATAACGGCAAATCTCTCGGGATTGCTGCAATCGCATTTCTGTTTATTATTTATACCATTTCATAACATAACATCACGCCAGTACGCTCTTAAGGGGTACGCAGATCTCTCATTTCACTAGTTATGTTCAAGTTTCATGAAATCTATTCTAGCGTTATAGTAACCTTACTAACTTGCCTATTAGGTAGGTACAACTAAAAAGAGAAAAATAAAAAAACTTTTCTGCAAAAAAATACTACCGACTTCCAAATACAAAACTACAAAGTGAAAAATAACTTTATTTTTTGAAGTCGGTGTCCATAACGCAAAAATTGGTACCTAAGAAAGACACCGAGTTCAGAAAATAAAGATATTTTCACTTTGTAGTTTTGTATTTGGAAGTCGGTAGTATTTTTTTGCAAAAAAGTTTATTTATTGTTGCATACCTTTATGGCCCGCTTTATCTTACTAACTCGGAGTTAGTAGCTAACAAGGGCCTATGACGTATTTGAATTTAAACTCGTGTTAGCAAGTAACTCTTCGAGTTAGGGCCGTACCCCGACCAAAACACCGCCGTGAACATTCATAGTGCCCTAGCGGCACACTGAAGATATTATAGATAGATATTATACTTTATAAGATCGAACTTTGGTCTTTTGAAAAAAAAAAAACTTACAATATGTTCGTTATTTTATTGTCTATCCATTAGAGTTAGTACCTACAAACATTAATTAATGAACACTTTACGAGGAGATGCATGCTATCAATAATTATTTCTCATTTTTACGGTTTTGTTGGAAGGAGATTAGTGAAACATACACTTCACAAAAAAAAAAAGAATTCTACCATTTTGGAATCAATAATATGTAGAAATTTAATGTATTTTTATTAGTTGATATTTATTTTAAATAACGAGTAGATAGCTCCTAAAAACTGCACGAAAAACGGCTAACGCGGCTTTTGGCTTTTGCTCGGGGTAGCACCTAAAAGAATAGGGTGCTACCATACACACTATTGATCGACGCCACGCGTCGATCGTTTAGTGTGGTAACAGCCTTATGTAGGTTTTACTCATTGGCAATGCAACTATTAGAAAAACTCTACTCTTATCTAGCTTTATGAGCCTGTCTGTAAACGAGTTCGAAACTATTCGGTTACATAAACCTGATAAAATATGATGTGAACTTTTACACGACTGCCCAAAAAAGGAGTGGTCCTTTATCATTTAGGGAATCTTCCAAATTCATTCTTATGTATCTTGGTTCTGTAATTGCGCCTGTATTAATTTCAAATACTTACATTTTGCTATAATTAATATTACTCAATGTGTTTATTTAATATATATTTTGTACTATCAATAAATCAGTACCTAACAGTCAAATTAACCGCGTAATTATGTTTGTATCTATGGAAAATAACAAATTATTAGTCCGATAACAATTTACGATAAATAATATCGCAAACTCTTGAAAAGTGAACTAATTGCCTTCTTATTTTCATCTTTTAAAATGATATTTTATGTTAAAAGATTCTTTCTTTTTCACAATGGTTCTTCAGATCGAATTACCTAAGACTACACTACACGCACACTGCACAGAATTCTAGTTCTAAAAAACAAACTTGTGTAGTTCACTTAACTATGCAAAAATGTCTCCAACTGGCAATGTACAATTGACGTTCAAAACAAATTAGATAACGGTACCTAGACCTACCTTTGCAAATATTCTTATTGAATAACAAATTACTTAATTATCTACCAACCGCATTACATCACAGTCAGTAGCCATTATGTAAGTTGTTACATATACATAGGTAGGTATTAGAAACACAATCGGGAAGGTGTCTGTCTGTTGTAACGAAGTGACGGGGCTGACTTCTTGCTCTACTTGCTCTAAGAAAATATCGGATCTTGCCGGACATAACCTGTTGGCTGGTTAGCTGTGGTAGAGAATGAATTGGTTTTATTGAAAGTCGTTATTGGATATGTCTGGGTGCTGGGACGCGGGGAATGGGCCGTAATCCACCACGCGGGCCCAGTGCGGTTTGAAGGATGTCACATGTCTTCGAATTTTTGGTTCTAGGACATGCCGGTTTCCTCACGATGTTTTCCTTCACCGTTTTGAGAGCAGTGGTGATGTAATAATTTACACAAAGTAAAGTGCCTGCCTGGGTTCGTACCCACGACCTACAACTTGTAGGCATACAATAGGCAACAAGTCGCGGCCGTTACCATTGGGCCACCACTGCTCTCGTGGGTCACCACTGCTCTCGGTTGGATATGTATCACAATGTTATCGGGCCTATTCAAAATAAATTTGAAAATAAGTCTCATTTTTTGGGCAGTCGTGTAAGATTTTTATAAACTACACCACGCTGAAAACTAAAATTTGAATACAAATTGTTATGCTCATCGAATCAACGCACAGGACGGAGAGGTTTGCAAGGAGAAAGCGGACACAAATTAGGCTAACAAAAGAAAGCTCATCGTATATAAATCTGCATGATCCTGCTATTTGTCCCTGCGTGACGTAGTTGATCAACGTCTACGCAAAACTCCTAAAAGACTATACAAAGGTACCAAAGCACCAATTTTTTTATGCGCGACTTCAAAGGCCATATGACAATCATTAAAGTAATCGCGACTGTCCATTGCATGAGATAAAGACTCAATGTCATCTGTACCTATTTACCGATTCAAGACGATATTTATCAACAAGGTATATATTTCTATTTTTAGTCTAAAAGTATACACATCGAGAAAACAAGACCTGGTGATGCGATAATTGCATAGGTCAACTCAATCTCTATCTGAAGCATGTGACAAAAATATGCACAAGACGACTAAACGATGTTTTTTATTGCGCCAGCCAGACTCTAGTAAATATAGTGGTCACTGTCATCATTACAGTTGTTAATGTTGTGTTAATTTCCAATAATCTTATCGCGGCTTGTTTATTGCTCCCCCTCGTGGAAATGTACTTAAAGTCACCAGATAACTGACCCCCTACGAGTCAAGCGTCTTTTGTAATGACGACACATCGCTAGCGTATTGCTAATGTTGATATTTGTAGAATGCGAAGCTAAAATAGATGTTTTTGTTATTATTCTAGAGTGTTTCATCATTTTATCCATTCGATAACGTTTCATACGCAACTTGTAGCCAGCTTGCTGTATTTTTATTTGTCGCGAAGTCTCATTTTTTTAGGCATCTGTTGACACAGAAAGATTGTGATTATTCTGTCGTGATAGTTTTGCTGAAACTTGTTCGTTGACAAAAGTGTGCCCTAACTACAACCCTGGCTTGTAAATTCTGATCAACCTATCTTGATATCAGTGGTAAATCTTGTATGACTGGGAATTACAGGTTAGTAATTGATAGAGTGCTGGGCCTTATCTGTGTTCATCTAACCGGATTATCATTATCACTTCGCCTACTTCGATAGGTCTGCTACATTTCAATTTTGAGCATGGGTTGTTTTCTGTCCTAGTTGATAAATACCGCAAAAGTAATAAATGAGTTGTAGTTAGCAGATAAATGAGACCAAAGTAAGTTTTTATACCCCACCATCATAAGACTAAAATAAAGGTCTAAAAATCTTTGAGAGTCCTCTTGGCCTCCCTAAAATGCAGATATGGCCTACTATTTTGCGCATTGGTGTCAATCACATAATTGTTGACCACTTTGATTGACGTCTTGTTTACGTGTGGGACGAACAGAATGTTAAGTAGTTGAACCGACGATTGGAGGGGCGGTAGCCAGCATCTACCCAGGCCATCGGTTCTATTCTTAGGTTATCAAACGGCACTGACAGTACTGTTGTGCTTTTCCCTTTAGTCAATATTGTTTAGTTCTTGTTGACACTATGTTTAGTGGTAGTCTGACTTCTCAGACAGGTTTAGAATGACTGTAATTTTGTTGTATGTCCTTTGTTTCGAAGGTATTGGACCATTTATTGAGGTCACTGATAGATATTGCTCGATTACGACGGCTAATCATTTACAAACTATACATATTTATTAATTTATTTAAAACTTTATGCATCATAGGCGTACTGGCTACGTTGGTTCCTTGGTAAGTGATAAGATGTTCAGGATCGTATTGTCACATTTCAGAGCAGTATTATGTCGAAGTTATGTGCCGTCGAAATAGAGGTCCGCCGAACAAGTGGATATCGAGGAAGTGTTTCGTCGAAGTCGTGTTTTTCGTAGATGTGTGTTGTCGAAGTATAATCTGTCGAAGCAATGAGTTGTCGAACTATTGTTTTTCGAAATTGAGACACTGTCGAAATAATTAACTGCCTAAATTCAGAATGACACTCGGCGGTGGTCGAAAAGCCGTGAAATCACGTACAATTTCGATAGTATTTGGCATTCCAAATTCAAATAGAAACAACGTGACGTATGTAATGTCTGTGGTAATGTACAGTACCTATGTTAAATTTTGTTAATCCCTCACCCCCTGCCAACTTTGACCTATAAACGGCGAAACTGCGCAAATTAATCTTTACTGTCATTGACAATATCGCGCATAGCAACATTATCTCGGTCAAATTATCGCTATCCCAATATGGTATGACGTCCAATATATTATTTAAACAAACCCTTGACATCACATTTTAAAATTGGAACGTCTTCATAGTGTTGTGAAGTAATACTAATTGTTATTTTAGTCGAATCGAATGTTAATAATAATTTAGTTCATGTTTTTGTTTTGCTATCGAGCAATTCAAATGTTATTGGCATTAAAAACTTGTTTGTATAGGTTCGGGTCGTTTATAATCTAAAGTTTAAAGGGAGTACTGGTTAGTTCAGCTCTTAACGTCGCAGTGTCATTTGGTGCGGTCAGAGCAATTAGTGACCTCGTGTGTTTGTTTTGATTAAATTTCGTTTTAGTTTGACTGTATTATTGTTTGGTGACAGTTGCCTTTTAAGTTGGTAGATTAAATAAATAAAAAAAATATTTTAAAGAAGGGATAAACAAGGAAAAGTTTTGAATTAAAGCTTCGGTTTCAACATCGTGCTTTAGTTGTTTTTGTTTTGGTTCACTTGTCTTGCTAAAAAAATAAGGTATTCTTAAACTTTTGTAGATATTTTTTAATTTATTTTCCTGTGAAGACAATCTTACTCAACCACCTCCTGTCCTTTTTGACGAAAAGGACCAATATTTATTAACTTTTCAACAATTAAAGACTCAATATTTGAAATTGGTCTTTCCAGAAACAACATGAACGGTCCCGAAGGACCATCTCGATGCTGCCAAGGAGGTTGTGAGGATCTGAACAACACACAAGCAGCAATGGAGCGTTTAGGAATGGAAGGAACCCCTGGTTGTGATGCCAGAACTACCCCTGGTGAAGTTAAAGTGAACAGTAAGAGATTCGGAAGAGGGGCAGTGCAAACAGGTTCGTACTTTTCCCTTTTGTTTATATATTTTTAAAGGTTCGATACGCTACTGTACTAAGACATGTTAGTTGCCACTTACAACAGAATAAGAACATTACAACAACACAGCCTTAGTTTACTCACTCGAATATCGTAGTGAGGAACCTGCTTGCTTTCGCTAATATCAACCAAAAGGTTTACACCTTTTAGTCGAATAAGTTCCGGCGTCGCTTACAAATTTTTCTTTTCAACCTATACCTATATTGCCATTTCTGGGTATAGGACTGCCCCATTTCGTCTGTGCGTTGCCTTTGAGGCCAATATCCAAACATCAGAACAGTATGTTCATGTGCGATTAACAAAACATAATAAAAACGAACCCACATTCATCTCCAGATCTCAGCAATCTCAGTGGTGCAGGTCTCATCTTGTACTTCGTAAAACGCGTCACACTGCACGAATGTAGTATCGTCCAGCTAGTTTTTTCCTTTGGCCAATACATAGGTAACTTCATTTATAACTTTTAGTATTTTGTACGTGCTTTTCTCAAGAAGAAAAGTAAATTCTAAAACAAACGTGTTGGGCTATAAGTCGTCGTGATTTGAGTCGAACGTTATCTTTTTACGATGTCTCCGCACATCGTTTGAGAAGCGTAATTTGGTTGCAGTATCCATTGAAAGAAATATCAGATAGTCTGTACAGTTGTCATGAGGTTATTCTAAGTCAAATCTCTATCACTAGTAGTCGTCGGTACTGGAAAGTTTGTGTCCGTATTTCAAGATAAGGGACTAACTGGTACAAACTAAGTATTTTAAGACTATTGACTATTTTACTTAATATCCTGTTTACGTATTGGGGTATGGACTGGAACTGGCAAATCTAGAAGTGGAATTCCCTGCCAGAGTCAATGTTTCCTGATAGCTAAAACGTGGGTGTCAAGTCAAGAGTGCAAGGGATACTTCTAGGCAAGCGTGCTTCATCGTCGATCACGTCATCGCTTACCACCAGGTGAGATGGTGGACAAACGCAATCCTATAAATAATATAAAGATTTTGCAAAATGATGATGGAACTCAAGAAGTCTATTTTTAGGGTTCCGTATTCCATAAAAAAGGAGAGAGAGGCAGAGGAAGTCCACAATAAGTTCTACATCGCGAACGGACTTGAGCTTCACACTTCTCCTCACTTCCCATCATTTGGATGTTCGTCGGTTCTGGTTACACGATCCGTTGACAGGGACGGCCATGCGTTCTCTTTCCTTAGTCCTGGGGAATACGACGTTAGAATTAAATAGCAAAGGTCAACATCATCTTTGAAGATTTCTGCAGTTGACAATAGTCGGGTAGGTCAATTTAAAGCAATCACGTCTCGGTCAATGTCAGCGATCCTATCGTGTTGCCTTCGAGTAGACCCTTTATCGATAAACTTGCCTTTAGATGAGCATGCCAAAAGCGGTAGAAACTACTATTGTCAGGTTTTAGAATGATGTTTCTGCAAATAATAACAAGAAGATGACGCTTAGTCTCTCGTTTATAAGCAACTATTCTGCCAGCAGCCTCGCCCGCATGAATGTCAAGAATTATCCCGAGTGAATATATTCCCGGTATAAAAAGTATCCTATGTGCTATTCCTGACTATAATATATCTATATGCCAAATTTCACCCAGATCCGTCCAGCCGTTTGAGCGTGAAGAAGTAACAAACACACTCACAAACGCCTTCTCCAAGGTCTAATGCACTCTATACCAAAAATTTTCAAAATTGGTTTATGTGGTTTAAATGTGAAAGCTTAACAAACAGACGGACAGTTATTTTAGTTTAGTTATTTTCGCATTTACAATATAGAAACAGTTTCCTTCAAGGAAAGCCACGTTGTTTTGTAATAACTATTCAAACTATGGATAATGTCTTCATCTGAAAATTGGCGTGGACAGTATAAATATAGTTGTTATGAATCTTGAGAGGTACCTACTATTATTGAAGTGTTGGTTGAACAATGAACAAAAGGAAAACCGGCCAAGTGCGCGCACATTAGGGTTCCGTACTAAAACGCAAAATCAAGTTGCTTGCAATTGGAAAAATGAGGGAACTTCAAAGAAAAATCTGATTTATCAATATATTGGTATTTGTTAGCAAATTATACGTAATATTAAACCTTATCACCAAATTGCAAGGTCAATGCGAAGTTAATTTTTTTTTGGAATAAAATTTTGTAAAAAAAAAAATTATTAACGATACCGTTTGGCTGCAAAACCTGTATGACAGACGCCGGATGGAAAGACGGACACGTGGTTGACAGCAATAGGGCTCCGTCTGCATCCTTGGGCTACGGAACCCTAAAAATAGACTTTTTGAGTTCCATCATCATTTTGCTAAATCTTTATATTATTTATAGGCTTGCGTTTGTCCATCATCTCACCTGATGGTAAGCGATGACGTGGTCGACGATAGAGCACACTGGCCTAGAAGTAACCTTTGCATTCTTGACTTCACCTCCAGGTTTTAGCTATCAGGAAACACTGACCATGGCAGGGAATAGCACTCCTAGAGTTGTCAGTTCCCTGCCTGAAACAGTGTTTCTTTGATTTAATTTTATATTCCTTGGATATTTTTTTCGTGCCATGTGTCGATTGAAAAATCTTATGACGTAGCTGTAACAATCTTGCAAAATATTTGCTGCATTTGACATCGCATATCGCCCCATTACTATTGTTGATTTCACAGTTGATATCACACAAAGTAATAATTGAGTTATAATGCCATTATAATTAGTTTATTTTATAATATTGCAACATTTGTGTCGCAGTTATTTCGTTTTTAAACTCGAACTAAAATCATTTATTTCAATTAAAAGTACTTTTCAATTGGCAATCCAAAGTTGAAGGTAGTTTCACATTCGTAAGCGTAGGTCTGCAGTGGAGAATCACTGACGAGTGAAATGATCAGTAGGAATAAGATTTATTTTTTGGTAGCGAATTCAATCCAAGGCTAAGACTGCCCTCCACTTCTTCTAACATTCGCAAGCCACTTGCACATTCGTAAGCGTAGGTCTGCAGTGGAGAATCACTGACAAGTGAAATGATCAGAAGGAATAAGATTTATTTTTTGCTAGCGAAATCTGTCCAAGGCAAAGACTGCCCTCCACTTCTTCTAACATTCGTAAGCCACTGCCGCAATCCAGATTTTTCATAACCTGAAAGTGGGTTCGTCCCGCCATCTCCGTTGTGGTCTGCCCCGACCTAGTCTCACTGTCTGAGGGCACCAGCTCTGTGTTACTTTGGCCCACAGTTTGTCTGGCTTGCGGCAGACATGTCCAGCCCTGTAAGTTGGGCAGCCTTTTGAGTCAAATCAGCGTTCTAGATTTTGGACCGTAGTCCAAATCAATCAAAATCAAATAGTTTATTTCAAATAAACAATAAGAGGTACTTTTGAATTGTCAAGCAATAAAAAAGATTGACTTTAGTTGAAAACTCGCAAGTGTCAGTAGGTCTCGATGGGGAAGATTTTGGAAGAAACTCCACGGACACTTTTTTCCATCATTTTTAATTTAAATTTTTAGGTTACATCATTCTTGTTGAAAAAATACATATATGTGAAAACAATGTAAAAATATGTGAACGTAAAAGCTTCTAGAGTAACAAACAATTAAAAAAATACTATAACAGGCCGAGGCAGCAAAGTTATGACCAATCCCAACTAATGGCGCCCGTTCACGGACATGACGCATGGATCGGCACCATTCAGCTCAACCATCACTCACACAACTAGACTGGTAATTGGTTGGTATTTCGGTCCACACTTCCGCAGTCCTGTCTTATGTAATGTATTTAACTATTATTCCATACTCTATTAAAACATATACGCCTTTAGATAAAATTCGGAACTAATCGTTTCCGACTGGTATCGGACTGACGCAGACGGTCTTATTATCAACGTTGATGAAACTTTAGAGGTCAAATCCGATCTGCTTTGTCTCGATAAGGTTCACGTGTAACATTGCAAGTTTATTGAGGATTATTATTGAAGAAACTTTGGTCGGTATCTCGTCACGTGGTTTGGGTCAATTTGGGAGAGGGTTGATTTTCATCTCAGCCAAAATTTGGGCAGGAAGGGACTGCATCGCCACTCTGTTCTGACACCAGTCTTGCAATGCGTTATCAGTGTTATCCAGATATTTCTTTGTGAAGGTCACTCGCTGTGAAATACCGCTATTCCGCTGTATTCGACTGGAACGATTCGTTCCGAATGGTTTTCGGCTGCATTAGTATACTGCAAGCTGTTTCCAACATAGTTGTTGCAACATAAGTGCTTAGTATTAGGTCCTTTTTACCCGACTGCCGAAGGACGGTAATATGTTTATCAGTATATGTATGTATGTATATATGTATGTATGTTCCTATGTGGCGTTCCAGAGACCTAACGCGTTGGCCAATTTTGATGATTCGTACGTCATTCGAAAAAACGGCGGATTTTGGACGCCGGTGGGAGTTTAATTTTTATTTTCTTCCAAACCCATCGTGTGGGTATCAAAGTAAAGGGTTTTAAGAGGTGATTTCTAAAATATATAACACTTATATGTTTAAATGTACCTATTTCTAGAAAAATAGAACTCAAAAGTAATAAATAAAAAAACTTAATTAAAAATATCAAAAAACCCGACTGCTTAAAAAGCGAACTAAAAACTAAAAAGGCGCAAACAAGAAGAAAACATGCTGTGCCGTCGGTGGATACATCTGGTTTTGGTCAGCCAGCTCGCGAATCAGCTAATATCTATCCTCCGACTTCACAGCATGATTTTCTTCTTGTTTACGTCTTTTTAGTTCGCTTTTTAAGCAGTCGGGCTATTTGATATTTTTTTATTATCCTATGTGTACATGATTTAAAATATGGCTTTATTAAAGAAAAAACTAATGAATATCAGATTTTGAAAAACATATCACTTTATTTGAATTTAGAATTCGAACTCAAACAGAAGTCTTCACAGTTTTAAACCGTCTCTTTTACTGAATATTTCATACTCAGATTTCATAGATATATTATTGCGCAAATATTTCACAATATACATTTATAGACTACGTTAAATTAGTCTCTGCAGAAAACCAGTTTTGCGTTATGGGCCACACAAAATGTTGCAATATTTGATAACCCGCAAAATATATTTTAATTAATTTTTAATACTACGTTAAGTGGTACTGCAATCAATGACAAAATTATTAACTGAATGAAGGCATTGTCTCTTAAAACCATTACCGGTAAAGAGGAACGCAAAAACTGGGTCATTATTAATTGAAGGTTATTTGGTAGAAACGTGTTGGTCGTAGATTAGCGGGGTCTCGCGGTGAACTTATAGGAGGAATGGAGGAGAGATAACAAAGATCGCGTGTTTCGTTCATGGTAGGCGTGTTTTGTGTTCCAAATGCGAGGCTATGATGACGGCTCGATTGTCGCAATGGCTGAGTGATTGAACGAAAGAGAGAAAGAAAATATTTATTGCAAACTGTAAGAAAGTTATAAACAAAACACAAATTAGATCAGAAGCACGGAACAAATGTTTGTATGACCTACAGTACAGATAGTCGTATCTGGTCTGGTTGTTTGTGTATGTAAGTGTACATAATTAACCCACGATAAAGGATAAATTCCCATACAAAATGATTTCGTAATCTTTGCATAGGCGCCTCGTACCGTTTCTAGAAGCAAAATTAATGCGCTAAATTGTCAAGCACGCGTTATCTGCTATGATTGGCTGTTGAAAATATATTCAACCAATCACAGCCGATAACGCGCGCTTGACAATTAATCACATTATATTTGCGATAATTTTACTTCCAGAAACCCGTGGTTAGTTATTAACACACCCAAAGGGTAAAAACGCGACCCTATTACTAAGACTCCACGGTCCGTCCGTCTGTCTGTCCGACTGTCACCAGGCTGTATCTCATGAACCGTGATAGCTATAGGCAGTTAAAATTTTCACAGATGCTGTATTTCTAAAAACAGGATAAAATAAATACCCATACAACAAACGTGATTTTTTTGCCGTTTTTTGCGATAATGGTACGGAACCCTTAGTGGACTAGTCCGACTCGTACTTGGCCGGTTTTTATTAAAATATCAGCGTTAATAAATTTTAAAGGCTGATTTAAATCGACGTAGCGCTAGCGACGCTTGGTTCCCCAAGTGGACCTAGTCAAGGTCTTTCGGCTGGTTTCATCGAGAATTTCTCAATAGCCACTCGGTCTCTGGCATTTTGTACGGTTATTTTTTAATTGTCTCACGCTTGACCAGTATCTCACCTGATGGTAAGCGATGATGTGGTCGACGGTGAAGCACGCTTGCCTAGAAGTAACCCATTCACTCTTGACTTGAAGATCTCGAGGTTGTGGCTATCGGACCACACAAGCTCCAGCAGGGAATGCCACTCCTAAGCTATACGCATGATGAAAGTATTTCGAAAACGCTTAGTGCGTATGGGTGAGATGTCCACGACGCGCGACGTATCGATTAATGGCAACAAGCTTGGTCGCCATTAAATGGAAATATGGGTAACCCCCACCCACCTCCCACTCCTGACTCACCCTTATTTATTACCCTAATCACAAAAAAATACTTGTTGCAGGTTTAACCCACGAATGCGGCGTATTCGGCGCTATCAGCACGGGAGAATGGCCCACACAGGTCGACATACCGCAAGTCATATGTTTGGGACTAGTCGCGCTACAACACAGGTATGTTACAATAGTTTACACTTCCCGACTCATAAGATGTACTAGTTAACACGACATGCGAGATTTACTAGTTGTTACGATTTGCGAGATTTACGACATTTTACGATATGCGAGATGTACGAGTTTTCACGATATGCGAGATGTACAAGTTTTTAAGATATGCGAGATGTATGAGTTATCACGATATGCCAGATGTACGAGTTTTCACGACATGCGAGATATACTAGTTTACACAATATTCAAGATATTTTGGTTAACACATCATAACATAACACTCCAGTTCTATATCTGTGGCACACGAACTTACTGTGTGGTTTACGATCTTATTTATACGAATTGACATGTGAGTTGTACTGGTTTATACGACACGACATGCAAGTTGTACTACTACCCATAGTTAAAAAGACACGCGGCAAACAATACGAAAAACGATTTTTCTTAGACCTTCAACCGTAAAGACATGATTGTTCGCCATAATTATTCTAGACGCATTTATTTTATTATTTTTTATAGGTACAAAGGAGTTAAACCACTTTCTTTGGAGCTTTGGTACCGATCGATGTTAAGTTCTTTGTACAGTAACAAAACATATGTCAATATAAACCTTGATGTACAAGAATAATCACATAATTAACTTGCTATTGTTAACCAGTGAGATTGTCTATGTAACTTAATTCAAATATTGATGTAAAACGGCTCTTTTCTGTAATGAATATCAAGACAAAATGTATTTCGTTACTAGTCAACTATGTTTTAGGTCAACCTGCCGAACCAATTTTTTGCCGACAGATGAATCTATCTTTAATTGCTTAGTTAAGAGGAATATGCATGGGGAATGTAATGAAAAAGTAATATTTTTTTTTGAAATAAAACACAAAAATAATAATAATTACTTTATTACTCATTCTCCATACATTCCCTTACAAGTACGTCTACAAATATTACCGGTGTGTTTACAGTTTGGTGCCGTACCGTACAATGCGGTACCAATTTGTTTGATCGCCTTTTGCACTTAAGACAATTACGATTAAAACAATCGTAGGTACCGTACCTACCTACCATCACTTTTGGGAATTCAGACAGGCTTAGTAAGTAACCGGATAAGATAATAAAATGAACTATACGTTAACTATACGTGCTCTCGTCACCGTCGGCGTTCCGGCCGTATTAGAACCCCATGGCCTGGCACGTGACGATGGCAAAAGACCGGACGGGATGTCTTTGTTTCCATGGAAGATGGGTAGGCCTTTAGTGTGGGACGCTACTTGTGTCGATACTCTTGCGCCATCCCATCTTCCGAGTCGTGCTGTGCTGGCGCTGCCGCTGCGGCAGCAGATAACCTCAAACGGCGGAAATATAATAACCTCATCGGTAGTTATATTTTCGAACCGTTTGGGGTTGAAACTCTTGGTCCGTGGGGTCCGAGTGCTCACGCTTTGTTTAAAGATCTGTCCAAACGCCTAGTTGACACTTCGCGTGACCCGTGAGCCTTTTGGGTACATTACCAGTGGGCAACGATGTGGAGGAGTTTTTCGACGCCATATTTTAGTCGTGTATATTTTTAATTTTAGTTAGTAATAAGTTTTTGATTAAAGTGTATATGTTTGTAGTCTTAGTTATTTAAGTATTTTATACACTGTATATACTTTTATCTATGTAAATAAACATACTATACGTTGACTGATAAACCAAATAATAGGTAGGCTTTTCACATACACAGATATCTAGCTAGATTTCTAGGAACACTCAGATGAATTACATAGCAAACAATATTTTATTGTTCTGTTACACATAAGGCTCTTATAAGCCCCCACACTCCTTCTTCCTTATTTGTTTTGAGAATTAGGGGCAGAACCGCTTTGTTAACATAGTGTAACAGTGGTACCCTAGACAATTAGTTAGCTCTGGATGATATCATGAACCTTAACGAGGTAGCAATAAGGTTTTTACGATTTTAGCTCAACCTATATTAAATTTGTGCTAACGTTTTCGAAAGTCTTTTTAACCGACATCAAAAGGAGGAAGTTCTCAATTGTATAGATTTTTTTTATGTGTGTTACCTCAGTACTTTTTAGTAGGTGAACCGATTTTGATGATTCTTTTTTTATTTGGAAGGTGGTGCTTCTCATGTGGTCCCATTACTTTACACTTTCTATACCAATATTATAAAGAGGAAAGATTTTTTGTTTGTTTGTTTGTTTGTACCGAATACGCTCCAAAACTACTGGACCGATTTCAAAAATTATTTCACCGTTGGGAAGCTACTCTATCCCCGGGTGACATAGGCTACTTTTTATCCCTGTATTCCCACGGGAACGGGCAATACGCGGGTGAAACCGCGAGGCGTCCTCTAGTCTTTTATAAAGTCAGTGTATTTGGTACTTATTTTGTTGTATTTCCGAAAAGAAAGTTATTTTTCGCTTTGTAGCGTTTTGTTATGTTTGACGGTTTAATTTTCTGCAGTAAAGTAGTAAATACTGACTGAATGCTTAAAAATATATTATACTAGACCACTAAAACACAAATACTTTGGCAGGAATCCATCTATCTAAGTTTATCTTTGCAACTAAGCTGCTTTTTTCTGGTTTCAAAATGTATAAAATAATGGAGATCCCTGTAAAGAAATTTGCCCATTTTACGGTGTGTTGCGTTAAAACAGCTCTTTGGGAATGTGCACAGTGTTTGTTTTAAATCAACTTCTCTAATGTTATCAATTAATTCCTCAGAGGGCAAGAGTCAGCTGGTATAGTGACGTCAGAAGGCAAAAGCGCGCGCACGTTCAACACGCACAAAGGCATGGGACTCATCAACAACATATTCAACGACGAAGCCATGAAGAAACTTAAAGGAAACCTCGGGATTGGACACACTAGGTTTGTATAACTTTTTGAATACTTCGGCAACCCAGGTACCACCAGAACGCTGGCTGGCCTTCCTTGAGGAGCTGGGGTGGATCGGATGAACCATTTATCCCACCCGTAAGCAAAATACGTGCGTGGACATGGAGTTGGTAGACAAAGCGATACAGTTCCATGTACAGGATCGATAATTAACGGTGTATAGTATTGTATGTATGGAATTTTTTGATACAATAGTTAATATATACAGCAATCTGTGTGGTTGACTTTTGTCAAAATCTGACAGCGATAGACATCGTGTTGCGCTTGCGCCGACCCCGAGTAACATTTCGACGGCTCGATCGGCTGCTGCGCTGCGTGTCGCAGGTTCGATTTCCGCACAGAATAAATATTTGTATGACCTAAAGACAGCTGTGTCGGATCTTAGTGTCTTGTGTATGTGAGTTGAAATGTTTGTAAACGCAACCACGATCCAGGAAGAAATTGGTGATGGAAGAAAACGATAAAAAAAAATTGGGACGAGTGCAGGAAAATTATGATGATCATAATGACACTATCACTATTGATAGTGAAAATACTGCCAAAAAGTAAAATTGATGAAAAGCCATGGTTTTATCACATTATACAAATATAAACCCTAAAGTAGAATTTCCACTGTTGACGGATAAGTCGCTTAGGGTTAGTATGTTTAACTGGTCAAATATCTAAATGTGCATATCTTGAACAGGTATTCGACATCAGCAGCATCCGAGGAGGTGAATTGTCAACCTTTTGTGGTACACACAGCACACGGCGCATTAGCGGTCGCACACAACGGAGAACTGGTCAACTGCAGCAGTTTGAGAAAGATGGTAATTATATAATTTACAATTATTAATTCACTAGCTTCTCCCCGCGGCTTCGCCCGCGTCGAATACTCCCAAGGGAACGTACTCCTTGGATAAAAATATCTTATGTCTTTCACCCAGGTATTTTATCAAAATTGGTTCAGCGGTCAGGGCATGAAAACGTAACATCACAGCGGATCTTTGTGTCTCTGAAGTTGGCTGCAAGACCCTGCGCAGAAGCTATTTTTGTGTCAATGTTGAAGTAGAAGATCATTGTATACCTGTCTCTTTCACTATCTTACGTTTGTCGCATCGTTCTATCTCGGTTACTCTACGCAGTATACTCGATGACAAACTGTTTCTTGCGCAATGGTTCGCAGAGCCAACTTCAGTGACACAAAGATTGCTGATTGCTGACTACTGTAAAATGCTATTCAAATATTTAGACACAATATACATTCTTAAAATGCGCAAACATTTTGTTTTCGGTAAACATGGGTTTTTCCATTAAACTTTCCTTATTTTGATTTTGAATCACTTCTAAAGACAGAGGTATTTTGCAATTTTACCTTGTACATTATTCTTATCTTGGTTACCTACATATTCAATTTTATGCATAAACTTGCAGTGTATGTATGTAAGTGTGTTCGGGTCAAATCTTGCAACTGAATTTTAAAGCAGTTATCCTCAACTGATTAAGATGAAATTTTGCATACACGTTTAGTTAGGGTGACAATGCATGGTTAGCAAGGTGACGTCATTCTAAATCCAATATGGCGGACGGCCCAAGATGGCGGACTAGTTATTTTTTGTTCACTGCCATGATAAGGGTATCAAATGAATTGGGTTTGCTGAGAAGAATACGAGTAAAGCTTGTATTAAAAAAAGATTTTTAATTAATAATTTTATTTGACGATAGATTATCTTTAGAACTAGAACCCTCAAAAGATGTTCAAAATTGCGGTGTCAACAGATGCCTGGTGTACAAATTTGACAATTATAAATGAAAAAAGGAAAACATAGGGGCACAGTATATATATATCTTTCTTTTTCAGTTATATATCTAGAATTATGACTTTCTACATAGGCATTTCAGTTAGATGTCTGCAACCGCATTTCCTCTTAACAATACTGTGAAAATTACAGGTGTTAGGTCGTGGAGTAGGTCTATCAACGCATTCCGACTCGGAGCTGATCACACAAGCACTCTGCCTCAACCCACCTGAAGGAGAAACCAATGGACCCGACTGGCCAGCGCGTATTAACCACCTCATGAGGTAACCATACATACCTTTTGCCATATTATTATTTATTTATTATGTGGTATAACATCATCTTGGAAATACTGTAAGATGTTGTACTTATTGGTGTCAAGTAAATAAATAAATATGTTTATGTTTTTAGGCCCACTTGCATGAAAAACTTAACTCAGTGTGAGTTACTAACACGAGTTAACAACCTTGTATATTACTTTAGTGTATCAAATCGTGATCATCCCACCTTTCAAGCATTCTTTATATAAATACTAATCTAAATTGACGACACGGCCCTTTCCTTTTTCTCGGCCCTTTCCTTTTTCTTGTTTACATTAATGATCTCCCTTTTATGATGGCCAAATTATCGGATATAATTCTATTTGCTGATGATACTTCGCAAATTTTTAAAATAGATAGGCAAGATACGGATGTCTTAAATGTCAACGAAAGTCTGATTGTTCTCTCAAAATGGTTCGCAGCTAACAATCTTTTACTGAATGCGAAAAAAACAAAATGTCTAAAGTTCTCTTTACCAAATGTATTGTTCCGGATATGGGTGTCTTGTGTAAGTGAGTTTAAATGTTTGTAAACGCACCCACGATACAGGAAGAAATTCCTAGTGTGGGTAAAAGAATAAAAAAATAAAATAAAAAAAATAACTTTTCTAATCTTTGTATCCAGACTGGCACCTCTCAGTTACTCCCTGGTAATAATGCTGAAAGACAAGATCTACGCAGTTCGCGACCCCTACGGCAACCGACCGCTGTGTCTCGGCAAGATCTTACCACTTGGATCCTCATGTGAGTGTTGGAATTATAACAAAATGCATTTTCACTAATTATCATCATTATTGCAAATACAACCTCATTGAGATATTTCGTAGCATGTAAATTGTGTATCCTTTAACATAGGGTTAATACATGTTCGGAATGGAATTCGACTCGATATCGAATGTCTGAAAGTGGTCTACTATCAATTTAATTAGGAGATATTGTTGTAAAGAAAGAAAGTAGAATGTGTTTTTTATATCATTTTTCCGATGATGAAAATTAAATTCTTCCTTTTGAATTCTTTCTTTCTTTTCGTGTGAGGTGTGGCCACCTCTGGTGTCAGAGTTAATTATGCCGCCTCTGGGAATCCCCACAGGCCTCTGACTTGGCTATTTCAGGATCAAACAGTAATAATCAAAAGTAAAATATGTTTGTTTTTGCCTCATGCTGCTAATTTGGGATGCATGTAAGTATTCCTCATGATGGGACTGTAATTACCCATTTTATAGATATTATGTACTGTGCGACCTCGGCTATCTTGGGTGAACAAACGAGTGTTTACCACTGCTAACATTAACCAATACCCAACAGATATGCAATGAACTCATCATAACATACCACATCGTGGAAAAACCACGACCACGTATGACTTATATATACACATACACACGTGCTGTTTACAAAACAACTTTAAATGGCTGGTTAATAATAATAATTAAGATTTTTTTATAAAAATGGGCATTCCAAAATCACTAGCTTATGCGTCAAGCGGTTAACAAGCCAGTATCTTCACCTATAAAACCTTATTGACCAGTCATTTATAGTTACAATAAATATATACAAGTTGGTAATAAGTAAACGTTTACAGATGTCTACCATCAGTCGTCGGCGCGGCATGCTGAGGGTAATGCATGAACACATTTCATTTGATAACTTCCTTCATGGGCGTAGCAAGATTTTAGTTAAGAGGGTTCAATTCCAGCCTAACTGGAGTGAGAACTGCTGGAATTGGGAAAGGCCTATATATATCCAGCAATGGAGTGGAATTCCGTTTCGGTATCTGTGTTTCCTGATACATAGATTACCTCTAGGCAAGCGTGCTTCACCGTCGACCATATCATCGCTTACCATCAGATCAGATAGAGGTCAAAAGCGAGCCTCCCAATAATGAAAAAAAAACCGGCCAATAGCGAGTCGGACTCGCGCACCGAGGGTTCCGTACAAACCACACTCTATAATATCTTTAATCTCAGCTTAAAGGTATTATAGACCTGAGTATTTGATATGAATTTCAATTTAATTCCTCTACGCGTTCATGAGGAAATTTCTTTTTTTTTAATAATTTTAAACTTATTACCCCTTGTAATAAGTTTAAAATTATTAAAAATATTTTTATTACATGATGCAACTAAAAAATTACGGTTTTCGCAATTATTCCTTTATTTGTGCTATAAGACGTTGCTTCGTACCAAATTGCAAGATTCTGAGTTCACGGGAAGTACCCTGAATCTTTTGATTGCGTTGGCTTAGAAGTTTGATTTTTTAACAGCTTTAAGGGACAGTAGACCTGAGTATTTTCAGCTTGATACCTCCACGCGTTCCTGAGAAAAAGGGTCTTGACAGACAGACGGACAACAAAGTGATCCTATAAGGGTTCCTTTTTTTCATTTCGAGGTACGGAACCCTAAAAAAAGGACGACGGCCAACAACTCGTTTAAATACCTATATTTTTTGCAACTCCTTGCTACGCCCTATCTTCTTCTGCATTTCATTTTCTTAACTTTCCCTCACCTTAAATTTCCATGGAATCGCATTAAGAATTACTCCATAAGTGGGTTACCAGTATAAATATGCATGACTTTTAAATACCATCCTGACTCATGTTTGTTAAGAGATTCATTAACGTAAGGGTGAGAGCATGATATTATAATAATTTATTTGCAACTAGCTTCTGCCAGCGGCTTTGCCCGCGTGAATGTATCTGCGTGCCAAATTTCATGTAATAATTATTGATTCTACCGTCCATGCGAAAAAGTATCTTGTTATGGAGAAGAATGGGCAAGAAATTCAACACTTACTCTTAAAAAAGTGTTTAATAATAATTATTTACGAACATACATCAATTGGTATACGTGAGGACGATACACCCAGAATAACACTACTATAATACGAGTACGTATAGATATAAAGTATTACAAGCACTAACAGGTAAATTCATTCATTTGATAATTAGGAACATGGTTCTCACTTACTTACAAAAATTGCAAACATAGGTAAATTACCAAATTTTTCACTATCCAAAGTCTTGCTGCTTTCTTGTCTTCTCTATTCACCTTCTTCCTTCAATACAATGAAGAATAACTGTGATGCTTACTTTATATAATTTATTTCAGTTTTATTGAACGGATGTGCGAAGAACGGCGTGGAAGACAGAGCCGAAGGATGGGTTGTGTCGTCAGAATCATGCGGATTCCTCTCTATCGGTTAGTATACTATGTTATATTTACTAGCCTACTGAAGATTTGAAAGTCAATAAATTTACATAGTAAGTATACACAGGGAAAAGACAGAATTTTATGCGATACCGCTGTCCTGAGTTCGATCCCCGAATCGAGTGTAGCACTGATGAGTTTTGTAAAAAAAGATACCGCTTTATAACTCTATAGCTACCCCAGTCTGTATTTTTGTCTGAGCCCCCATTTGGGTCAGGACCAAATTTTTGACGTAATCGCACAACGGAAAATGTGTCACACTGGAAAATAAATGTAGCACAATATAATTATTAGGGTATGTGTAAATAGTTGTAAGATTTTAGGTAGGTAAGTGGATATTCTATTTACCTTATCTTCCTTTCGAGTGTATTACGCAATACGAAAGTCGTTATTTAAAAGTAGGTGTCGTCACCCTTACCTATACGTGTTCTTTGCCGAATTCACTTACGCAATTAGGCTGGTGATGTCCCTTCTGACTATCCTCAGGAAATATTTGATGTCGTCTATCTGATGTCACGAATATATTTTAAACTTTTATTTATCTTCCAGGTGCCCGCTACGTCCGCGAGGTACTTCCCGGCGAGATAGTAGAGATGTCGCGACACGGGATCCGAACTGTGGACGTTGTGGAGCGACCCGCCGACAAACAGCAAGCCTTCTGTATATTTGAGTACGTCTACTTCGCCAGAGCCGACAGTATCTTTGAAGGTAAGGATTAAATTCATGTTTATTTATAAGCATTATTCCGACTTCCACTAGTTATTTAGAGCCAAGAGAATGTAGACTTAAAGTAGTTCTCGAAAGCACTTTGGTTGTTTGATGTTGAAACAGGCACTTTTGGCCACTGCTCATAATGTTGAATGTCTTTATGAAGCATAGCTTGGACCTAGAGCTTGATGCTGAAATTGGGCATCCCACAAATCCTTCAGAAGCATCCGGAGTTGTTTCTTTTTAGGGTTCCGCAGTCAACAAGGAACCCTTTTAGTTCCGCCATGTCCGTCCGCAGCTTATATCAGAGACTCTTAGTACTGGAAAGCTGTATATTTGGCATGGATATACATATTACTCACGCCGAAAAACGTTCAAATAAAAAAAATTGAGAATAATATTTTTTTTATTTAACTCTTTTGCTAATTTTTCTCGTCTTGCCCACGGTGTGGGTTATCGTTGGATGGGCCATTCAAAAATATTACGGGTTTGTCAAAACCATTTTTCGATTCAGGGATCCGTTTGCCTCCCCGCAGAAAACATAACTTTATCTAACACTAGCTGAACCTCGCGGTTTCACTCGCATCTTTGATTACTACTCCGCTCCTATTAGTCATAGCGTGATGTTTTATAGCCTATAACCTTCCTCAATAATCGGGCTATCGAATAGTGAAATAATTTTTTAAATCGGACCAGTAGATCCTGAGATTAGCGCGTTCAAACAAACAAACTCTTCAGCTTTATAATATTAGTATAGATAATAATATAATTTCTCCTTGTAGGACAAATGGTATACTCGGCGCGTATGCAGTGCGGTCGCATGCTGGCGCGTGAATCCGCTGTAGATGCGGATATTGTGTCCTCGGTGCCGGAGTCCGGTACTGCGGCCGCTCATGGATATGCTCGACAGGTACTTCTATCTTATAGACTAGCTGCCGACCGCGGTTCCGCTCACATTTAAGTTATAAATTATACCAAAGGAACCTTCTAGCTGGATATAAAGTATTCTATGTGTTAATCCAGTGCTTTGTTCCTGCTTTCCTTTAGCAGTTTATTCATTATTTGCAATGTTTTTGTTATCTATACTGTTAAGTAATAAGAATTAAATATTTTGTGATAAAGGAATCATTGCCAAATACAAAATTGTACATAGGTATTACAAAAAACTTTCTCAGAAAAGTAAACTGACTTTCATAGCAAAACACTACTGTAAGTGTACCCGCCGCCGTCTCTATGGTTGCTAATTTAATTCAAAGCTTTTTCTGATTAGGTTCGCCGAGTTTTTTGATCTGTAGTTAATCTAACCTAAGGTTGAAAATTTCGGTAAAACACCCTTTTTTCTTCAGATGTTAACCTCACAAATGGTCATATAAGTTGTAGGCAATGATATTCAAATAAACAGATTCGTTATACACTCACAAAACAATTGAAAAAAGTGTTCCGCACACACACTATTCATTCATCTGACATTTCAATACAAGTCGAAAGGGATGGCTTGATAAAACCAACAAGAAAAAAAGAGACAGCTAGTGTTTGTCACTTGCGTGTGAATGTAAACAAACATTATTCTGACCACCAATGTTATCTTTTTCTAACCTCCAAATATCAGAATATTAGGAAAAAAAAAAAAAAATTGTAAATTGAGGCGTATTGCGTACTTACATATGGTATGAGATCTCTTCTGTTTTATGTAGGTACTTTGGTAACATAATTGGTACAATTTCTAAATACACACGCTGGCATTTTTTTATTTTGTTTTTGTTTCAACAAAGCGTATCGCTCTTCGCCATGCGTGACATAAACTAAAGACTAAAGTTCACAATTGTGACCTATTCGAGTCTTCACTTTGCGCACGCTCATAACATATCTGTTTATTTGAATATCATTGGTTGTAGGTATATTTATTTAACCATTTGTTAGACAAACAATTGAAGAATAAACGCGTTCCACCAAAAGGTGATGTTCCAGAAATGTATGGAGCCTGGGCCACACTATGTACACTATATTTGAAAATCGCTATATAATATATTAACTGTTTTTTATTGTTATTTTTCTTTAATTTCACTTCGTTTCAATGTACACTCAAATTAACTTCATCAATTCGAGCAACACAACATAAAATTAAACATGGTGGATCAGATCAGCACTATGCGCAAAATGTCATTTTGCCAATGACATTTGATTGATGTGTCATCGTAATATCTGCGTTTGTCCTGTGTAGAGCTTGATAAGGATGTTGTAGTATGTGTCTACAGATCTCCAGGTTACCAGAATGTATCTGTGTGTTGACTCTATAATGGAATATGTGTTAAAAAGATTTAGTACTAGTAGTAAATCAATCGTCATATGTGGCGATTTTAACATTAACTTATTAGAAAATAACTCTAACAGTATCAGGTTTTTGGGTCTTTTTAAATCATTGCAATGCAATTTAAATCATGCACGGTAGAATCAATTTTTATTCCTTTTAATTTTTTATGTATTAACGTTCAAAAGTGCCGCTTGGTGGCCTAGTTGAAATAAAATATCTTTGTCTTTTGAAATTTAATCTAGCAAATATTTTTTATGGAGCCAACTAGAGTGACAGCTTCTTCTGCAACTTGCATAGATAACGTTTTTTTTTGTAATTGTGATTACCTAAATAAAGAAATTGTAAATAAATTAACATTTGATTACAGTTGACAAACAATAACGTTTTGCACCTACATACCTTTGCAAAAAATGCAAATAAAATTTAGACCAATTACATGTAAAAATTTAGAAAATTTAATAAAACCTTGTGTAATAAATTATGTGTTAAAAACTTTAATAATATAGATGACCGAAATGAGTTATATGCCGAGTTTTTAAAGTAATCAACACTTTTCCACTGAAAGCGAAAAATATTTACACCAAGTTCGTATTTAGTGATTGGACGACTCCAGGCATTAGTAAAAGCAGGGAAAAGCTATATGAACTTTATGGCCTAAAGCAACATATGAATAATACAAGTTTTGATAAATATGGTGCGAAATATTCAAAACCCTTTAAGATTGCATGCAAAATAGCTAAAGCGCTGCTATATTAGCAAAAAAATAAAGTCAGCAGACGATAAAATAAAAACTACCTGGTAAATAATAAATAATGAAACAGGTAGGAAAAACAGCGTAATACTGAATTTAATTTAGCGACTTCACATGGTCCCCTATATACTCAGATATAGAGGTAGCTCAGGAATTTGAAAACTTTTTTGTTAACATTCCTTTTAAAACTACAGCAGCCTTAAACTCCTCACCCGCACTCTCTGCTGCCTTACTTAGAAATAACGTTAATACGTGACTTTCGGAGTTCAAGTTTCAACATTCAAACCCCCAGGCTATTTTAAAAGCTTTTAAAGATCTTAAAATTAAATCAACAGAAGATATTTGGGGACTATCTGTAACCAATCATTGAAACTATTGCACCCTATTTAGCTTTCATATTTAATACTAGTGTTGATCAAGGAGTTTTTCTGGACCTCATGAAACAGTAAAGTAGTTCCATTGTTTAAATCCGGGGATAGCAAAGAAGCCAATAATTATAGGCCAGTGTCAATTCTGCCGGTTCTCAGTAAGGTCTTCGAAAAGTTAATGCTCAACCAATTGTTGCGACATTTTAACAAACATTCCATCTTTTATGATCAACAGTACGGTTTTACAAAAGGGCGTTGCACAACTGACGCCGGTGTCACCCTAATAAAGAACATCTTTAACGTCTGAGAGGAAGCACAAGACGCAATTGGAATCTTTTGCGACCTCTCGAAGGCGTTTGATTGCGTTAACCATGAGACACTAATGTTGAAGCTCGAGCACTATGGAATTAGACATACAGCCCTTGAGTTACTTTGATCATATCTAAAAGCCAGACAAGTTAAAGTTCAGGTAAACGGCGTAAACTCAATAGGGTCTGAAATGGCAATGGGTGTTCCTCAATATTGGGTCCATTCCTCTTTTTAGTTTATATTAACGATTTACCCCAATTACTACTAAATCAACCGAAGATGGTGTTGTTTGCTGATGACACTTCTTTGATATTTAAAATAGATTGGCGGTTACAAAATCTTGATGATGTGAATAACTCTAATCATCAGGTCCAAAATTGGTTCACGGCAAACAATTTGGTACTAAATGAAAAAAAAAACAAATGTATTAGATTCACATTGCCGAATGTTAGAAGTACGGAATGCGACATCATATTGAATGGCCGAAAGCTGGACTTTGTAAAACAAACAGTTTTGCTGGGAATCACTCTAGACGACAAATTGCAATGGGGTCCTCACATAACATCTCTTGCAGGTCGGCTAAGCTCAGCCGCTTATGATGTTAGGAAGATAAGACAGTTAACGGATGTAGAAACCGCGCGTTTTGTCTATTTAATTTACTGTCACAGCATTATGGCATAAGGTATTTTACTGTGGGGTCGAGCGGCTCACATTGAATGCATATATATTGCAAAAGAGAGCTGTCAGAGCCATATATCAGTTAAGTCAGCGAGAATCTCTTAGGGAACTATTTAAAAAGATTAATATTATGACAGTTTCTTGCCAATTCATTTATGAAAATATAATGTATGTAAGGGAAAATATTCATCTCTTTAGTAAAGTCAGTGATAGACACAAATTGTAATACGATAAATAAAGATAAGTTAGACCAACCATCTTATAGACTAGCTTAAAGTACACTCATCTTTCATGGGGTACTGTGTTAAATTCTATAACAAAATACCTTGTGATATATTAAAACTAAATGCAAGTAAATTTAAAACTTTCGTTAAAAGCACACTTCGTAAACAAGCATATTATAAATTAGATGATTATATTTAAGATAAGCTTGCTTGGAAACATGCTGGTCCTGCTCCATAGGGCAATCTTTAGTGTAGACAAAATCAAATTTGTTAATTTATATCCATTTTTTTTTTTTTTTGATATTGACTCACACACTGTTCCGTTGTTGTTGATTTAGGTATTTTAACTATGTTTGCAATATTTGTAAGTATGTGAGAGACATGTTCCTATTTATAAAATTAATGAATTTACCTGTTAATGATTTTAATACTTTATACCTGTACGTTGTAAAGTGTGTAGTGCTTTTCTGGGTGCCTGGTCCTCACATATATGAATTTATTAATGTATTTACTTATGTAAATATTGTAAGCCGCATTAAAAAAAAAAAAGATTAAGTATGGAGTTTCTTGTGCATTCTTCTCCATAACAAGCTACTTTTCCGAATGCACGGTAGAATCAACTTTTATTGCTTGTAAATTTTAATTATGATTTGTGTACGACGTTCAAAAGTGCCGTTTTTTGCCCTAGTTGAATAAATATATTTGACGTTGACTTTGAAAAAATAAACAACACGAATTCAATTAAAACAGAAAAACAATTAATCAATCAATGTCCGTAGTAGTAAACTGGGTTGCAAAAATAAAACAATCACCAAAAACTCCGAAACTTATCCAATTCAAAGTCAAAGCAAAGAAATACTCAAAGATGTCACTTCTTAAAACTATCAAAGTTGTCAAACGTCATGTCAAAAAAAAATCTGTCAGATTACCCTATTTTAGGCTGCCATAAAAATAGGGTTATCTAGAAAACTTTTAAATAATCATTTTTGTACGCCCTTCTTCAAAATAATTTGTTAGTAATTTTATGGAATTCCCCTATTTTTTTCGTATTTGTCTATGTAGTCTACACAGTGATGGCCCAAAATCAAACATCGCCTTTTAAACTTTGGGGGTAGTGGAACAGGGTGTAAAGTCCCACAAACCTCCATAGAAAAGGGAGGATCCTCCGACCAGACGGGTGTTGTCAGACTGTTGTATGTGTTCTAATCGCGCCGGAAACTTTTCTTGCGCGATGTCAATAGTTCGTAAGTGGCGGCGTTGGTGCCGCTACAAAACCATTTGTTAGCATATTTAACTATTGGTTGAGTTAACTACAGATACAGAGAAAAACTGGCTCTAAGTCATTGAGATAATATGTATTATAGTACATTATTACCTCTATGTCCTAAATACCTAATAATAACTTTCGTTTCTGACGTGCAATTGATGAGGTGAGGCTGCTGTAGGCGCTCCACATAAATAACCTCAGCTTGTACTATTCTAGTCGGGCATCCCCTTCATGGAAGTGCTGTGCAAGAACCGCTACGTGGGCCGCACGTTCATCCAGCCGTCCACGCGCCTGCGCCAGCTGGGCGTGGCCAAGAAGTTCGGCGCGCTGTCGGAGAACGTGCGCGGCAAGCGCATCGTGCTCATCGACGACTCCATCGTGCGGGGCAACACTATCGGACCCATCATTAAGCTGTTGAGGGATGCTGGGGCTGCGGAGGTAAGCAATAACCGATGTATATATAACAAGAAGTTCGGCGCGCTGTCGGAGAACGTGCGCGGCAAGCGCATCGTGCTCATCGACGACTCCATCGTGCGGGGCAACACTATCGGACCCATCATTAAGCTGTTGAGGGATGCTGGGGCTGCGGAGGTAAGCAATAACCGATGTATATATAACAAGAAGTTCGGCGCGCTGTCGGAGAACGTGCGCGGCAAGCGCATCGTGCTCATCGACGACTCCATCGTGCGGGGCAACACTATCGGACCCATCATTAAGCTGTTGAGGGATGCTGGGGCTGCGGAGGTAAGCAATAACCGATGTATATATAACAAGAAGTTCGGCGCGCTGTCGGAGAACGTGCGCGGCAAGCGCATCGTGCTCATCGACGACTCCATCGTGCGGGGCAACACTATCGGACCCATCATTAAGCTGTTGAGGGATGCTGGGGCTGCGGAGGTAAGCAATAACCGATGTATATATAACAAGAAGTTCGGCGCGCTGTCGGAGAACGTGCGCGGCAAGCGCATCGTGCTCATCGACGACTCCATCGTGCGGGGCAACACTATCGGACCCATCATTAAGCTGTTGAGGGATGCTGGGGCTGCGGAGGTAAGCAATAACCGATGTATATATAACAAGAAGTTCGGCGCGCTGTCGGAGAACGTGCGCGGCAAGCGCATCGTGCTCATCGACGACTCCATCGTGCGGGGCAACACTATCGGACCCATCATTAAGCTGTTGAGGGATGCTGGGGCTGCGGAGGTAAGCAATAACCGATGTATATATAACAAGAAGTTCGGCGCGCTGTCGGAGAACGTGCGCGGCAAGCGCATCGTGCTCATCGACGACTCCATCGTGCGGGGCAACACTATCGGACCCATCATTAAGCTGTTGAGGGATGCTGGGGCTGCGGAGGTAAGCAATAACCGATGTATATATAACAAGAAGTTCGGCGCGCTGTCGGAGAACGTGCGCGGCAAGCGCATCGTGCTCATCGACGACTCCATCGTGCGGGGCAACACTATCGGACCCATCATTAAGCTGTTGAGGGATGCTGGGGCTGCGGAGGTAAGCAATAACCGATGTATATATAACAAGAAGTTCGGCGCGCTGTCGGAGAACGTGCGCGGCAAGCGCATCGTGCTCATCGACGACTCCATCGTGCGGGGCAACACTATCGGACCCATCATTAAGCTGTTGAGGGATGCTGGGGCTGCGGAGGTAAGCAATAACCGATGTATATATAACAAGAAGTTCGGCGCGCTGTCGGAGAACGTGCGCGGCAAGCGCATCGTGCTCATCGACGACTCCATCGTGCGGGGCAACACTATCGGACCCATCATTAAGCTGTTGAGGGATGCTGGGGCTGCGGAGGTAAGCAATAACCGATGTATATATAACAAGAAGTTCGGCGCGCTGTCGGAGAACGTGCGCGGCAAGCGCATCGTGCTCATCGACGACTCCATCGTGCGGGGCAACACTATCGGACCCATCATTAAGCTGTTGAGGGATGCTGGGGCTGCGGAGGTAAGCAATAACCGATGTATATATAACAAGAAGTTCGGCGCGCTGTCGGAGAACGTGCGCGGCAAGCGCATCGTGCTCATCGACGACTCCATCGTGCGGGGCAACACTATCGGACCCATCATTAAGCTGTTGAGGGATGCTGGGGCTGCGGAGGTAAGCAATAACCGATGTATATATAACAAGAAGTTCGGCGCGCTGTCGGAGAACGTGCGCGGCAAGCGCATCGTGCTCATCGACGACTCCATCGTGCGGGGCAACACTATCGGACCCATCATTAAGCTGTTGAGGGATGCTGGGGCTGCGGAGGTAAGCAATAACCGATGTATATATAACAAGAAGTTCGGCGCGCTGTCGGAGAACGTGCGCGGCAAGCGCATCGTGCTCATCGACGACTCCATCGTGCGGGGCAACACTATCGGACCCATCATTAAGCTGTTGAGGGATGCTGGGGCTGCGGAGGTAAGCAATAACCGATGTATATATAACAAGAAGTTCGGCGCGCTGTCGGAGAACGTGCGCGGCAAGCGCATCGTGCTCATCGACGACTCCATCGTGCGGGGCAACACTATCGGACCCATCATTAAGCTGTTGAGGGATGCTGGGGCTGCGGAGGTAAGCAATAACCGATGTATATATAACAAGAAGTTCGGCGCGCTGTCGGAGAACGTGCGCGGCAAGCGCATCGTGCTCATCGACGACTCCATCGTGCGGGGCAACACTATCGGACCCATCATTAAGCTGTTGAGGGATGCTGGGGCTGCGGAGGTAAGCAATAACCGATGTATATATAACAAGAAGTTCGGCGCGCTGTCGGAGAACGTGCGCGGCAAGCGCATCGTGCTCATCGACGACTCCATCGTGCGGGGCAACACTATCGGACCCATCATTAAGCTGTTGAGGGATGCTGGGGCTGCGGAGGTAAGCAATAACCGATGTATATATAACAAGAAGTTCGGCGCGCTGTCGGAGAACGTGCGCGGCAAGCGCATCGTGCTCATCGACGACTCCATCGTGCGGGGCAACACTATCGGACCCATCATTAAGCTGTTGAGGGATGCTGGGGCTGCGGAGGTAAGCAATAACCGATGTATATATAACAAGAAGTTCGGCGCGCTGTCGGAGAACGTGCGCGGCAAGCGCATCGTGCTCATCGACGACTCCATCGTGCGGGGCAACACTATCGGACCCATCATTAAGCTGTTGAGGGATGCTGGGGCTGCGGAGGTAAGCAATAACCGATGTATATATAACAAGAAGTTCGGCGCGCTGTCGGAGAACGTGCGCGGCAAGCGCATCGTGCTCATCGACGACTCCATCGTGCGGGGCAACACTATCGGACCCATCATTAAGCTGTTGAGGGATGCTGGGGCTGCGGAGGTAAGCAATAACCGATGTATATATAACAAGAAGTTCGGCGCGCTGTCGGAGAACGTGCGCGGCAAGCGCATCGTGCTCATCGACGACTCCATCGTGCGGGGCAACACTATCGGACCCATCATTAAGCTGTTGAGGGATGCTGGGGCTGCGGAGGTAAGCAATAACCGATGTATATATAACAAGAAGTTCGGCGCGCTGTCGGAGAACGTGCGCGGCAAGCGCATCGTGCTCATCGACGACTCCATCGTGCGGGGCAACACTATCGGACCCATCATTAAGCTGTTGAGGGATGCTGGGGCTGCGGAGGTAAGCAATAACCGATGTATATATAACAAGAAGTTCGGCGCGCTGTCGGAGAACGTGCGCGGCAAGCGCATCGTGCTCATCGACGACTCCATCGTGCGGGGCAACACTATCGGACCCATCATTAAGCTGTTGAGGGATGCTGGGGCTGCGGAGGTAAGCAATAACCGATGTATATATAACAAGAAGTTCGGCGCGCTGTCGGAGAACGTGCGCGGCAAGCGCATCGTGCTCATCGACGACTCCATCGTGCGGGGCAACACTATCGGACCCATCATTAAGCTGTTGAGGGATGCTGGGGCTGCGGAGGTAAGCAATAACCGATGTATATATAACAAGAAGTTCGGCGCGCTGTCGGAGAACGTGCGCGGCAAGCGCATCGTGCTCATCGACGACTCCATCGTGCGGGGCAACACTATCGGACCCATCATTAAGCTGTTGAGGGATGCTGGGGCTGCGGAGGTAAGCAATAACCGATGTATATATAACAAGAAGTTCGGCGCGCTGTCGGAGAACGTGCGCGGCAAGCGCATCGTGCTCATCGACGACTCCATCGTGCGGGGCAACACTATCGGACCCATCATTAAGCTGTTGAGGGATGCTGGGGCTGCGGAGGTAAGCAATAACCGATGTATATATAACAAGAAGTTCGGCGCGCTGTCGGAGAACGTGCGCGGCAAGCGCATCGTGCTCATCGACGACTCCATCGTGCGGGGCAACACTATCGGACCCATCATAAGCTGTTGAGGGATGCTGGGGCTGCGGAGGTAAGCAATAACCGATGTATATATAACAAGAAGTTCGGCGCGCTGTCGGAGAACGTGCGCGGCAAGCGCATCGTGCTCATCGACGACTCCATCGTGCGGGGCAACACTATCGGACCCATCATTAAGCTGTTGAGGGATGCTGGGGCTGCGGAGGTAAGCAATAACCGATGTATATATAACAAGAAGTTCGGCGCGCTGTCGGAGAACGTGCGCGGCAAGCGCATCGTGCTCATCGACGACTCCATCGTGCGGGGCAACACTATCGGACCCATCATTAAGCTGTTGAGGGATGCTGGGGCTGCGGAGGTAAGCAATAACCGATGTATATATAACAAGAAGATCGGCGCGCTGTCGGAGAACGTGCGCGGCAAGCGCATCGTGCTCATCGACGACTCCATCGTGCGGGGCAACACTATCGGACCCATCATTAAGCTGTTGAGGGATGCTGGGGCTGCGGAGGTAAGCAATAACCGATGTATATATAACAAGAAGTTCGGCGCGCTGTCGGAGAACGTGCGCGGCAAGCGCATCGTGCTCATCGACGACTCCATCGTGCGGGGCAACACTATCGGACCCATCATTAAGCTGTTGAGGGATGCTGGGGCTGCGGAGGTAAGCAATAACCGATGTATATATAACAAGAAGTTCGGCGCGCTGTCGGAGAACGTGCGCGGCAAGCGCATCGTGCTCATCGACGACTCCATCGTGCGGGGCAACACTATCGGACCCATCATTAAGCTGTTGAGGGATGCTGGGGCTGCGGAGGTAAGCAATAACCGATGTATATATAACAAGAAGTTCGGCGCGCTGTCGGAGAACGTGCGCGGCAAGCGCATCGTGCTCATCGACGACTCCATCGTGCGGGGCAACACTATCGGACCCATCATTAAGCTGTTGAGGGATGCTGGGGCTGCGGAGGTAAGCAATAACCGATGTATATATAACAAGAAGTTCGGCGCGCTGTCGGAGAACGTGCGCGGCAAGCGCATCGTGCTCATCGACGACTCCATCGTGCGGGGCAACACTATCGGACCCATCATTAAGCTGTTGAGGGATGCTGGGGCTGCGGAGGTAAGCAATAACCGATGTATATATAACAAGAAGTTCGGCGCGCTGTCGGAGAACGTGCGCGGCAAGCGCATCGTGCTCATCGACGACTCCATCGTGCGGGGCAACACTATCGGACCCATCATTAAGCTGTTGAGGGATGCTGGGGCTGCGGAGGTAAGCAATAACCGATGTATATATAACAAGAAGTTCGGCGCGCTGTCGGAGAACGTGCGCGGCAAGCGCATCGTGCTCATCGACGACTCCATCGTGCGGGGCAACACTATCGGACCCATCATTAAGCTGTTGAGGGATGCTGGGGCTGCGGAGGTAAGCAATAACCGATGTATATATAACAAGAAGTTCGGCGCGCTGTCGGAGAACGTGCGCGGCAAGCGCATCGTGCTCATCGACGACTCCATCGTGCGGGGCAACACTATCGGACCCATCATTAAGCTGTTGAGGGATGCTGGGGCTGCGGAGGTAAGCAATAACCGATGTATATATAACAAGAAGTTCGGCGCGCTGTCGGAGAACGTGCGCGGCAAGCGCATCGTGCTCATCGACGACTCCATCGTGCGGGGCAACACTATCGGACCCATCATTAAGCTGTTGAGGGATGCTGGGGCTGCGGAGGTAAGCAATAACCGATTTATATTACCTTTTTAGGGTTCCGTACCCAAAGGGTAAAAACGGGACCATATTACTAAGACTCCACTGTCCGTCTGACTGTCTGTCTTTCACCAAGCTGTATTTCATAAACCGTGAGAGCTAGACAGTTGAAATTTTCACAGATGTTGTATATCTGTTGCCGCTATAACAACAAATACTAAAAACAGAATAAAATGAATATTTAAGTGGGGCTCCCATACAACAACCGTGATTATTTTGCCGTTTTATGCGATAACAGTACGGAACCCTTCTCAGAAGGTTTATGCTGCATCTATAGCACACCCACGCCTTTAGATACTAGCTTGTTTTGTCCAACAGAGCACGCGTATAAACGTGTATAACCCATTGTCAGCCTATGGAAAAAAAACTAAAGTAAACAAAAGGGAAAAGATTATCACCTGGTATTGAATTAAAGACTTTATAACCAGCAACTTAAAGTGCAATCTTGACAAGCATAACTAAGACAGCACTATAAATATCTAATCTCCCAATATCGTTGTCTGCAGGTACACATAAGGATAGCGTCACCGCCGCTAAAGTACCCGTGTTACATGGGCATCAACATTCCCACACGAGAGGAGCTCATCGCCAACAAGCTGGACGCCTACAAACTAGCCGAACATGTTGGTGAGTAACAATCATTTATTTTACATGATGCCTGTAACTAAATCTGCACCCATGCCCTTTGTACCAAAATCCTAAGTATTGAAATCAAAATATTATTATTTCAACTAAAACATTAAGGTACTTTAATAATTAATTAATAAAAAGGCCGAGGCAACCAAATTATGACCCATCTTAACTGGCGCCCATTCACGAACATGACGCATGGATTGGCACCACTCAGCTCAATCATATTATAAACATAGTACTGTATCTATTCAGATGGAGGTATTGGTTCGACATCTTGTATTCAGCTGCAAAATATTAGAAAAATGCTATTCACATGATAAATATACGTGATTTCTTTGCCGTTTTTTTTGCGATAATAATGGTACGGAACCCTTCGTACGCGAGTCTGATTCGCACTTGGCCGGTTTTATCTTAAGTTTTAATTTACTTCCAAGTCAAAACTTACCTATTACATTAAATTATTTCAAAAACCCTTTCTAACCAAAAACCACCCTTAATTCCAGGCGCCGACAGTCTAGAATACCTAAGCGTTGAAGGCCTAGTATCAGCCATTCACTACAACATGAAGTCCACGCCCAGCGATGGTGTGGGAGGGCATTGTACCGCCTGCCTTACGGGAGAGTATCCTGGAGGAGTGCCTGATGATGACTGGTGAAGAGTCGGGGATGGTGATAAGTGTGAGCTGATGAGTGGATAGGCGATGGATGAAGTGTGTGTCTGGTGGTGTTCTGTGTGGGTGTAAACGTATCGCTTGATGTTTATAAAGAGGACAGAGAAATGCAGTACTTCTGCAGCCTTATTGCGTAATGAATTCTGCAAGGCAAAGGGCAAAGAGTTATGAAAGATCGACCCGACCAATCACATGCGAGATTTTCATACTCTTTGCAGCGCGTTTGTTAATAAATTGATAGTCTAACAAATGGACAAATAACTCAACTTATTTGACCATTTGTGATGCCAATAATTGATGAATAATGTTTTATCGAAATATTTAACCACTGGTTCAGTGAACTACTCTAACTAAAAAAAACTGGGCCTTAGAGTAGTTAGTGAATGCGGCTTCGAGAAAAAGGCAATTTACCTTCGGTATCACCTCAGTTCCAAATCTTTTAAATCCACGCAAGATCATGATTTCGGAAACTAAATAACATGGGTACAATATTGTAAAGAAATCAAGACAAGTAGGAAATACTTAAAAAAAGCTATGTTCTGTGTGAATGAAAAATGTAAAGTAAATAAAATAGTGTAAAATTATGTTTACTATAGGTACTTTATTTACAAAATGTTTTATCTTTTCTACCTATTTTTAGCAGTTATCGAATATTGAAATATAATTTATGTAGTTGTAGACTTGTGGAGGTAGCATTAGTGCCTTAATTTTTATGGCTACCTTGTAAGCAAATATTATAGATTCAATAATTATGTGAATATATTGTGATACACAAGGATATAGAGGTCGTCAGTTACACCTGTTTCCTGGGACGAAAAATATTGATGTTTAAATCAAAGGATCCGATTGGCTGCTGCCAATGCACTCAACCAATTACAGCAGTTTACACGCTCTTGACATTTTTTTGCACTGATTTTCGCTCCAGAAACCAAGTGTAAATTTTCAAATTTTATCGAAAGCTTATGTTTGAAAATGTGTGTTATTTCAATCTAGCGATCCTCATAGCCACATTTTTACTAGTAAAATGTTATAACATTCTCAAATAAATATGCATTTGATTCGAATTGTATCTCGAATAAAAGATTTTAATATTTTTTAGAAAAGTCGTGCTGGTTACGACGATAGATTCTATAAAGTTAGGTCTACACTATTTTTAATATAGAATTAAGCAGATTTTTTTTTGTCTTAAACATTCCTATCAACAGATAATTTTTATATATTATTTTGTTATATTATGATTGTATTGCAACGGCAAATGCAAAAAGGATTTACAGCATACATTTAGATATATTTTTTTATCATCAATTGGGTATATAGAATTTTATATCATTAAAAATAATTCTAAGTACAGTAATCCCCAATCTTTTTGACAGGTGTGAAGTTGGCTACAATGGCTTGCAGTTACAAATCTTATACTAAAACAGTAGCGAGCCATGCCACGCGCATCGCATAGTCTATATTCAATCCGGTCAAAAAGAATGGGGTTTACTGTATGTATATGCAAAATATTATGTCTTCATAATTGTAGAGCTATACAAATTTATAACTTTGTAGGTATGAATCTATCAGTTTTCATGATAATTTTCATAAGATTTAATTTTAAAAAGTTCACAAAAACAATATATTTTTAAGATATTTGTCCTTTAGCTATAAGTATAACTCATTTTGTTAATTATGGGACCAAATGTTTAAACATTTTTTATGGCAAGAAGTGCGACAGTTTTAACCGAATTCAAAAAAGGAGGAGGTTCTCAATTCGGTTATATATTTTGTTATAAGGCAGGTTAGTGTTATAATCATAATAATAAGTTGTGTTCTGTCTTCAAATAAAAGCCACAAGGAAAAATAACTAAATGTCATCCTAATTTAGACCTTATTGTTTAAAACCATAAAAAATCATTACTTTTGCTCATATACTGTTGGTCAAAATCTTTGTAATGTTCTAATTGTAATGTCTGGAAATGTAAGTGTACTTTACATAAATGTTTTTTTTTATATACTTGTTGTTTCATTTGTTACACGTTATTTTGTTAACCAATAACTAATCACATGGGAATTACATTCGCTTATTTAACCTTTTGAGCGCCACGGTCTTCTATAGAAGACAACCGTTTCCGTGCCCCCCACGCCACGTCTTTATTAGAAGACAATATATAATCTTATCGTTTATTAATACATGAACAAATGCTTTGTGCGTATTGCTACTATTGCCTAAAACCCTAAACTTAATGTTTTATTTCAATAGTGATATAAAAAACAGAAAAATAATACCAGCCAACATTTTTACCGTGTCCCAGGCGCCGTAGTCTTTATAGGAAGACGCCTAGTGCTGTGGTTACTTGGTTAAGTTTCTAAAGTGTCGATATACACAAAAGTTTAAAAAAACACTTTTATTCGAATTAAAATGTTGAGTTTTGAAATAAATGCGATCCTTATGGTGAATGTACGTAATTTTGCTAGCACTTACACATATATTTACTCAAATCTTTTAATACACACAAAGCCGGACTTTGGTTAATACTGATATCGATATTAAAAGATCCCGTCACTACGAAACTAAAAGATATCGGTGCCTCGTGCGCCATGGACATCAATAGAAGACAACCTGTGACGTCATAGACGTAAGTGCATCAAGGTCAGTTTGAGATAGTGCAGCGCTGTTATGGATTGTTATCGATAAAAAAAAATTGTGAAACTAATGAATTACGTTCTGAAGAACTTTTAAAAATCGTACAAGGTGTGGATTAGGAAGCTGAATCCGATAAATACGAGAGTACATCAGACGAAGATTTTGAGTATAGTGTAAATTACTTAACGGTAAGAAAAAATCAATAAAATATTTTCGTTTAATAACCTCATTAGATTGGCGTAAGTAGGTACCTACATACGAAATTAGTATGATATCTCAGAATACAGAACATACCAAAAATTGCGTTCTTACTTTGAATGCGTTACGCCGAATCCAGAAACGAAGCGCGTAACGTGGCCCAGCAAAATCGATGATAATAATATTAATATGTGTTTAGCTTAAACACAAACATCGATAAACGAAAAAAAAAAAAAATTTAACATACACATCCCTATAACAATTGAAATTGTACGTGCTCCGGGCGCCACGGTCTTGATTAGAAGACTACTGGATGACGCCAAAAGACATTAGGTATGTAGCCAACTTCTTTTGGCTAAATTGAGTTATGTTTCTGTTTGGTCATTATCTATAGTGTATTCTGTTATTTCTTATCACAACTATTGTTAATAAAACAAGGTATCGAAATTTGTCATTATTTCTATTTTCTGGTACATTTATAAAAAAAAAACATGTGAGTAACATTTATCGATACTATAATTACCCACATCACTACTCTTGACTATATATTCGTTATACATTTATAGCTTGGCGCTGGGGGACACATCGCATTCGGTACCGCTTGGCGCTCAAAAGGTTAATAATCAACCTCGCGACCTCGTAAGCAGGTAATCCGCCTCTGATAGGTTACAATTTTATTGTGATTGTTTATACCAGTCGACTATGTGAGAAGCGACCTCGTAAGCAGGTAACCCGACACTGGTAGGTTACAGTTTTCTTGTGATAGTTTGTACCAGTCGACTATGCGAGAAGCGACCTCGTAAGCAGGTAACCCGACACTGGTAGGTTACAGTTTTCTTGTGATAGTTTGTACCAGTCGACTATGCGAGAAGCGACCTCGTAAGCAGGTAACCCGACACTGGTAGGTTACAGTTTTCTTGTGATAGTTTGTACCAGTCGACTATGCGAGAAGCGACCTCGTAAGCAGGTAACCCGACACTGGTAGGTTACAGTTTTCTTGTGATAGTTTGTACCAGTCGACTATGTGAGAAGCGGCCTCGTAAGCAGGTAACCCGACACTGGTAGGTTACAGTTTTCTTGTGATAGTTTGTACCAGTCGACTATGTGAGAAGCGACCTCGTAAGCAGGTAACCCGACACTGGTAGGTTACAGTTTTCTTGTGATAGTTTGTACCAGTCGACTATGTGAGAAGCGGCCTCGTAAGCAGGTAACCCGACACTGGTAGGTTACAGTTTTCTTGTGATAGTTTGTACCAGTCGACTATGTGAGAAGCGGCCTCGTAAGCAGGTAACCCGACACTGGTAGGTTACAGTTTTCTTGTGATAGTTTGTACCAGTCGACTATGCGAGAAGCGACCTCGTAAGCAGGTAACCCGACACTGGTAGGTTACAGTTTTCTTGTGATAGTTTGTACCAGTCGACTATGCGAGAAGCGACCTCGTAAGCAGGTAACCCGACACTGGTAGGTTACAGTTTTCTTGTGATAGTTTGTACCAGTCGACTATGTGAGAAGCGGCCTCGTAAGCAGGTAACCCGACACTGGTAGGTTACAGTTTTCTTGTGATAGTTTGTACCAGTCGACTATGCGAGAAGCGACCTCGTAAGCAGGTAATCCGACACTGGTAGGTTACAGTTTTCTTGTGATAGTTTGTACCAGTCGACTATGCGAGAAGCGACCTCGTAAGCAGGTAACCCGACACTGGTAGGTTACAGTTTTCTTGTGATAGTTTGTACCAGTCGACTATGTGAGAAGCGGCCTCGTAAGCAGGTAACCCGACACTGGTAGGTTACAGTTTTCTTGTGATAGTTTGTACCAGTCGACTATGCGAGAAGCGACCTCGTAAGCAGGTAATCCGCCTCTGATAGGTTACAGTTTTCTTGTGATAGTTTGTACCAGTCGACTATGTGAGAAGCGACCTCGTAAGCAGGTAACCCGACACTGGTAGGTTACAGTTTTCTTGTGATTGTTTATACCAGTCGACTATGTGAGAAGCGACCTCGTAAGCAGGTAACCCGACACTGGTAGGTTACAGTTTTCTTGTGATTGTTTATACCAGTCGACTATGTGAGAAGCGACCTCGTAAGCAGGTAACCCGACACTGGTAGGTTACAGTTTTCTTGTGATTGTTTATACCAGTCGACTAAGGGTCAAGCACACTAAGACAAGGTCGGAGCGTTACTACGCATCGGTCTAAAAATGAAAATACCATAATACCCTATCTTACGTAATGCACATTGCACACATTTCATAAGATAAAAAAAAAAACGTTGGTTCGCTTCGACTCTGTCTCTTCTTGACCTAAGGGTGAAAGGTGCTTTCACCCTTAGGTCAAGAACCTAGGCTTTTATAGACTAAATTTTCTTTTGATGACGATTACCAGAATTTTCATGTGATTGAAGACCCCCTCTACCAAAGGTTAACTTTGGACACAGTGGAGGTCCGAGCCCCTCAGACCGTGAGATCGTAGGTGGTCTAGACCTACCGTTGCCGTATTACACCCGCCCATATGCTGCGGTGTCAGTTGCACCAAAGCTAATATAATACGCGTGTTTAAACCTTTTGCACGATCGTCCACAGAATAGAGAAGTATTTAGTGATGCTGGCTCCACGGCTGGCGAAATATTATTGTTTTGAGTAGGTTCCCAATCCTTTATTCATAATTTCGTTTTGTGATCTCTGTATACACTCACAAGATACCAATACGCAAGTCAAAAGATGTTGCTTGGTAAAAAATACAACTCAATTATGCAATTCAATATTTTATTGATTTTATCTTATTTACAATTTCTATTTACAACGGAACATAACAATTTAGTGTTCTGTACAACTTTTGAACAGCAAACGGTAAGAAAATACGCGCATAAAGGCTACGAAATAAATACTTTAAAAGTATCACTATTTTTATAATAAATTTATATATTGCGCTTTTTTTGTAATAAACTGTTGCGTTACAAATGGCGGCTTTCATTCAATAAGTTTATTTTGGTGTATAGTGGTTAAAAATATGTACAATAAGTACCTAGGTGAGGTTAGCAATTTAATCACCATAAATTATGTTACAATATTTATCATCACCCCAAAATGGCTTAAAAGCAGTGCACAAAAATATTGGTTAAAAAAAGTTGTTAAATTTACTATTCCTAGGCTATTATCAAATTGTATATACTCAAAAACTGGGTAACACTTCATTCTCACATCTGGCAACTAATCTATACTAATATTATAAAGCTGAAGAGTTTGTTTGTTTGTTTGTTTGTTTGTTTGTTTGAACGCGCTAATCTCAGAAACTACTGGTTGGAATTGAAAAATTCTTTTTGTGTTGGATAGTCCATTTATTGAGGAAGGTTATAGGCTATATAACATCACGCTACGACCAACAGGAGCAGAGCATAAATGAAAAATGTTGCAAAAACGGGCAAAATTATTCCTTTTTGAGAGCTTCCGTTGCGTGCGCTGCGTAAACGGTATAATTACACAACAATCATGTATGTAGAGTAGGTATGGTTGATGGGTAGGTAGGTAGCCAGTTGACGGGAGCGAAGCCGCGTGGGACAGCTAGTCTCTAATAGTCCTTTTACATGGAAATAGCCAAATCATGGCATTTTAATTGAAATATTAAGCAAATTCTGCAAAAAAACACATCGAAATCGTGACAGACAAGGGACAGCCTAAACTGCTGGATACAATATTTTATTTTATATTGAAATTGAGCTGAAGAGAGAAAGGATTTTCGGGAAATTTTGTTACGGAAGTTTACCGATAGGATTTCCGAAACTTTGCATAACATTTCATTGTCACGAATATCCACAGCCGATTTCACTAGCTAACATTTAAGTTGCCTCCAAATAATTAAGTAGGCTTAGCAAATAATTTTCACCTGGTCCAAACATTACAGATCATATTTATTTACAAAAATCTCTGAGCTGTTTCGCAACTAAACATACTAAACCATTTTTTTGAAATTTGAATCAGCTAAACACTCCTGGTTCCCCTGGATAGCGCGTCTTGAATACCACCGTCTCTCTCTCACAGAACCATGATAGTTTTCACACGTAATGGTAACGTCTCAGAGATTTTAAGCGGTAAGAGTATAATAGAGTAGTTGACAAAAAAAAAACTATTTAGTCCGTCAGTTATATAACCTAAAAATATTGGACACGTATTTTTTCTTTTGCCACGTCAACAAGAAATTACGACGATACAGTGCGTTGAAATATCGTGCGAAGTCAATTTATACTGACAAAGTGACGTCACAAGACGACCCCACTACTGAACTTTGATGAACTATATTTTAGTCAGCTTGTATTTATTTGATACAGCAAAAAATATTACCAATATTATTTTATAATCTCACTGAAGGTCTCAATTATAATTTTGGGAAACATCCCTATTCTCTATATAAAATTAAAATCTACTAATCAGTCAGAGTCAGTGGGAAACGAGTGTCCGTGGAGTTTCTTGCACGTTCTTCTCCATAGAGACCTACTGTCGCTTGCGAATGTGTAACTAGCTTCATTTATTTTGTTGTTTTTTTTTACAATTCGACGGTACCTGTATTGGTTTATAGGCAAAAAAAAAAAATTGTTTGAGTTGCTACACAGCGCCGTGATTTTTATAACAAGGATGTAAAAATAATAACCGTTGAGTGTTGTGATTACTTTCATAGGCCATGTTTGCCGACCACAGCCTCTATATCAGCGACTTCCTTGATGCATGTTTCTGTTAACACGACGGGCTCGCCATCTGTGACCAGAACATCATCTTCAATTCTGATGCCGATGCCGCGGAACTCTTCGGGGATTGTAGTGTCGTCAGGTCGAATGTAGAGTCCTGGTGACAAGTGTTTTGTAATAATGTGTGTTGTTGTATGTTTTATTAAGATAGTAACGATACATAACAGGGTCAGCAATAGCGTGATACTTGACGGGTCAGATTGGAAGGACAAAATGTTTGAGCTACAAGTAACTCACAAAACAATCTTTCAGAATATTTGAAGAAGCCGTCCAGTGAGTGCGAAAGAGTCCATTACTTGTTTTGCGTCGTGGACGTCTATACCCAGGTAGTGGGACACAGGCGACACACTGATGGTACAGTAAATAAGACACAACTCACCTGGTTCTACAGTGACGATCATGTTGCTGCTGACGGGCAAGTTGCGTCGCACGAGCGGCGCGTCGTGGACTTCTATACCCAGGTAGTGGGACACAGGCGACACACTGATGGTACAGTAAATAAGACACAACTCACCTGGTTCTACAGTGACGATCATGTTGCTGCTGACGGGCAAGTTGCGTCGCACGAGCGGCGCGTCGTGGACTTCTATACCCAGGTAGTGGGACACAGGCGACACACTGATGGTACAGTAAATAAGACACAACTCACCTGGTTCTACAGTGACGATCATGTTGCTGCTGACGGGCAAGTTGCGTCGCACGAGCGGCGCGTCGTGGACTTCTATACCCAGGTAGTGGGACACAGGCGACACACTGATGGTACAGTAAATAAGACACAACTCACCTGGTTCTACAGTGACGATCATGTTGCTGCTGACGGGCACGTTGCGTCGCACGAGCGGCGCGTCGTGGACTTCTATACCCAGGTAGTGGGACACAGGCGACACACTGATGGTACAGTAAATAAGACACAACTCACCTGGTTCTACAGTGACGATCATGTTGCTGCTGACGGGCACGTTGCGTCGCACGAGCGGCGCGTCGTGGACTTCTATACCCAGGTAGTGGGACACAGGCGTCACACTATTGGTACAGTAAATAAGACACAACTCACCTGGTTCTACAGTGACGATCATGTTGCTGCTGACGGGCACGTTGCGTCGCACGAGCGGCGCGTCGTGGACGTCTATACCCAGGTAGTGGGACACAGGCGACACACTATTGGTACAGTAAATAAGACACAACTCACCTGGTTCTACAGTGACGATCATGTTGCTGCTGACGGGCACGTTGCGTCGCACGAGCGGCGCGTCGTGGACGTCTATACCCAGGTAGTGGGACACAGGCGACACACTGATGGTATAGTAAATAAGACACAACTCACCTGGTTCTACAGTGACGATCATGTTGCTGCTGACGGGCACGTTGCGTCGCACGAGCGGCGCGTCGTGGACGTCTATACCCAGGTAGTGGGACACAGGCGACACACTGATGGTACAGTAAATAAGACACAACTCACCTGGTTCTACAGTGACGATCATGTTGCTGCTGACGGGCACGTTGCGTCGCACGAGCGGCGCGTCGTGGACGTCTATACCCAGGTAGTGGGACACGTGATGGGGACATAGGCGGTACGCTTTCTGGAAATAGCAATATTACTGTACAGTAATGAGTAAAAATAAGATCATACGACCAAAGTAAAATTATTGAGATAACTTATAGCGATTATGAATGAATACATGCTGCGCCGAAATATATTGGAATAAGGACCAGCTCAAATAAACCAATTTCTTTTTTCAGTTTGTACTTCAATCTACAGTTAACCTTCTGGGTTTTTGTTGTTTCGTCCAAGCATGATTGAATCTGCTTGACTTCTTAACCATCCACATTAACGACTATATAACGATATAACAATAATTTTATTTAGCAAAATTAAGAAATACATTTTTTCATGTTACATTACTATAATATTTATTATGGCATATTTCTGCTCAATCTTGTGAATATTGGCCCCGATGCTAGGGCAATCCTGTGTTATAGGGGCCAACCATTCGTCCGTTATGGTTATTTCAAACTTTGTAAGCAAAACGTGTACCTAACAGTAGCATAGTAAGTGAGTAAGCGCGTGCGCAAAGTGTGTGTATTTGTGTGTTATGTGGGAGCTACACGCTCCCACATAATGTCGTGTACTTTTAAGGAGTGAGAAGGATGATTTGCGGTGTCCGTAGTTGTGTAAGTGTACCTGATACTAATAATTATGTATTGGCATGGAGGTTTAATCAGTGCTTCTTTTGTGTTTGTTTAATCTATACTAATATTATAAAGCTGAAGAGTTTGTTTGTTTGTTTGTTTGAACGCGCTAATCTCAGAAAGTACTGGTTGGAATTGAAAAATTCTTTTTGTGTTGGATAGTCCATTTATTGAGGAAGGTTATAGGCTATATAACATCACGCTACGACCAACAGGAGCAGAGCATAAATGAAAAATGTTGCAAAAGCGGGCAAAATTATTCCTTTTTGAGAGCTTCCGTTGCGTGCGCTGCGTAAACGGTTTAATTACACAACAATCATGTATGTAGAGTAGGTAGGGTTGATGGGTAGGTAGGTAGCCAGTTGACGGGAGCGAAGCCGCGTGGGACAGCTAGTGTATGTATATTAAATTATTGATGTATTTTGTTATAAATAAGGGCATTTAGTTAGTGGTAGTGGCGTCTATCAAATGTATTGTTTGTATGAGTTGTGGGACAGACCAATTTGGGTCTTCTGCTTACTGTCGGGCTGTAGCATAAACAACGTATTGATAAGTCAATGCCGTAGTTTATTATTGCTTATTTTAAAGTAATTAAAAACAGTTTTCTGTTCAGCAGTCCGCTCAAAACCGCATCTTCAAAAGATATTGTGTGGTCCGACATGATAAAAGAAATAATTTAAAACCGCTGAAGGTATAAATGACTAAACTGTACAAAATAAGTTCTCACCCCAAGCAGTTCCTGTCCATCAATGTTCTTGGAGATGATGCCCTCTTGCTGCAGATGTTTGCCAAGCAGGCGACACATGCTGTCGAACAGCTGGTCCAGAGGAGGACGCTGTTCACCTAATATCTCGATCAAACGCACCTGTAAAACGTTAAAAAATATGTTAGTAGGTTCGTTAAACTTTAATATAACCCAGTTACCCGTCATGCGAACCACAAACATAATGCTGTACATGACAAGGTTAAATATCCATAGAAAACAGAAATATAATGATAAGCAGAAATTACTTTCATACGTTTTATTGAATCAAAAACGTTACGCACTTAGGCGGCTTTTACAGAATTTGCAAGCTATTTTCCAAGCGATCTGATTTCAATCACATTCCAAAACTAAATTCGTAGTTATCTGTTGCTAGTCTTATAATAGGCAATGAGGTTGCCTCTAAATAGGTAAGGAGCCCTCTTATGGTAAATCGTCTTTAATTTAGTTGCCAGCATATTTGTTTCTGTTCCGTACGGGTGTGTACTACGGGTACGGTGTTTCTAAAAGACAAAGGGCAAAAGTGGTCCAAGAGCCTCCACTGATGGGAAGCGAAACTACATACTTGTCACATATTTCTGACAAAATCCATCCGAGGATTTTTTAGACTTATCAAAGTTAAATCATATTTTAGTGCTTGGCCACAGTACGCAAGGCGGGCTCTCCGCAGTGATTTGTCATTTACACGCACCACTATGGACACTTATGCGAAACTTCAGAATATGAAATATATTATTTTTATAGTTGTTATGACGGTACTTTTATATCACATAGAATATTAGTTAGTTATGTGGGTATGTCTAAATACTTCAATAATAAACCAGTCTGCTTTGAATCTCGGTGTTTCATTGTCACGAACACAACATTGGCGACGAGAAAATTATTAAAATATCTATTTTTTACGCGTGTGTATAAAGTTTCAACATGCCGATCGGAAAAGTCGAAGATTTCCAAGTCGGAACCCAAAATTGGGACACTTATGTTCGTCGAATTAAGCAGTTTATTATGTTGAACGACATCGAAAAAAATTTACACGTGGCTACGCTAGTGACGTTGGTCGGTACGGAGTGTTACGACTTAATGTGCGATTTATGTTCACCTGATCAGCCAGAGGATAAGACTTTCGATGTACTTGTTAAACTGGTGAAAGATCATTTAGAACCCGAGAGATCAGAAATAGCCGAAAGGCATATTTTCAGGCAGAGGAAGCAGCAGCAGGGGGAAAGCGTTCGTTCGTACCTACAAGGTTTAAAACATCTGGCAAAAACCTGCAATTTCGGTGCCACACTGGAGGTAAACCTCCGAGACCAGTTCGTATCGGGCCTGTACAGTGAGGAGATGCGATCTAGGTTATTCGCCGAAAAGAATGTGGACTACAAGCGTGGTGTGGAGTTGGCAATGGCACTCGAAGCAGCGGAGCGGCACGCAAGCGTGGCGAGCACCCCGGCTGCGGAGGCCGCAAGCGCAGGCTCCAGCGCCGCCACAAGCGACGGCCTGCACCGAGTTGGGAGCGCGCGCACGCGCAGCGCCCGCGTGGCGCCGGCAGCGGCGGCCGAGCGCCGCTCGTGTGCGCGTTGCGGCAAGGCCGGTCACGTGGAGGGCAGGTGTCGTTATAAGCATTATTCTTGTGATAAGTGTGGTGAAAAAGGACATTTAAAATCGGTGTGCAGTCGTAGTGAGAAGGATGGTAATAATAAGAAGACAAACAAAGGTCAGTTCTATCTTGACAATAATTCCGTTACCGACTCCGACACTGATAACGATTGTAATTTCTATAACATGGGGCACACCAACCATAATAGTATAAACGGGTGTGAGGATGACGGTCCCTATTACATAAGGTTGAATATCGAGGGTATATTCTTAAAGTTTGAAGTAGATACGGGAAGTAAGATATCGGCTATATCAAAACAGTTTTACGATAAGATGTTCTCTAAGCTACCAATAATTAGTAAAATATTAACTTTTAAATCTTATACGGGAGACGTTATTCAAACACTCGGTTATATACTGGTGACTATTATATACAACAATAAACAACTTTCATTAAAACTATACGTTATTAATAATGGGGGTCCTCCGTTAATGGGACGCACATGGATAAAACAATTAAAACTGTCAAGTTTCGATGCACTTCACATCCATCATTATGTATCCGATCAGAATTTCTTGGCGAAATCACTGAAGGATGAATATCCTGAAGTTTTCGCTGAGGGACTGGGCACATTCAAGTCGCAGATACGACTTCACCTAAAGGATACGACTCCAGTGTTTGTGAAGGCGCGGCCACTGCCTCTGGCACTGCGCGCGCGCGTCGAACGGGAACTCGATCGGTTGCAGAGGGAAGGAGTTATATACAAAGTTGATAGATCAGATTATGGTACGCCGATAGTGCCTGTAGTCAAATCAAATGGAGATATCCGTATTTGCGGAGACTATAAAGTGACAATCAATCCGCGGCTGAAAGATTTTCATTACCCGCTGCCACGGATCGAGGACTTGTTCGCAACATTGGGTGGAGGTGAATTGTTTACTAAATTGGATTTGTCGAATGCTTTTCAACAATGTTTACTCGATAAAGCTTCAAGGCCGATGACGGCAATCACCACTCACGTCGGTACTTTTGTTTATAATCGCGTGCCGTTTGGTATTAAGTGCATACCCGAAAATTTTCAGAAAATAATGGAGGAGACATTGAGTGGCTTGCCGTTTACGGCTGTGTTTGCGGACGATATTTGTATAAGCGGTAAATGTAGGTCATCACATATGTCCAATTTAAAAGCTGTATTGCAGAGATTGAAAGAAAATGGTCTCCGGATTAATTATAGTAAATGCCAATTTTTCAAAGAATCGGTAACATATTTAGGTTATAGAATTGATAAATGTTAAATGAATTGATAAGTGTTAAATGGAATTGGGACAATAAATGTGAAAATGCTTTCATTAGAATTAAAAACGTTTTAAGTAGCTCTCCGGTGCTCGCACATTATGATCCAAATTTACAACTAATACTGGCAGTAGATAGCAGTCCATACGGCTTGGGCGCAGTGTTGTTACAACGTTATGATGACGGTAGCGAGCGGCCGCTTTGTTGTGCCTCGCGTACTTTAAATTCAGCCGAGTCCAACTATTCCCAGTTGGATAAGGAGGCTTTAGCGATTGTATTTGGCGTGACTAAACATCACCAATATTTATACGGTCGACATTTTATTCTTAGAAGTGATCATCGCGCTTTAAGTTATATATTAGGTGACAATAAAGGCATACCAGTAACAGCTGCAAGCAGAATTCAACGGTATGCCGTTAAACTAGCAGCATATGATTTTAAAATCGAATTTGTAAGGTCAGAGAGGAATTGTTTTGCCGATGCCCTGTCACGCCTCCCTCTTAGCTCGACTAGAGAACGAGTAAGAGCAGATGACGACGAATGTAGCTATCTAAACTTTGTAGAAGAAAACTTTCCTCTCAGTTTTAAGCAAATTAAAACAGAGACGGACAAGGATTCTCTTCTTAATAAAATAGTTGGTTATACAATGTTTGGGTGGCCGTTACAGGTTTGCATCGATCAAGAAAAACCTTATTTTACAAGAAAAGACTCATTACACTTAGATCACGGATGTTTAGTGTGGGGTTACAGGATTGTTATACCTAAAGTGTTACGACAATCAATATTGCAGGAAATTCACGAGGGTCATCCGGGAATAGTTAAAATGAAACAGATAGCCCGCAACTATGTATGGTGGGAGACGTTAGACAGTGATATTGAGCGCATTTGTAGTGAGTGCGCGGCGTGCGTGTCGCAGCGCGCTCAGCCTGCGCCAGCGCCGTTACACTCCTGGCCCTGGCCCGAGGAGCCGTGGTCACGATTAAACGTTGATTTTTTAGGCCCACTACACAATCGATACTATTTAATAATAGTCGATGCTCACTCAAAGTGGATTGAGGTGGAGCGAGTGAGCACCACGTCAGCAACAGTCGTTATTGATAGTTTCAGAAAGCTTTTTGCTCGTTTCGGCATTCCTAAAAAAATAGTCAGCGATAACGGACCTCCGTTTTCATCCGCGGAATTGGGTATCTATTTTAAGCGTAACGGCATAAAACATTTGCCCGTCGCACCATATCATCCCTCTAGTAATGGAGCCGCTGAGAACGCAGTACGCACTATAAAACGGGTTTTAAAGAAGGCTTCACTAGAAAATGTTAATGACAGTACAGCTTTAAGTAAGTTCCTGTTTATGTATCGCAATACGGAGCATAGCACCACGGGGCGCGAGCCGGCGGTTGCGATGTTCGGCCGCCGGCTGCGCGGCAGGCTAGATCTACTGCGGCCGGACACGGACGAACTGGTACGCGACGCACAGCTGGCGCACGAGCAGCGCACGGCCGCGGTGCGTCCGCCGTTGCGGCAAGCAGACATCGGGGCCGCCGTAATCATGCGAGATTATTCGAAACTTAGGCAAAAATGGGCAGAGGGTGTAGTGGTGCGACGGTCAGGGCCGGTTACATACGCGATTAAAACCAACGACGGTCATATTCATAAACGTCATATTGATCAGTTGTTGACAAAAGACGTTAGGAAATCAAGACGATCTATTACAGGCCCGAGTCCTAATGTGAATGTGAACATGGAGTCAGTCGAACTTGAACCAACACAAAGCACTTCCTTGGTAGACTCCACGCTTAATACATCAAACGAGAGTAAAGGGGTGGATGAGTCTACTGAACCAGTAGGCACGGCAGCTAAAAGTTCGCCACCGTCTACGTCATCGCCGGTCATTATTAGCCGTTTACGCCGGAGAGCTGCCATAGATTGTGCCAAGAAGTTAAAGAGTACAAAATGACAAGCAATAGAAACTTTATAATATTTCTTAAATATAAGTGTTTGGGGTTGACACACTTCACTTGTGCGTTTTGAATAGTAGTAAGTAGTTAGTATTACTTTAGTGATAAATACATTCCCTTTTTGATATTCTTGTTATTACTTACTTGTTGCCATTATGCTGCACTTATGTGTACCCTTTATCTAACAAAACAAACATGATATTTGTAGACCTTTTATTGTATTTTTTTAGATATGTAAGGAACATTTGAAATGTATTAGAATAATTATGTTAGTATTAGAGTAATTAATTATGTATTATGAGGGGACAGTGTTATGACGGTACTTTTATATCACATAGAATATTAGTTAGTTATGTGGGTATGTCTAAATACTTCAATAATAAACCAGTCTGCTTTGAATCTCGGTGTTTCATTGTCACGAACACAACAATAGTCAGGTTAACATGACACCTAAGAATCCTCGGACGGATTTTGATAATCTTTTGCCAGAATTATATGACAAGTATGGAATAGTACAAACATTTTCTTAATGTACCTCGGCAAAATTCGTGTTTCGTCAGTCGTCGGCTTTCTTTCAGTTGCGTTTGTATTCGGAAATGCGATGATTGTCGAAGGACATTAATAAAATAGTTGTACTGTACTTTCGTTTCCCACAAGTATCATCAGTGGAGGCTCTTGGACCAAGTTCCACACATTTTTGCCCATTATCTTTTGACGAGCCTATAACATCCCACTTCAAGGCGATGCCCTCGTTTTTCCTTTGCTTTACTCTTTTTGAATCCTTTTTACCCGACTGCCGAAGAAGGGTAATGTGTTTATCAGTCTATGTATTTATATTTGTTCCTATGTGGCGTTCTAGGGACCAAATGCGCTGGTTAATTTTGTCAATTCTTACGTCAATCTATTCGACTTAACCTTGCGAGTGTCACTGGCTACATTCAAATTGGAATATAGAAAAACGCCATATTGTGGGGGTCCAATTTTTTTTCTTCCAACTCATCCTGTGGTTAGCAATAAAATGTTATCTATAAAGTTATAAATAAAAAAGTTAATTATAAAAATAAAATATCCCGACTGCTTAAGAAGCGAACTAAAAAGACGTAAACAAGAAGAAAATCATGCTGTGTAGTCGGCGGATATATATTCACGAGCTGGCTGACCAAAACCAGATGTATCCTCCGACTGCACATTATTATTTTCTTCTTGTTGAATTAACTTTTCTGTAGGAGTAGAGCTCGTCCTGCCATCTTCACCTTCACCATTCATCTGACATTTAATGAGACACATTTGGTGATTCTTATCGGCTCATAGGGTGTTTAAAGTGACAAGTTACCTGCACATTGAGAACTAGTTCGTAGAGTATCTTCTGGTACTTGGAGAACTTGCCGGACACGGGCCACGTCCGGGAGATGTCCGAGTTGTACATCCATCGCTGACTACCTGTAAGGTATGAAGTGTTTAAGAATTCCATTGTTAAGCAGTGTAGGCGGACTGGCGAAAGCTGCAGTTCGAGGTCCAGCACCACGACTATTTCAAAAAGAACTGAGCGTTTACTTTCAAAGCCGCGATGCGAAATCTATTGACAAGCTTTTAAAATTAAAATGCTTTCTGGTCACTTTACGCGTTAGACGATTTTTCGACGCGCAAATACTTACTTTCCCGCGCTTGTGTATAGGTACTACGTTATTGATCAGTTTTATTTTTTTTACTTGAATTCAGTTATAAATAATAATTTCTAAAAACAAAATCATAATGAATATGTATACAAAAGAATAAACAAATTTTCTTTCTGCCTACCTGAATCAACAAGCAGCATCTCATCCTTCCCCAAGAGCTGATTGTTAGCCACATAGTGTATGTGCGTCGCTCGGGCTCCGCCGGCCACCACCGGAGGGAACGCCAGGTGCTCCGCCCCGCCTTGCTTGCTAGTGTACTCAAGGACTGCGTTCACCATGTGTTCGGATACACCTGATGGAAAAGATTGGGGTTTTTTCTTTCTTGTGATCGAAAAACATGTTAAATAGGGTAAACCACCCTATAGCTGGCACTCTTCCTATTATTGGCACTTCTGTGTTTTTAGGCTAAAAATAGGAAAACCATAGATTACGCAATGTTGAAATTTCGGTTCCAGTAATAGGATTTCAGAGCTTTTGTTTTAATTTAGTGAAAATATTTGGATAATTATTATCATCATATCAGCCGAAGCCTCCCCCAAGCGTCGCCACTTTGACCGGTCCCGTGCGTCTCGCAACCAGCGGATCCCCGCAACCTTCACCAGGTCATCGGTCCACCTGGTTGGAGGCCTTCCAACGCAACGTCTTCCGGTTCGCGGTCGCCACTCCAGAACCTTTCTGCCCCATCGGCCATCCGTTCTGCGAGCAATGTGCCCTGCCCACTGCCACTTAAGTTTGGCAATTCTTCGGGATATGTCGGTAACCCTGGTTCTCTTGCGGATATCTACATTTCTGATTCGATCACGCAAGGAAACTGCGAGCATAGCCCTCTCCATTGCCCTTTAAGAGACTGTAAGCTTTCTGATGAGGCCCATTGTAAGCGACCACGTCTCAGAGCCATATGTCATCACTGGCAACACACACTGGTCATAGACTTTCGTCTTGAGACATTGCGGTAAGTTGGACGAGAAGATACCGCGCATAATTATTATAATAATATATTTCAATTTCAAGAGATACATAGGCCTTGTTGGTGATGTTCTTCAGAAAGACCAGGTGCACAGTACTCATAACCGGCGTGCGTGTATGACAAGATGTATGAACGTGAGTGAAGCAAAAGAAGTATGTAAGGATCGTAGCAGGTGGCGTTCTGTATTTTCTGCCTACCCCCATGGAGAAAAGGCGTTAGTTTATGTATGTATATTTCACTGGATGAAACAACTCTTAAAATAAAGATTAGAATATTTCCTTCGGTGTCATTATTATTTTAGCATGTTAGTGCATTTCAATATGGTTTCCTGGGCAATTCGTTACGGAGCTAGAGAAGGCACTCTCTACGATCATTTGGTGCATCATATCGCCACAGATGTACTCAAATTCAGTTTTTTTATTCGCTTTTTTATTTTCTTTTTTAATATCAATAACAAAGTGCCAATAACAGGTTATCTGCCGCTATATCAATGGTTTTTTCGCTATTGAGGGTTTGGAGTGAGGATTTTGCGAAAAAAAATATATTTTGATAGTTAAATATTTTACTAGAAAGATACTTAGAAAATTACCAATGTGTGAGATAATTTGGTTATTGTAACATTGGGCCTCGGCAGCTCTATTGCACAGACAAAAGTCTGCGACAGACGGTTTTTAAGCATGCCTCAGTTTGCTCCAGGATTATTGCCACATGAAATCTTAGTAACTTTTAAGAATCTCATAGAACTGTTGTTATTTTTATAATTAAGGGTAATTGCACACAGAGATGCGACTCGACGTCCCGCGCACTTTTTATTATACCAATACAATATAGAACTTTAGTTACTTCACAATAAATTCGAATTTTAAATGCCACACGGTTCAAATTCTCTCACTGAAACATTTAACTGACCTTAAAGATGACACCATAAATAATACCAAAAAGTCCATTGAGCCACTCACCAGGTTTAGTACAAGCCATAGCCATATTAATAGCCTGTGAGCCAATATAGCAAGTTTCCTTCATCAGCTCAATCTCTGCCGGTGACTTGACTACCCGCATGAAGTGTAGGGATCGCTGGGGGTCCGCTAGGGTCAAGTTATGGTTGTCCCCTCTCTGGGTGCCCATCACTGCCTTGTGGATGTCCGGGTCTGCTATTGACTCCCTGTTGTACCAGAGCACCGCTGGTTTGGTTGTTAGGGTCATCCTGTAGCAAGCACTAGATATTTAAATCTTTATGTCGAGTTATGTATGTGGCTAGAAGTCTATCTAGATTTTCGTGTTTAGTTTTATTTTGAGTATAGTATACTGTTTAGTGGGCGAGTTCGAGGCTAAAAACAGTAAAAAGCGTTTTTAACGACATACTGGGTACAACGACGGAATGTAAAAGTCCTGTAACAAGGACCAAGACATTAGACATTTAAATAATCCCATTTTGCAGCCCGTTCAACCAATTTTGACTTCTATTGCATTGGTGATATGACAAATGGCAGCTGTATTAAACAGTTAGTTTTGGTAACAGGTTTATGCTTTTTATGCCATCCTTATATTTACGGGATAGAACTCAATATCGGTTGAACGGACTGTAAAAAGGGGTTGTACAAAATTCTAATGTTATTTCAAATGGAGTATAAGAGTATGTATGTTTATAACGACTATCGGTTATAACGACGGCATTTGTACGGTCTCTAAGTCGTTATAAACGGTTTTGATTGTAGTAACAGCCGCAGAGGTCGATTTTCGAGATCTTCTCTCCGGTTTCTAGATCGGAAGTTGGAAGCCGACCCAATGTAGTTGGTAAAAGACTAGGCAGGTTTATTGACTGTTTAATGGAAGGTAATATTAGTCGGGGTCTGTAATAAAATTGCAGAAACCAACACATGCTAAGGAAGCCTTAAGGTGGCCATACTCGGCGGCACGAACTTTTTTGTGCGCGAGGTTAAAGGTCAATCCACACATATCAAAGCCGTGCCCGGGACGTGGAAGGACCGTGCCCCGTCAGGGGCTCAAAAAATTTTCGTTGTGAACATTTTATATGAACTCGTTCACACACGTCCGTGCACGGGCCAGTGACGAAGCTTCAATGATTGTGACAGGTCCTGTCACGTCCCGGGCACGGCCCTGATATGTGTGGATAGACCTTTAAATGCATGCTATATCATCCGACAACACTTGTGAAAGGGATAGACGCTGTGAGGAGCAGTAAGATGCTTGTTCGCGTACGAATTACCACTTTTGCAAACTTGTAGCGAAATGCATGATGATTTAGGACGAAAACGAGCGCGCGAATTTTTATAAACAGACCTTTGGGAGTGTGGATATCATGAAAAATCTAGTAAATGTATCTGTTCAAAATAACATTATTTGCATTATTGAACTACTAATCTATCCTGTATGGTGACTGTTTTGCAAATTGCCTTCTTCTTATGGTATTTATATGCGCCTAAAGATGCATTAAAATTAGTGTTGAAATAAGGAACTTTCGACGCTCATAACTTTCAAATACACGTTTTTTTTTCCTTTTTGTTTCCATACAGGGCTAGATAATGATGAGACAAATTGATAATTTTTAATTTTTTTTGAGCATACTTCGTCAAACAGTGGAGTAATCGCCATACTACATTTGTATGAAAGAATGACTGACTAGGGCAACCTTAAGCTGGGATTACATTACTGTGTCGTGCCGATGTATTCCCGCTGTCCCCGTTATCTGTGTCCCCGTTATCTGTGTCCCCGTTAACGGGGACAACGGGAATTTAATAAAATAATTAAAATTACTTCACGTTGTCCCCGTACGCTGTCCCCGTTAATTTATAGTAATATATGCTTTTAAAATTATGCCCGTTGTCCCCGTTGCGTTAAAATTATATAAGTGAGAGTGCCATAATAGAAAGAATATTATACCTTTACAAATGCATAAAAAATAAAAATAAAAAACGCGAATGCACCAAAAACGCCGCACGCTGAATGCAATTGACATGGAAGAATTTATTACAGAGTCCCAAATACAACTTGTTAACTCGCAAATAACTACAGGGTATTTTCTGGTAAAAAATCTGCTAGTATTTTTGTTGATATAATTGTTTTTTTTTTATACTTTGAGTTCAAATTCTTTTTTCCAATTATTAGTATCTACTGTTAGGTCAAGTGAACTATAAAAAAATATATAAATTTTATTGATTTAGATTAGAAAATCTAGTTGTTTTGTGTGTAAACATTTCTAATTTGTTTCTATATTTTAAATTAAAATATATTATATATTGTTACTGTGAAAGCCATTTCGGACTTTTACCAGTAAGTCTTGGTAAATAGCCGGTAAATCCTAGGATTGACCGTAGTTCGGGTTTTTACAGTAACATATAAAAAATATCTTTCATTTTAGTTTTAGGCTTGCTGTGCTAAATTACTAACGTTTAAAATGAAAAAAAATAAGGGGGACAACGGAACGTCATAAAATATCCTTCCCGTTGTCACCGTTATGTATGTGCAAAACGGGGACAACGGGAAGGAAATTTTATGACGTTCCGTTGTCCCCGTAACGGGGACACTGATTACGGGGACAACGGGAATACATCGTCGTGCCGTGTCGTGACTCTTTCAAACTCATTATATGACGAAGGCTTAAACAGATTCGTGTTACCGCCCCACGACGCGATGCAGTAATGTGTCTGTAGCTTTGTTTGTATAAGGGAATAAATACAGAAATGAAGCTGTACTTTTTATCCCTGTATTCCCACGGGAACGGGAACTACGCGGGTGAAACCGCCAGGCGTCCGCTAGTTTAAAATAAATCTTATTAAAAATTTGACTCCTATCCCTGAAGAAATTATATTGGCCCTTTAACCAGACACCCTGTAAGCATTTGTGTAATTATGTATTATTTATTAAATGATTTGAAATAGCAAAGTAATTTAAAAAAATGTAAGTAAATAAAGCAGTAGAATAGTACTGTGTAAAATAAGTTTATACAATACTCACTTGTTGAGAAAAGTGCCGAAGAACTCGACCGGCCTGGCCTCGTCCACGGCGAAGAGTTTGGGGGCGACAGAGCAGCCCGTTCGTGGACCCTCCCAGAGTTCGGCGTGTGCATCCTTGTCGTGCACGAATAGGATGCTCTGTGGGGGATAGAGACAGATGCAGGTTTTAATGTTAAAAGCCAAATTAGACAACAAAAAAAAAAAGGACCTGTATAGGGCAGTTCAGTTTGAAAAATATCATTTTAAGGCTGATGTCACTGGACGGTTTGCCCTCAAAGTCAAAAAATTCTTACTTGACCGTTTCCTTAGTGATAGAAGAACAGATTATATAAAAAAAACAAAGAATTTGGTTGAGAATCAGCATTTTTTACCTGACTGCCGAAGGATGGTAATGTGTTTATCAGTCTATGTATGTATGTATGTTTGTTTCTATGTGGGGTTCTAGAGACCAAAAGCGATTTTGATGATACTTACGTCAATCGATTCGTCTTAACCTTGCGAGTGTCACTGTCTACATTAAAATCGGAAAATAGGAAAATGGCTTGATGGTTATCAAAAAAAAAGGGTTTTAAGTCATTTATTCGTAAAACAATTATTTTGTATCCGAATTTACACACAATCACAGTATATATACTACAATAGATTACATTAATTCAATTTCATAAATTACATCAAAAATTATAAAACAATAAATTTTCATTTTTTCATTAGTACATTGCAACATGTAAGTAAATTAAACAATATGGCCAACCCATTGATATTTAAAACAATTAATAAAAGAATTTAGCATAGATAGATAAAAAAATAATTGGAAATAATGAATTCATGGTTAGTACAATAAATCAGAAAGAACAAAATCCAATAAAATTTAACAACCCTTGACCATCTCAATAAAATTACAATTTAATAAAATAAAATTACAGTTCCTCTAGGTACAGCATATAGACATTTATTCAATAGGAATTTCTTTAGTTTTATTTTGAAAGCACTATTGTAAACAGCACTTTTTATGTCTAAAGGCAACTTGTTGAACAATTTTACAGACTGGTATCGTGGACTGTGTTCAACAATTCTTAGGTTATGACTTGTAAGAATGTTATTCTTCAAGTCCAGTCTACGGGTGCTTCCCTTATCTGCCGTTCTTCAACTGTCTCATAGTCTTGTATGTATTTGGCCATATTACTCAAAAGTACTAGTACATAAAGACTTGGTACGGTATGTATGCCTAGATTGATGAAATGTTGTCGGCAGCTTTCCCTTTGTGAGATGCGGACCATGGTACGAATTGCACGTTTTTGTAGTATGAAAGCCCTTCTACTATTATATTCATAACTATTTCCCCAAAAAAGTATGCTGTATCTAATTTTTGACTCTACTAGCGCAAAATATATCATCTTTATCTGTTCTATACAGACTTCATTTCTCAGGGCTCTCAGAGCGTAACATGCAGACTACACCGATGCACCAATTGCTTTCAATTCTGGTTTCCAGTTTAACAGTTGGTCAATATATATACCTAAAAAATTTACATCGGCTACGAGCTCAATGTCGACTTCATTCAAGGCAACATTTAAATTATCGTTGTTACGGGCTGTAGTTTTAAATAACATTATTTGAGTCTTTTTACTATTAATTAATAATTTATTTGCCGTGAACCACACATGAAATGCTTCTAACGTAGCATTTACCCTTTTTGTTAACTCTACCATGTCATTGGCTGCCACTATGGCATTTGTGTCATCTGCAAAAATTACTAATTGAATGTCCGGTAAAATATTATTTAGATAATTAATCAAGTCATTAATAAATAATAAAAATAAAATGGGTCCCAAAATAGATCCCTGTGGGACACCCGTCGATATGAGTACAATTTTTAAAAGGTGATTTCAAAAATATCTAACACATATATGTTTAAATGTACAAAAAATATAACTAAAAAGTTATATATAAGAAAAGTTTATTAAAAGGTTTTGGTCAGCCAGCTCGCGAGTATGTATCCTCTGACTGCACAGAATATTTTTCTTCTTGTTTACGTCTTTTTAGTTCGCTTCATAAGCAGACGGGTTTTTTGATGTTTTTAATTAACTTTTTTTTGAACATCAACATACAGGATACAGAAAGTCCACTAAATTACGCTACCATGACCACTTCCTTGTATTTTAGGTGTGAAGAAGTCGCGCAACAAATGCAGCAATTTTGTTTTCAGGGCGGCCAAGAAATTTGGCGATTACTTTAATGATGTTTTATCTGCCTGTGAAGTTTTTTTTTTTATTTAAGAGTTTCAAAATGTGAGGAAATACCAAACAGAAGGATTAGTGGATCTCTAATGTTTTTTGCATATGCTCAGCGGCTAATTGCAATACCTTTCTCCGTGTCAGAGATTTTCGAAATTTTGAGAAGTTTTGTTTATTTATTTATGTATACTTTATTGTACATTAAATTATACAAGAACAAAAGATACTTGAAACTAAAAAACATATAGCAGACGACCTTATCACATTCCGCGATCTCTTGCAGGAAACCAAACAAGAATTTGTAAATATTATGTATAACTTTTCTTACCTTAAATTCGTCTGTATTTGGTGGCTTCAGCAGTACCAGTGCTGCAGAGGGTTCTAAACAACCCGTGAGGTAGAAGAAATCTGAACTCTGTCTGAACACATACGGTATTTTATCTGACATGTGCTGTTTACGGGCTGCAGGGATTACTATCTGAAATTAAGAGAAAATATCTACTTAATTAAGGAATAACATTTAAAAAAAGTTTGTAAGAACAACATTGGGCATGCGGCCTGTATATAATAAACTAGCTTCTGCCAGCGGCTTCGCCCGCGGGTATAATACATATAAACCTTCCTCTTGAATCACTCTATCTATTAAAAAAATCTGCATCAAAATCTGTTGCATAGTTTTAAAGATCTAAGCATACATAGGGACCGACAGACAGCGAGAAGTGACTTTGTTTTATAATATGTAGTGATGTATTTATTATATTATGTATAATAGCAAAAACATCATTTGTACATGCATGAAAAACAAAAATGGAGGTATCTTTTGATGATTTGAGGAACAGACGAACAGATGACCAACAGATAGTTTTGCCGGATTTTAGTGTTTTAGGGGTCAATGAGACCCCTAAAAGAAAGCTAAGAAAGAAAATTTGGTTCAAATAAATCTCACTAGATGGCGCGACATGTACACACAATACAATATGTTCTTGTTTAATCAACTCTCCTAAGTACAAAATTATGGAATATTGGGCTCTTAATTCACATTTCAAAGATTATTTGAATGGATCATTTAAAATTGATGCCAATAGATGGCGCATTTTTAAATTTCTGTAGCATTCCACTCAATTGTTAAAAATTGCATTGTAACATATTTTGGCGCAAAAAAACTGTAAAACTTGCAAAAAAATACTAAAAAACGAACCTTCACTGTATTTAAAGAAAACAACATTCACAAAACCTAGTAAAACCTTTAATTTGCAAGTCACTGCTAACACCATCTATTGCCGTAAAACGGGATCGAACGCGATTGATGTACTTACAAAAATAACAATATTAATCAGATGAAAAACGCTAGTTACGTCAGCACAGTTTCTTTGTATGGGATGAGGCATCTGTATGCTAGTATTATATTATCTGTGTGAGGGGGAAACATTATTGTAAAAAAGAATATGTATGGAATACATTTTCATACAATAAGGACAGGATCTGGTATTTTTTTTTTAAGATGCTGGAGAGTCATAACATTTCTGAATAAAAATCTTCTGTATCATAAATATACTTCAATTTAATTGCAATTTCCGGTAAACTATGCTTGCAAGACTAAGTTTTTATATTACTAAATAAAAAAATAAAAATAAATACTTACAATATGTGTAGCGAAATTATTAACTTCCTCTGCCAACTTCCCCACAAATCGTGCCCGCCTCTCTTTGTACTCAGCCTGTGTTATTCCACACGTCAAATGTTCCTCTGTTGTTATCAAATGTGGATGTGTATGACATGTCGGCTGTCCAAGGATACCTTTAGGGATAGAAGTGAATGATTTCCTGGCCTCCGTTTCTATTTCTTGAGGTGGGGTTTCTACAGTACTTGTACATCTTAATGAGTATTTGAATAGGGGCAGTCTAATAAGTTCCTTGTGCTGTTTGCTCACTGAAAAAAAGTGAAAAAAAGATTGTTTTTAACTTTCAATTCTGTCAAAATAGTAAGTTTTTAATTTTTCTTGTTTCTGGCTTTAGAGGCTTATACTTGGGAAAATACATATACCCGTTTAAGTTTGGTTTCAAAATCCTTACCTGTGCTAATAAGTCATTCACCTGATGTTTACTTTATGAGTAACAATTTGTTCTATAGTTTTATTCAATGGATATTTATTTATTTGCTTTGTCTTACAGTTCGAGTACTATTATTAATAGACTTATACAGATGTTGTTTCGTCCTCAAATGTTATCTTTTTGATAAACAAGTAACATTCACGAAGATAAACAGAACAGAAAGTATTTTTGTGAAATAAAAACTATTCAAAACATAACCTATGTTTTCTAAATATTACTTACCAGTATTTGAAACGAGTTTTCTCAAGTGATGCATTTTGATTTAACTATTTATTAACTGGGGCGTATTTTTTATCCAATTTTCGCGTTTGTTTAGTAATCTATGTCATAGCAAATAAAGCACAAGCAGAACCACGGAAAACAGACGAATTTGACATCAGATGACAGTGCAGTGACAGCAGTTCTGAAATGTGAACTGAACTGACATTACTGACAGGCAGCAGGCAGAATTATTGATGACTTTGACAGATAATGTTGCAGTACATGTAAAGGATTATTCTACCATTGTGAAGATTATGCACATTATTTTGATTGCGTAAGCAGTTAGGATATCTATCCACCGTTACTGTCATCGGTACGTCAGTTCGGTTCAAAAAATGTCGTTGTCATCGTGAAGTCTGCGGTGGTCAAACATCAAAAAGGTGAGGTCAAACGAACGATTTACGTTCAACTGAATTCGGTTAGGCTGCCAGACGGACGGTTGTTAGTTCAGTTCTACGTTTTTACGGCGCTTGCCTGGCTCGCCTTCCTCACCTCGAACGTAATTCGGTTGAAATAATGTGCGTGAGTCAGCATACAACTCATTTTGCGTCGCCGTATGGCACAAACAGGACTTTAGTATGAAATTGAATGCAGCTTAAATACCCCGACGTATTTTACACGACTCACAAGTCACAAAATTCGTTTGGCCTCACCTTTACTGTCTTATTTACTAATTTAAATAAATAAATACTATTTTTGCTATAATGGAATAAAATCGATATGGCAACATTTCACAGTTCCGTTGTACGCATATATCTAAATTCTCACGGTATAAGCAATAATTAATAATGCTATTCTAGTTCTGAACAGAAATCACCTGTTATCACTTTCTTCACCGTTGTTACCGCAATGACGCTATAGTTACGCAGCGCAGTTAAGATAGGATTTAAAAAAAATGCTTATTGTTTAAGGAAGGTTGGGTAGATAGAACTTCTACTTACCGTTTGGTATTCCTACATAAAAGTATGGTGATCAGGTGATGTGATGTTCTGGTTGAAATTATTATATTTTGCAGATAGCAGATAATTTTAAAACTCAAAGAAAGCCTTAAATTAATAATTATAAATAAAACCGAATCGGAGCTGCTTGCGTGATGGGACTTTTTCGAAGGATTTTATTTTCGGGAGGGTAGTTAGAGTAGACCGAATTTTGTTTTCATTCAAGAGTCTGAACTAGTCTCATTCATAAATTCTTAGGTAAATTGAATGGTTTTGTAGTCATGCTACTGATTGCATTAATTTCAAACATGAATTTTCACAAAATTCACAAGTGGAAAACTGGAAATCACTCATAAATAATAATTGGAATAACTCCATTTATATCAAAGATACAAGTATCAGTCTATGTGTAACAGGTCAAACTTCGGCAAATGAAGTGGTGCCCTTTTGTAGTTTTCAGGTGTCCAGATTTTGTAACTGTGAAAGGACAATTCCTTTTTATTTATTTTTTCCTCGAAGGTCAATAATTTTGGGGACACGTCTTAAAAGGAAAAGAGGTTCTATTGCTAGGCTCTGTGGGCAGGAAGGTCATGCTACGTTCACTGGGCACGTCTCGCGAGGCAGGCAGGCCAGGCAGTCAGCGCGGAACGAGCGGCGCACACGCACGTCGCGGCATCACAAAGTCGGAATACGATCGCGGGACCCATATTGTGTCGTAAACTGTCAATCGTGCCCGTTACAATAGTGTTTCATAACCGTTCAGTGATTGTTTTATTTTTAAAGGACACGTCGCTTCAACGACTCTGCAAAGAGGTTTGTTTACTTTCCTAATTAAAAAAATCGAATGCCCTCTCTGTCAAGTATTTGTGGTCTAGTCGATAAATGGTTGGTACTCGGTACCCATTCGCAGGTTCATTTGCATCGTTTGTAAGGCAATGAATGAGTTGTTACGGTCCGTTGCAAGGATTACTTAACCCGACCTCGGAGAGCTTCAAAAATATAACATTGGCGTAGGATTGCTTGGTGCGTGTCTCTGATTGCGCACGAGTGGACTATTTGTGCCCGCAGCGGTTTTTGAGATAGGCTTTATTGGGTAATGCTTTTGCGTGTACAAAACATTGTTGTTTTTGTTTGTGATACTAAGAGAGATTTTTAGGTACTAAAAAGTATTTACATCTTGTATCTCACTCAGCCGGGAAAATAGACTATAAGATCAAGGGACATTGATTATCGAAAGTATACTGAATTTTGACTTTTCTCTACTGACGAGCATAATGCCATAGTATTAAAGATTACAATCCATACGGCTTTAACTTGCTCTACTTAGATTAAATAATATCCTAAAACCCAATGTGAGTGTTCGTGTAACATCTCCTTACAAACTTAAAATATTAATTTTAAAACATGTGTGTTTATAAAGTTGTTATAAAAACCTATCTTGTCACATAATTGTCCTGATAAACTCTCAGAAATTTGTGGCATCTCTATCATGCAGTTTTTAGTATACATTGTGCATTTTATTTCTATTGCTTAGAAGATTTTATTAACATAGACGGCGACAGTCGCCAACGACATTGAGGGAACAAAACGCGAGCTCGTCTCACACCCAAATTTTGTACAAATACCCAAAAAGTTTACAAATTAATTACACTTTGTTATACGAATAAGACTCAAAATTTCTACTAAAACTCAAATTATTAAGAAAATTATCTTATGTAACATAATTATAATTTTCCAAACAATTACGACTCTCCGTTTAGACGTGATTCTCATTTTAAAATCAGTTAACTACTAAGGGGAATGAAGAAATAACGAGATTGAAATATCTCTGATGTCATTTGGCTGTTTTATAACGAAGACGCAGCTATTATTAACAATAATTTAATTGTTTTGACTTACAAATTAGTTCTGAAGGTGAACAAATTAGGTAGATGTTCAAGTGTAAAGGTTACGTTCGTACGAAATAAGAAAAACAAACAATTCGTGATATTCATACATTTTACCTAAATTGAGTAAATACAGTTTCGAGTCGAGCTACATATTTCTTTATTTGTGATTTTTAAAGGACAAACGAAGTCGCTACCCTTGAGCTCAACAACTGTACACCTACCCACTGACCGTGGGCGACATGGACCAACCATTGCGCCTACGGTCAGTGTAGTATAGGTACAGAATTGGCATCAGTCAATGGATTAAAGAAGTTGTTAAAATATATTTGATAGTATTGTAATTTGTACTACTGCTTATTCGTCGGATTCTGTTTTCGATTCCATTAAAAAAAAAAAGATTTGGTAATAAGAAATTAATTTTCAGCCAAACATTTTTGACCATGCTCTGTAAAGGTAAATTGGTTTTCATTTCAAGTCCAATTAGATTATCATGCAATCTCATCGTAAATGTAAAGCATTATCTCGGTGGTAAAGTTGTATGAAACTCCCAAAGGAGTAAAGTGATTTGAAATTGGAACGTCAAATTCGTGTAGAAACTCGTGGAAAACTCTAAGTAAAAAAATGCCCATACGGCAAAGACATTTTACTTTATTTCCAAAATTTAGAACTCGGAAGTGAAGCAGCCTATGGTGCATTTATTTAATGCTCAGATCTACAATAAGCATCATACAAAATATTGACATATACATACCTACACCAGCTTTATATTGGTCTCACAGAAGGTGTGAAAAGTAGAGTACCTATGCTCCTCTGGGATAAAGCTTGTCTTCGTCGTGGACAGCTTGAACAACCTCACTTCACCCAGGATTCAATCGCGTGTCTTAACACTGCTTTATCCCCTTGGTGCATAATCTATCTACTATTACACGCTCTGGATCTACGGCTTTATCTACCTAATTTACCTACAAAAGTCAGGTTAGAACCAATCAAGCCAAGTAGGTCTTGGTAGGTCCGTATTTTTTTATTTTTGTTTTTTTTTTGTTTTGTTTGTCTATATTTTTATTGTCTATACCTATTTATCATAAGGAACCTGCGTACTTCAAGTCTTTCGCCCCTGGGCTCATCGCTGCTGTGGGTAGTACTTCGAACTCATAAGTACATACAATAATAATCACAACATGTACCTAATAAGCAAATAAAAAAGTTGTGAATACAAAATCAATTCATCATTATTATAATCTGTGGTCGTTTCCATTTACTATGCTTCCCATTCCCGCTATAAAGTAAGATCAAATTGGCGGCTAAGCCGATTGGCTCATAGAGCGCTTTCATAAGGTATTATTTTATTTGTACTTATATTCTGCTATTAGATTCCAATTACTGTAGGTAATCTTTTATTTCTGAATATACCTTCTTCGATTCTCATTCTTTTTCAAGTTGTTTTCAAACCGTTAAGTCAATCTGCTAGTCATTGCAACAATATCTTCCAAACATTTTATTTGTAATATTGCACACAGTTTCAACTTAATTTCCCACTGAAAGAAAAATAATTAAGAAAAAGGAAGTGAGACTTACCTTTAGTAGTAGGTAATCATTTTTTACGTAATGGCTACTGGTTTTAACCAATGAATGCAAATAGATTTTATAACACCTAGAAAATATCCAACACTACAAGTGTTACCGTAATGTCCGCTGATTCATAAGTAGGTATTCTGTAGCAAAACATTTTATGTAGCTAGTTCTAGGTATTAAAATAGTGCCAAGTTATGCTGTTGACACGTCATTAGCTGTTATTTTTGCATTTAATCTTTGTTACCTTGATTAAATTGCATGTGCATGATGTGATGTGAATAGCTACATACTTGTTGAGATAGGCAGTAACTAAATTGTTAGCAATTATATTCCAGAATGATGGTCTCTTCATTAAAAGTAACTTACTTAGTCTTTGGCATCTAATCAACATTATAATATTGTTATGGCACTTTCTTTACCCCGCAGCTTCGCTTCTTCTATGTCACAGGTGTCGTGCAGTCCGGAATACGAACACCTCGTCTCTTTATAATAAAAAGTGTAGATGAGATAGAACACATACAAGTCGCTATTTTATTTATCACAGCAGCACGCACATGAGTTCATCTTGCCCTTTCTACTGCTTTGAAGATTTTTAACGGATTAGATAATGGTAGTACAGTTATTCTTCACAAAAACCGATGGTTTTTTGGTACCTAGACGTATTGTCTTAGATTTTTGTATTTTTTTCATATCTCGACGTGATAGCCACTCAGTTACTAATTTTGCAATGTTATCTTCTGGGGGGTGACCACAAGCTCTTAGAGTAAGGTTATTTTGATATCGAGTAAGTGACAGATGTATACACGTCATATACATCTGTCCCTTACTCGATCTCAAAATAACCTTACTCTAAGAGCTTGTGGTCACCCCCCAGGGCCTTACCTAACTACCTATATTTATTTTAGGATTTGAGTCTGTCTCGCGAGTCGGACTCGCGCACTAAAGGTTCCGTAGACCCGTACCACGATCGCAAAAAACGGCAAAGAAATCACGTTTGTTGTATGGGAGCCCCACTTAAATATTTATTTTATTCTGTTTTTAGTATTTGTTGTTATAGCGGCAACAGATATACATCATCCGTGAAAATTTCAACTGTCTAGCTATCAAGGTTCATGTGATACAGACTGGTGACAGACAGACTGGCGGGCCGTGGAGTCTTAGTAATATGGTCCCGTTTTTACACTTTGGGTACGGAACCCTAAAAACAAACAAAAAATTACGTTTATCAATCCATTACAGACACACACTACCAAAATGACTTGTGATTTTTAAAGGACAAAACCCTTTAGAATTAATAACGAAACTCCAATTTGTTTTTTAAATCGATAAACAATGGGAAGGTATTATGTTTAAGCTTTAAGCGGGGACGCCGTTAATGGCTTCCTAAGCCATTCAAAGATCGTAAGTACGCCGGTATTCACAGGCTGGTCGGCGGAATGCGCCTATTACTTGAGTTCCGCCTCTCGGATGCGCTTGCGTCGACGACTTTAGAATGGCGGGAATCTGGAGAACAGCCCAAGTTATGGGAAAACGGCGTCTGGCGCCTCGATTGTGATTTAAATGTCGTTAAGCGTGTTGAAGAAACTTCAGGATACAAAAAAATCAAGAGACCAAAAACCTAACCTAGGTAGATAAATTACAACTGAATAGGAGGAAACCTTTTTGTGTCAGGTTTTAGAATTCCGCGAGTGTGTGAACGGCATTGCAACAATAGAAATCAAGAATTCACCTTTTGTCCTTTACAAAGTACAAACAAAATTTTTGTTAACTCTTTGCTTGCAGTCAAAGGAGATTGTGTAGACATGTACAAAAATAGATATTGTTAAAGGAGGATAGAACGGTTTTGCCTATTTGACCTTACCGCCTATCCTCTTTTATTTGTGATAGCCAAGTTATTTATTGTTCTTTTTCTTTTGACGTCAATATATAACTTGATTTTATGAGGGCTATCGCGTATGAATTTGCCACTAGAGGCGCTGGTGTAGAGTGAGGTTTTCAAAATGTCAAATGTCATAGTTTTTGGCTATTATCGTGAGTTTATTTACTACTTTTTTATTGTTGTGAATATTTGCCAAATATCGCAGAATAAAATAGATGCGGCATTTACCAACCACTGCTTTAATAGAGTTTTATGTTTCGGAAAATTATATCCTCCTTTAATTTCGAAAAAATATTTGCGCAAAACTGTTATAACTAATCTCGATTTCGTATTTAATCGCATTTTAAACCTTGCTTCCGTGCGCTTAATTGCAAATTTTAACAGCTACACTTAAGGACCTTACTCGCCAGTGGCGCCAACTGGTGGACACAAAAACTGTAGCCCCCATTGGCATTCTAAAAAACCAAAATAAAATATTTTTCTCGCCAGAAGTTCCACACTCGCGTCACATTTTAGGAACCATAAAACCTTTACTATTCCGTCATTATTAACGAAACTAATTCTGAGAGTAAACCGTTAAAAGACGATGGTAATGAGATTTTCGTTCGTCGCTTTAAAAATAAATGAAGTGTACATCAGTAGCTGAAGCTTTTTATAATGCTCTCATGAGATGATGGAGTTTTTTAATTCGTTCACAGATAACTTTATAAATTCGTTGTGACGTGTAGTAGCGGGGAACAACGAAATCTTTGATCGGTGCTTGATTTTTTGTTGATGGATTCATTCATCGGACAACTGAATCTTTTTTTTTTAATATGGATTTCTAAGCTTCACTTCGACTTTGCATTTAAAAAATGACAATTAAGGCAACTATTTTAAAATAAGCTGATCATTTAAGTGATAAAATATCTGCAACAACGAATCCAACTTGAAGTTTTCACAATGAATGTTAATTATTTAACATACGAATGTTACATCAGAACCATGACGGCGTTGTTTGGACAGCGCTAGTAAAAAACACTCTGAAGTTTTTATTACTTAATTACCTGCCTATTATTAGGTAAACTTTATTATTAAAACAGTATTACCGGCTGCGCTAGCAAAAACACAAACGTCAAAATAAATCCTTTTTGATGCGCGCTTTCAAGAAATGATTCTCACTCGCATGCTCCTCGAGGTGTAATAAAAAATGGAACAAAGCGAGATAATAAGGGCTCACAAAAACATCTTTATTATCCTTGCGAATATGATAGTTGATGCATCATTAGGCCCGAGCCGAGAGTTATCGAGGCGCCCTGCTGGGACCGATCAATACTTTTTTGTTTACCTTTTTACTTGCCGCTGCCAATTTACGTGGCAACACTTTTTTTTTAGATATACTGACATCAGTTAACGCGGGAAGTTGTGACGGTCGTTTTTTTTCAAATTAACGAATTCGGCTACATGGTCCGATGCACACCCTGTTTTTACTTTTTAAATAATAATCTCCAATAACGTTACATTTAAAGAACATGCGGCCTTGTATAGAAAGTATAGAAACAATCGCGGAGCCCACGGTCCCATTACATGGCAATTTGCCTGTGGAAGATTAGACCACGTTTTGTCTAGCCCCGAGGTGTCATGACCGAAGCGGAGTCCAGACAAAGGTGGCCGTAACCTACGGCTATTCTTTCTAACTTATTATCCTGCATCGAACCACTTAGGCAAATAACACGATGCAAGGTAATGGATGCCGATGCGTGATGATTTGTGTAGATCGAGCAAGTTTTGTTCTACACTTTTTGTAAATGTAGACCAATCCTTTGTTCGAGCCAAATTAGGCAATATCACAATTACACAGCGCACACTTGTGTACACAACGAGACACGACTGACATGGAACTTGTCTTTCCCGTAAGCGTCTGGGTTGCTATAATAAAATATAATATTTTTCGAAAGAGCTAGAGAGAGCGATGACCGGCGATTAGCTGTGGCGCATTTTTTATGGACAACGACGCATGGCGCAGGATGTTTGTACGTGACTTATTTATTAGGTTGTACCCTCGCGATTTGATATGAGGCGACAAAAAGTACGTAACCACATCGCGGTTATTGAAAGAAAAATCTATTAAGAATGAGCGACATTTTTTGCTGAATGTTTTGTTCAAGATATTGGTTTCTGATTAAGTGCAGTAGAGTTTAATAAGAGTCCTTATAATAATTGTTTTATGCTATTGAAGTATATGTTAATGCTGAAAAGCACAATAAATGGGTAGCGTCGAAGATAAATTATTGGAATTTGTAGCTTTTCTATGGTTGTCATTCGTATAATAGATACTGCAACTGCTACAGTCACGGATTGCCACCACTTTTCTTCCACCCACCAGCGTTGCTAACTGTTCTAAAACGAGTTATGCGGCCCAACTAACGCCTAGCCCTTCACTAGAATAATTGCATCGGCTACACGACCTCATTTATTAGCAATTCAAAATCTAGAACAGGATTATTCGAGTTGCAATAAGTCAGACCTTACGCAACTAGATGTATGGACAAGGTTCGGCGGTGGGCGCACCCACTCGCAGTTGCCAGCTGCAAACTATATTATTCGGAATTTGAATAATGGCAGCAATTGATGTAATGGAATTCCTAACCGGTGGTTCCTTACGAGGGTAATGGAGGCAACTGACAAGGTGCACAATTTCTATATTTAATTTGAAGATTTATGAGATGCTACACGACACACTAAATATTAGGGAGAAATAAAAGAATGGTAAGTACCGGTTGTTCAGTAACCGCATCAAATTTATGAAAGACCGAGTAAACTAGTTGCTATGGTGTTTGTGACAACTTGTCACTGCTTATGCACCGTTGCAATCTTTACTATTGAGATTAATTAATTCTGTGTTTGAAGATGCTGTACGGAACGGGACAAAAGCTTTTATTTTGTAGTTAGTGTGACGTTTTTCCTCTAAGGAAAAAACTACAAAATCTTGACGTCTACAGTCAAGTTAATAGCAGTTTGTAGACTTTTTGTCTTCACAAATATCAGTAATATTGGAATTGCTTTAAGGTGCGAATTAAATAAGGTATAGACTATTCAATATGAAACTAAAATAAACAGGGAAAGTAATGACAAGACAAACACAGTATCTTGTTTACTTAAAAGCTAGACAAGAAGGCTTGCCCTAACATGGCGGTTGAAAATTGGCGGGAATTGATATTATTTCTGTGGCGGGCGGGAATGACTGTCCCGTTTCGTTTTACGGTCCGTGTAAGCCGTAAAATTGAAGTTTTAGTTTTATTCTGTTATGCCTCAACAGAATGGAGATGTCGTCTGTGGTCATAAAATTCAAGTGCCAGTTTTACATTTTACAAAATGAAACATCGTGTTCCAACTTAGTGTTTTTATTAAATTACGACCATTCTTTCCTCTATGATAATAACCACTAAATGAGTTAAAAACAGCCTTTTAGTTGTGTAATATAGGCTAAGTGTAAAATACATAACAACTTGACGATGCTACTTAAGTTAAATCATACCGTTTAAACTTGTATTGTTTCCTTTTCATTGAAAATGGATCCAAATTCTGAAAATGGATAGCAAAAGCAAGGTTAAGTTTTAGGGTTCCGTTCCTCAAAAGGAAATAATTGAACCCTCATAGGATTAGGACTTCGTTGTCTGTCTGTCTGTTCGTGTGTCAAGAGTTCAAGACTCTTTTCTCTGGATAGCCAGGAAGTATCAAGTTGGAATTAATATCATTTACTCAGGTCTGCACTTGCAGTTGTGAAACAATCAAACTTCTAAATCAACGCGATCAAAAGATATAACCGTTTATGTCGCATATTTGAGGAATCGTAAGGGAATCAAAACATACCCGTTGACCTAGAATCATGAAATTTGGCAAGAATCAATGTTATACAGTACAAGTAAAGGAAACAATCTGAAAACTATAAATTTGAACATACATAAAAAAAAAAGATTATTAACTTATTTGCGCTGACCGCGACCTATATTGATGTATGAGAACAACAGTTTTCGAAATAGATATATAAGATATAGAAGTAAATTTTGTCCTTTCGTTGGAGCAATATTCGGCGCTTTCATTGTTTATGAACGTCAGTAATATTAGGTACCTACCTAATTATTTTGGTGAATGTAGCTGTTTATACGGAACTCTCGGTGCGCGAGAACGACTCGCACTTGGCCGGATTTTTATTTAATAGCAATAAAAATAGATATTCTTCTGAAAGCACATTCCAGTAAATTTAACGAATAAGTACAAGGTGGTGCAAAAGTTGTGACCCTAGTTATATCCTTTGGCTATAATTATTTTAATGAATGAAAAATTTTGGTTCTGCTTTTGGATTAGGTTTATTTGGAGTCTTAATTATTTTTTCATGAAGTCGAGAAAATGATATCGGCGAAGTGGCCGCCTTCCGAGCCCGATATAAATTGGCAATTGGCATTGGCATTTTCCATCATACTTGCCAGAAATTCCGGCGATTGATATTCTCGCCAACAGTAAACAAGCATTAACAACCCGCCATACAGTAACTTTCATGGGTTATAAGCAGATTTTCGGTGCTCCAGAAGCGATAATTCGGCTTATTTTCGGTGAAAAGTTATCTCCGTCGTGGTCGGAATTAATTATTCCTACGTGTATTTTGTATATGTTGACTTGCAAAATGTTAAAGTAGAATTTACATTTTCCGCCATTGGTAAAAGTACCGATAGGGTAATTACTTTTGTGCCATCCTGTAAAATAAAATGTTTTTGTTTATTTATTTTTTGTAAAATCTTTTTAGATTATAATATTACGTTTCTGTAGACACAACTTTGCTATTTATCGCTTACCGCGCACAGGTAGGTATGGTAAAGTTGTCGCGAGGCCTTGCCAAGCCGGTTGCCATTTGCAACGATGACGTCAGTCTCCGGTGACTCAAGAAATTGCCTGCTCCGTTGCCTACAAAGTATTTTAATGTAAAGGCTTCGATAGCCATAAATTGTATTTGTTTTACACAAAACTATGGCCCTTGTTAGCACTGCGCTAGCTCTCTAGTTATTTACGGTTCAAAAAGAAAGATGTATTTCAGTTTGATTTTATTTTTATTGTAACTGTATTTTGTGGTGAAGTCTTTTATAGACATACCCTCAGTTTCCCACCTTAAAATTATCGAAGAATTAATGTGACAAATTGTCAAGGACGCGTTATCTGCTGTGATTGGTTATATGAATTTTCAACAGCCAATCACAGAAGATAACGCGTGTTTGACAATTTGTCACATTAATTCGCCGATAATTTTAAGGTGGGAAACTGAGGGTTAGATAGCTACCAATTGGATCAATTCTATAGATTTTTTAAACACTCAAGCTGAAAAATAACAACATTTCCGAACGCCTGTCATAAATGTCAATATTAATTCAAACGTGGCGCCAACCTGGTGGCAGAAAAAAACTACCACTCCTCTATGATTAATCTCATGAAACAAGTGATGCGCATCACGGATATTGGATTGTTCGCACCTTTCTCCCTAGTTACCGGTATGCGGTATAAGGCCTGCCTCGCGAAGTTAATTAACAGCAAGCCGGCGTTAAAATATAAAAGCTTTCTTCCACTTTTTGCTTAATAGCCACAAAACTGTTTATTTTAATTACGACGCTTACAAGATTATGTTAGTGTTTAGTACTTGGAGTGGAATGACTTTGTATGTTGAGCGTTTTTGGGTTCCGTACACGAAGGGTCCATCGGTGACCAATTGCTGTCACTCACTTGTTCGTCTGTCTGTCCGCCTGTCTGTCGTCTGTCACACGGGTCTTACGGCCAAACGGTTGGAGCTACAGTCTTAAAATTTTCAGAGTATAAGCATATTTTTAACCCAAAACCATGCAAATAGACATAAGAAATATGTTTTTTTGATTCATATAGCTCGATCGTTGTTTATTGCTCGTTGAGTAGGTAAATACTGTAGTTTTTTGTTTTAATAAATATTGGAAAACAAAAGGAATGAGAAGCCACCAAAATCAGCTTTTTTTACAATGTTAATCCAAAGAAATGTTTTAATTTCCCACTGACCTATGAACTTATTTGGTGATAATGTTTAATAAAACGTATATTTTACTAACAAATACCAATATATTGATAAATCTGTTTTTTCTTTGAAATTCCCTCATTATTTTTATTACAACCAGCTTATTTTTGCTGTTTGGTACGGAACCCTAAATGTGCGAAGTCCGACACGCACTTGGCCGATTTTTTTATTAAAGTGCTTATCTATTCTTGTTTTACAAGAGTATTACGCCTTTATTACGCATTTACAGTTTTACACTGTTGAGTTTCTTCTTATTGTTTAGATATAAATAAAAAAAAATACGATGTTAATGGGTGGAAATTATGAGAATCTATGCAAGAGCAAAATGCCAAAACCGCCGTGAATCACACTCTAATTACCTAAACCGACTTCGAAAACAGACGGTTCTCAAATTAGCAAATGTATTTTTATATTCAGATCCCACTTCAATCAATAAGCCATTTCCGTAACAAAGACAAAGAAAAGGCTAGTTATTTGTTTACTGATTAACTATCTTCTCAAAATTACTCCTATACAAAGTACTTTTTGCCGTAGGCCTTCTTTGATTGTGCTACCAAAGATTATCGAATATCGTAGAGATCGAACGAATAGCTCTGAGGCTTTGTAAGAACGTGCCTAGTCATAGCCATCTATTGGTGAATCTATTATCAGATTTGAACGGCAATTAAAAATCGATCGCTGATAAAATAATTGTTATAGAATAGCCCGTTTTATTTTCAGAGGCTGTTTGTGCTTTTTAAGTATATTTATTGCCTGAACTTGTTGTCAGTGTTCAAACTTTAATAAAAATAGGTATGCGGAATATTTCGCACCATTTAAAAATAAATATACTTAGACCCGCAATCTATGTACAATATTGAAAACTGTCGTTGGTATTTCGAATTTTAACTAAAATAATTTTACTTGTTCGTAATTTAAAACGTCAGATTTCATCAGCATCTAGTAAAACGCATCTCCATTCATGGAATCATGGGTCGTGTTTAACTTTTTAATTCGTCCTAAAAATAGCGCACTGGTATGTTCTCGTTTACAACCAGTATCGGATGTCTATAATTTATGAGACAATTGTTAAGTGCATTTTGCACGCATATCTTGTGTGAAAAAATATATTTTATTTATGTCTCTATTTTTACGTCTTTAAATACACGTTGTTGGTCGTTAATGGCCTCTCGTGGGTGTCTTTTTATGCCGCGTAAGGTATTTTTTTAATAAACCGTTGAAAACCTATTTGACGTTCATTAATTTAGACTTGAATTAATTGTTATACTTTATATGTCGACAATATTGGTATTAAGATAAATTACCTGCCAATTATTATTTGTTATTACAGTAATAGAACTATAATTAGAGACTTTCTTATTGAGAAATCATAAGTGTGTTTCAATTTCGTCATGCTTAAACTCTACCTTACTAAACATATTTGAATTTCTGAAAGTTTCCTGTACAAAAACACGCTATGTGGGACGTCAATTAAATCACCAGGATTCAACTTACCTGACGTTAAAACACTCATAGAAGAAAACCTCACTTTTATTTATTTTCGTAAACCAGATTGACAGAAATCACTTTAAATAGCCTTGCAAAGGTATGTATGGATTGCGTGAGATAAATAACATACCTGCCAAGCCACTCTAGTCACTAGATACCAATCTTAAAAATAAAGTTTTCGCTTTTAAAACAGCTGTGTGACAATGCAAAAACGAACAAATAGTTTCCTTTGCCGGTCGAGCAGGTACTATTGTATTAATACGATAAACCATTACTGAAAAAGAAAATAAAATTGATGCGAGTATCTGAACGCGCGCCAATGTAGGTATTTGAACAACGAACGGGGACCTTTTGAATATTTTTCTGCATATTTGTATGAACATAGGTTAGGTATTCGGCTATCCAGTATTTAGCGGAACTTTGGTTTTTCGGCTATTCGCCGAAAAGTACCTACTTATTTTACCTGTTGCACGGCGACTTTTATTTTAATGTTATTGGTGACTTGGAAGGCCTCCCGCTAGTTGGACCGATGACCTGGTTAAGGTTGCTGCAATCCGCTGGATGCGAGACGCACGGGATCGGTCAATGTGGCGACGCTTGGGGTGGCCTATGTCCAGCAGTGGACCTCTTTCAGCTGAAATGATTATGATGATGATGACTTAGGTAATACATGAAAGTCCCCATTTTGTACCGGCGGCCATCTTAGATTTGTAAAACCCTTATATTTGATACCCATATTGAAGGGGTTGTTAGTATGCATGTTGGGAAATGTGGAAAAAGAGAGTTCCACAGAAACAGATGTTGTTGGAGCAGTCAAAATTTTCAGAGCAATTGCTCCTTATTCAGTTTTTGAATATAAATTTAATATCAAGTTTGCCACCACGCAACCAGCTTCACTTTCTTGGCTGTTTCCCAAATAAACTCTGCTCCATAAACCAGTGTCGCATTTATATGACACTTCTGCGAACAGTTGTTGAACTGAAATACTGTGTCTTTCAGTCAAATTAAGAACAAACGCCCATCCGTCTATTTTTTTCAGTTGATGCCATTGTTATACTCGCGACTAATAATACTTCTTAACTTAAATATATTAGCAATTTCCACTCTGAAACCTAATAGAGTAACGTTTTTTCGAGTAAAGTAAAAAGTAACAACAAAAGAAGTTCACTTTAGATCTTCCAATTTTAAATTCTCAAATATTCTCGTAAATTCTCCGTCGAAAGGAACATTGCTGAATATTGCAGAACATTCTCGTTCGGCGATTATTCTCCGTGATGGAATATTCTCTCGACCCATCAATATTGGTGACGTGATAAAATAATTCTTGAAAGGACTTGGGAGATGCCTTCGCCCAGCAGTGGGAAGTTTAGACTAATCAAAATACTTTAATAGCCAATCATCACGTGAGTCATTTATCAAATAGTTTGTCATCTCCGCTGTGTGAGTAGGTAAATACAATTATTTGTTGTATGCCAGGGTCAAAATCGTTACCACCTGAATTACCTAGCTGCTAGCAGAAACATTGTATCAGTGTTGTTTTGTAGTAAATACTCAAGTTGGTTAGTTTTCTATGGTATCTACTAATAATAATTTTAGGTTGTTCGTATTAATTATCTGCTTATGTTTATGGTACCTACTGACTCAGATACTAATAGCCGTAGGTAGTTAGGTGTCTGTACTTAGGTTGTGGTAAGTACTGTGACCTCAGGCAATACCGAGTGAGAGAGCTTTTAAATGTTGTAACATTATGTCATTGCAATTTTAAATGCCTGTTATTTTCTTAAAATAAGAGCTAAGTTAATTTAAATATTAAATTGGTAAAATATGAGAAGTCAAGAGTGATTTGGTTTTTTGCAGGATCTACAAAAACAAATCACAAGTACAAGCAAGACAAAAGAGTTTGCATTCTGCCTCTAACGTTCCCTTCCCCGCTAAGACCTGCGTATTCCTTAAATCCGTTATTTCAAGCGGCAAAAGCGCTACAACAACAAGAACACCTTATTGTTCAAAGCAATTATGCTGGCGACAAGCCAATACCCATTCCGAGCGGATGGCGCTAGTGTCTTCACGAACCAAGTCTTCTGCCATACATTTTTTAGTTCCTACGTTTTGCCAAGCGCAAGTGTAAATTTGTAGTTCACAGTCGTGCAAGAGAAATAGTCTTTGTTACGGTGAAAGCAGGAAGTTATTATGCAACTATCATTGCCGGTATAATTACGTGTTGTTAAATATAAGAATTTGTCTCTCATACTGGGGACGATTTGTATTGATAGCAAGTTCCTAATATTTCAGACTGCTTTAGTTTATAACGACCCTTTCATTTTTGGCACTGCATACTGTACCTACCTAAATCTTTTACGAAGGTTTACGTTTATTGTTTAAGTTACCCAACTTACATTAATAACACTCTAGTTAGGTTTCTAGTAAACAAATAAAAATGACAATAATTATATTCAACCTATAATATATCAGCTACATTATCATTGCCCAAGGGACTTTTACAAATAAAATAAGCTTTCTTATTATCATAAAGAAGCCTCTTTTACTGCGATGTGTAAAAAGAACATAATACCTTGTTTATATACGCTATTGATAGCTAAGGGACACGTAATTAGGTCCTTGTTAAGACTACACATGATCGAATGCGAATCCTGTGCAAAATAAATGGTGGACTCTTTCAAAACTATTATTCATTATTCGCATACACAGATGTAATCTGTGTTCGCATAATACCATTCATATTGCATCTGCTATCGATCATTTTACATCTTGATCACGCCTCCCCACATGTTTTATCGTATTTTCTTTTATATATGAGCAAGTAAAAAGTTGTGGTCATGATGTCTGAAGATTGAGTTGTAAGAACTTCTCGTGCTATTCATGCAAGGGAAAAATAAAAGTTGATGGCTTTGTGTACTATAGCCATTTATGATTAATTGTGAGCTAGTAGGTTTGATCTTTTATTTGATAACATTTATGCGTAGCATATTACGTTATGTATAGCGTAACATACCTACCTACGTAAGGTTTATTTACTCAAGTTTCGAAAAGAATAAACATCACTAGTTTGCGAAATATCAGTAAGGTCAACGGATTTCCTCCCACGGCCGATAAACGTAACAAAAACGTGTGGGTGTTATGTGTAGGTGAATCTTATTAAAGAATTTATGGAAAGGACTTTATTTAGGTATTACCTTATTGCAAATAACATTTTTATTTTGAAGTTTTCCTGAGCTTGGTTTTTACTGCGCGTGAACTTCGCGTGTAACGAAACGTTACAAGATGGCATTATGTCAACCGTCAAAGCCAGCCAGTGTAGGCTAGCTAAACGTCAAAAAATCTCAAAGCCGTCGGCGAGTCGTAATAGAACACGTCAGTATTTTACGTTTATATTAAACGCGTTAAAGCAGAATTAATACTTATTCGAAATCAATATTGATAAGTTGTGACTTTAGTGCCATTCTAATTCACCGAAGTGTTGTGTCTCGAGAAAGCTCCTGGATCGATAAAGGTACTTGTCAATGCAACAACAATGAGTTGAGGGTGCCCAATTACCCTATTATTAGGCAATTGCTGAATTAAATGTGTAAGTATAACGATTCTATCTCTGATCAACACTTTTACAGGGCTGTCTCAACATGGGAAGCAGTAAGAAAAATATGCTCAACATAATAATCACGTTCATAATATTGCCGCTTGCAATCGCTAATGTGCAGCCTCCAATAGTCGACCCTGGCATTCTCACTCAGTCAAAAAGCCTCGGCGAATGTCAGGCCTGTAAGTTATTCGTGGAATCATTTAAAAAAGGATTAGAGCGAACTACGAGAGGTAAATACGAGGGCGGTGATGCAGCGTGGGAGGAAGAGAAGTTAAAACTATCCTACAAACGAAGCGAGATGCGACTAATTGACATACAAGAAGGCATATGCAAGGAGGGCAAACACTCCCTCCAGTGCCACCATATGGCTGAAAAAGCTGAAGAATTCATTGAAACATGGTGGGCTCAAGATCCAGATGAAAATACTGACTTACTGCAGTACATTTGTATTGATAATTTGAAAGTGTGTTGCCCACAATACCACTATGGTAAAGACTGCTCACCATGCCCTGGCGATCATGAAAAGCTTTGCAATGGCAATGGTAAATGTAGGGGAGATGGGACTAGAAAAGGGAATGGTACATGTCTTTGTGACCCTGGATATACCGGAGAGAACTGCGATCAATGCATTACTGGATATTACTTGTCATACAAGGATGATACAAAGATGTTGTGTTCTGCATGCCACCGATCCTGCATGGGGGGATGTAGATCGGGTTCTCAAAAAGACTGCGTGGCTTGCAAGGCAGGCTTTGCCTTTGATTCGGATGAAGGATGTCTTGACGTCAATGAATGTGATGATGTAAATAAATGCACTAAGAATCAGTTTTGTATGAACTCTATCGGTTCCTTTACCTGTATGAATTGTGATAAATCCTGTGACACATGTCACGGAGACGGGCCGGATATGTGCCGGAAATGTGCCAAAGGATATCTTAAGAAGGGAGAGTTTTGTATTGCTGAGAGAGAGGATGAGGACCAGTCTGAAAAGCTGACTACTACAAGGTATTTTTAATTTTTTTTTTTTTTGCAAGACCCGTATGGACCAAAGTAAAATATTGAATTTTTATTTGTTTTCTTTACGTGTTGAGTACTGAACTAAATAACAATTTAACACATATGTTTGTTCTAAATTTAACATCCTGCATGATTTTACTTTACATGAAAAGTTGTTTCTTAGTCTACAAGAGATTAATTAATTCATATTGACCGAGCGTCTTAATGATTTGCCTCCACAGCTTTATTTTTAATCTTTAAAGACTAATTGTTTTGGTATTATTATGTTTTGTTATAATTTGATAAACTTTCTTACAGAAACGAGGAGTTATAGGGCTTCCTGTAAAGTGGTCATAGTTTTGTGTAGGTAAATGTACATTTTCATTTATTGGTGACGGGTTCAATAAGGTCACATAAATGGCATTTTTATTTATTTATTTGTTAGAAACATCAGACACAAAGGTTGAAAAGAATTAGCTTTTTTTATTAATAGATTTGGTTGGGACTTGGGTGTCAAATATAAAATTGTGTATTCAAAGAAACTGTTATTAAAATTTATTAGCTAACATTTAAATAATTTATTATTTTAATTACATCTTTGGCATCAATTTGTTCTGGTAACTAATAATAATTCAATAATATTCAGTTTTATATATTTTTCTTTTCTCATTGGCGCATTATTTAAAAAAAATTGGGGATTTATACATTTCATTTACTTACATTTATCATGTTTGGGAGCAATATAAACTTTTAAAAACAGATAAACTAACAAAATAATCATCTCCTTCAAGGTACTTGACATACATGGGTCTGCTGGTTGCCACCGGGATACTTCTGCCCAGATCAGCGTATCTGGGCACCATCGTAGGAGGCATGGTGCTAACCTACATACTGGGGGCAGAGTACTACTGTATGATTAACGGGCATATGGGTCTTGTTGACCTGAAGAATTACGACCTGTCCCAGATATTCCAAACTTAGACGTAACTTAGCACAATTATAGTAAAATAATAATTTATTTTATTCATTCAGATAATATAGTGCATTGTTAGAAATACATGACAAGAAAAAATTACCTAATAATTCTAAAAATATTCAGCCAGAAACTATCTGGTCCTGCTGGTCTGATCTGGCAGGAATTTGTGGTCCTTTGCTATTTCTACCAGGAGTCTAGCTAGAGAAATAAGGAATCTTGAAATTAATTATTTACAATTCATTATTATAAGTGGGAAGACGAATGAAGAAGGTTGTAGATTTCATGTTAAGTGAGAAAAGTTGTATTCTTCTATTAATTTTTATGTGAATGGTTTTTAATTGTTTTAATTTTATTGAGTCACAGACATTTTACTGTAAGTTATTTTTAATTGAATTTATCAGAGTTTGGCAGTTTTTAAAGTGATATTAATTATAATATGTTTTCTAATTGAGTTACAATGTTTGCTTAAAGTAATTTAATTTGACGTCTCTTTAACCAACTCCTTTTGTTATGATTGTCACCGGATTATTGCAAAGTCTGTGTAATTGTAATAAATCATGTAATATTAGGAAGTCTCTATACATATATTGTGAACAAATCGATACTTTGATGTATCCGAGACTAAATGGGAAGAAAGAATAATATTACGAGATTTATAACAAACTTACTTTTTTTGCAATTACCTGATGAGATTATTGTTTTCAATCAACCAAATCATGACTTTTTTACCTAATGTTTAATTTATATCTCAATATTTTATTGTTTTACGGTTCACAGTGTATCGAAATGATTGCTCATAATAATTTGATTAAATAAGCCACTACTATTGTTTGTAAGTACATACCTACCTACTTCATCTTGCTATACTGTTGATATTGTTCAGTTAAGTTTTTATTTTAACTAAAGCTGCATTTAATGAAAGATTTTCAATACCGTGTATTTGTCACCGACACGCTAAGAAGAATACCGTGAGAGGCTCGTGTTTGCAATGTTCTGAATATGAAGTATTGGTTTTGGTAAACACTCATCTACTATCAAGTATCATTCATCAAAATTAAGTTTTATTAAAAAACCTATAGGTACTTTCATATATAAATGGCGGGCACTTATGCTGTAGGAACACAGTCGTGCGAGAGTCTGCGAGGATGATGTAAGTACATTACTATCAGTACCTACTGAGTTCAATCATGAAGCATAGTGTATAGAGTGTTTCCTTAGGGTCTAGCGCGAGAGTGTACAGCCGGCATTAGACTATGTCGAGCGAAGATCTTCGGTCATCGGATAGTGCACCTTTGTGAACACAAGCCTTTAGCCATAGCGTAAATAGATTAGCGTAAACAGTATTGAATGAACGTAAACACAGTCATAATAATTGTCTCCATTAAATAAATGACTTTACATTGTCTATGTTGCTGTTTTCTTGTAATGTTGGTATCTTATCCTACCTACAAAGAGATAATTTGCGCCGACCCCAAATTAAACTGGGATGAGTCCGCCCTCATTATTTAACGGAACAAATTTAATTTGGGGTCGGCGCAAAAGGATGTTGAGCTACCTAACTATGTGCCTCCTTCAATTTTTTTTATTTTTTTTAAATACCTTTTCCTCACACTTGGAATTTCTTCCTGTATTGTGGGTTGGTTTACAAACATAAACTCACATACACAACACCCAGAGCCGGAACAACTATGATTATGAAGGTCATAAAAATATTTGTTCCGTGCGGGAATTGAACCCGTGACACGCAGCGCAGCAGTCAATCGCTAAACCACTGCGCCAACCGTGCGCCCAAAATTGTATTTTTTTCTTTTCTACAGTGATCGCACAAGCGGTCTTATGGTAGGTAATTAAAGACCGTTAGACCAGTATATTGGTAGGTAATTGGGGAATCTCTTAATACGCTAATTAATGCCCAAATAAAAACCTAGTCAAAGAGGTACATAGCGGTCACGAGGTTATTGCTCCTAGCTCCTACTGTTTACTACCTTATTAACTACGGATTTTTGAGCGCATCTCTGTCATAAATTCTTGGTCCTAAGATACAGAAATACAAACTTTTGCCCCAATCGTAATTTTTCCCGAGGAGTTTTATTGGAGGAAACCGGCACGTTCTAGAACCAGATATTCTAGGACTTGTGACATTCACCAACCTACATTGGGTTTACGATCTCAGTCCCTATCATAGAGAAGAAGCGGCGAGCTGGGTAATGGCCCATACCCTCTCGCAGAGAAAAAGTAAGAAAAGGTTGTAGGCTGATAGAGGCTGATAAAGTTTAAAAAAAATATCATCAACATCTGCCTGACCATGTCCCATGTTACTTGGAAAATTACGTGTTCGTAATTATCAGTGATAGCATGACGGTTGACAGGGCCGCGTGTTGCGCCGACCACAAGTATATAAATGGGACAGCGGCGGGAAGATGATGATGAATTTTCCTCCCGAATTCCTCATTCCTATTTATTTTAAAGTTAATAAACTCATTTTTAGCGCGTCATAGACAACAATACGTAATGTTTTTCGGTTTGGGCGTAAGTGTCACGCTGAAGACATTTACATATAGTCACGGCTGTCAATACACGATTATGTTGTGACCGTGACACGATTTTTATGTTCGAACAGTCGACGCGACAAGTTTTGTAGGCGTTGTTGAGTCATAAGATTTCAGCGGGTTTAGAAACCAGCTTGGGTTATTTATTTCTTTAGAGAATAGATTTGGTGGGTCTTACATGCTTTTGGGCCTAGCAGTCTGGGATCGATCCTCTAGTCGGGTGGTGCTATTATCCTAGACCCTTTTTAATAGCTGCTTCTCTCAAGCTATATATATTAGTCTATGGCTGCTACTGCCTGAAAGTAGGTTACTGCTTGGTCAACTCTTTAATAGTAAAAAACCATATATAGGTAATACAGTTTCTTTTTTTTGGATTTGAGTCGGAAATGGCTCCACAACTTCCTTAATGGCAAAGGAAAAAGCTTTCCTTACCCGCTTGGCACTCATAACTTGAAAACTACAAGCCGTCAATCACTACCCACATCGGTTATGTAAACTAAGTACCAGCTATTAGTCGAATGTTACGTCGAAAGTGGAACCGATACGACAATGTATTACAGCCGAAGTGCCAACTAATAACGCTGCAAAGGTTCTAAGCTCTTACTTTTTTAAATTGATTTGTGATTTGACTTTTTATCGATTTTGACAGGTCAAGTTTTTGTGGGTATATTTGACATTTGAATCATAGACTAAAGTCGTCACAATCCACTCACAATCTAAGAAGTCCGTTGACGTTTCTCATTTTACATGCCGCGATAACTTTCTACATGAAAGTGAAAAATCTAATTCATAATCCTAATTAATTACCTACTATGTTATCCATACACTACCTACTTATAACAACGAGTATCATTGGCAAGCATCAAGTTTAATTATTATTAAGTATTTTTATAGCTGCCAAAACGGACCTTTATTTTTTGACAACGAACAATTTGTAGGGAATACTTGGTTCTTTTCGGGCTAATACGAGTCAGACAAACCAACTTCTTCGCTTGTATGTAGGGTCACAAACATCAAATTTAACCATTGCTAACTATGTAATAAGTAAGTAGATAACGATGGATAACAACAGTAAGGCTGCCGAAAATCTGGAACAGGATTTACCTACAAATTGAAGTCTCCAAATGCTACAATTGAAGATCAATCTATGGCACTGTAGAATGCGTAGATAAGTATTGGTGGTAGAGTCCTTACCTAAATCTTTTATTTATGTCTGTTATTATTGTGATAAATAATACAACTTAAATGCCTATAAAACAACCCACCTACTTGTTTAGTTTTATGCCCATCCAAACCACAATCAAGTGGAATAAAAACTTACATTCAATTCAAAACAACATGATTCCCATCCATCTAATCTCGACAGCCTCTCCAACCGAAATTACCTCTTAAACTCAAGACCTAACGCTTAGCATGTTAGCATACGCTTGCGGGTTGCCTCAAAGTGTTCTATTTCCATGATACGCGTAAACTAGCAACGCTTAGTACATTCTTAAACATGTTTGTGCAGCAACTAGAACTCGATAGACTAGTTTTGCTTCCGTGAACATCGCTGGCTAAGTGGACACTTAGCAAGGTTTGCTTTGTATATTTCTAGGAGAGGAAACTAATGGATATTAGTTCGGGGTTAGATTCGTTGATATTTTAGTTTTACTTAGGATTCTTTTTATATGCTAACAAATCTAGACCCTCTAGGAGATTGGCGGTCACTAGCTGCCATGTTCAGGTACCTATTGGAAAGGACCCTTCACAATGTTGATCCTTGAGAAACTTTCTTTAGAAGTAGATAGGTAGGGATCAAAAGAAAAATACGTGTCCAATAGTTTTTATTAATCTATTTATTTATTATATACTTTATTGTACACCAAGATAAAAATATTCAAAAAGACATCTTACAAATACAAACATACAACAGGCCAATCAATCTAGCTGACGGACAAAAACAAATGTTTAATGAACTACCTACCCTATTAGGGTCCTTTTGGAAGTGCCTTTGGCAATAGCGACAGAAGTATTAAATCAAGGAGCACATAGTTACTTAAGTAAAGGTACATCTTGCAAACAGTTGAATCATCCTAATTACTAATACCTCGTTTGCCAAGCGTGGTGCTTATGCCATCATCACCGTTCCTATCGTAATCACTAGTCTGCGATGTGATTCGGAGCAAAACGATGCAAGTGATGTAAGTTTGTAGGTACCTACAGAATAGGTAGACTAGACTGTAATTATATACTTATGTAGGTAATTCTATCGATCTCTGAGGAAATCGTGTGTAGACTGCGCTTTCTTAATTAGCGACGTGAAACGATTGATCTCTTGATGTAATTTTCTTTGAGGCTCTATTGATTTAGCCATTTGGTTTATCCACCTTCCTTAGTACTTGTAGGCATGAGTTTCCATTTTTATGTGCTTTCATTTATACTTATTATTTCTTTTCTTTTTTCTTAGTTTAGGATTCCCACTGCCAAACTGTGACTCTGACAAGCAAGCACAATCTTCTGACCCTATCTACCCTGGAGAAGTCTTTCGTGCAAATAGCATTGGACTGTCTATTTTTTATTCTATAAATATAAATTAAAGCGATTTGACTATAAACCTAATCAATAAAGAAAAGAAAATATTGCAGATAAAAGTCAGTCTTCATTTCGCACAGACTGTATAATTGTCGACGTTTGCTTATGATCGCGAAAAGAAAACATCTTGCAAAAAAAATATAATAATGTTGTCGATGGAAACTGGAGAAAGGCGGCACTTCCAGACGTAATAATTATAATAAAAAGCTTATGAAGACAATGCTGATAGAAAGTAATGAATGTAATGTCTATTGTGAGTTTGTGTGAGTTATGTCGCATGGGAAACGTTTCGTAATGCTTCAAGAACAACAGTTTTGCTGTGTTTTGTTACTTTTATTTGTTGTCTGGAGAATGGAAATTATATATGATGAGTTAAGATCATTTTTTTTGTGTCAGTTTGACACTAATATTAGTTACTGAATAGGGATGATGTTGTGGTACGAAACAGCAAATTCTATTCAGTCCGCCGCCTATATCATAAAAAAATATTGGACACGTATTTTTTGCTTATTTGATTTAAATCAAGAAAAATCACCAAGATAAAGTGCATAAAAGTTCGGGAGTGGTTGTAGTGACGTAACTTCTATGTAAAAATCGTACCAAGGCGTGACTTCATGCGATATTTTAACGCACTGTATCGTCATATTTTTTTTGTTAAGGTTACAAAAGAAAAATACGTGTGTGACTTGAAATATTTTTTTAGTTATCATCTCTCCCTATTGAGAATTTGAATATTGCCCACGATTTCGCTCTCGCTATAATAAATGTAACAGGAACCGAAAAATGTATCCGAGATAAAAAGTAGCCCATGGTGGCCAATACTTGGCGGTAGTATTCGCATTCGTAAACTAATTTTCGTGGGGATATTATAAATAAAAAATAATAAATAATAAATAATAAATAATATAAATAATAATAATAAATAATCGCCTATCAATACATACTCATCATTTATATTCTTATTTACATCTAATAACTTACTTCACTACAAATAAACTAAATGTTTAACAAAACTCAAACTGCAGATAAAACGAAATTATACATCAATATAACATTACTTTTTTCCTCATAGGTAATGTTAAATTAAATAAAATAAATTAAAATGTAAAAAATAAATTAAATTATAAAAATGTTCTCAAATCATTAGAATTAATATTTGTTTCGGGATATTTACCATGTATATTTTGTTTTTTGTTGAGAGCTCGATATTTCGGCACCGTTACAAGCGCCATGATTACGAGAACTAAAATCTTTGCGGGTGGGTGTTGTTTACGAGCTGACATATCTGTCTACCCTCTTCCTCACTCGTTTTTCACGCACGATGTCGCTACCACCAGAACTCGTCTCACTAGTTACTCGACACTGTTCAGCACTCGTCTCACTAGTTACACGATATTGTTCACGACAAACGATGCTAACTATCCCGAAACAAATATTAATTCTAATGACCATGTCAGCTTAAAAACTTATAATGTTCTCAAATGTTAAAAATGTGTCTGTTAAATTTATTTTTGTACAAAAATACTACATACATAGCATAAATACTGACTGCACAGCAAATTTTCCATATTCCAACAGTCCAAGAGCGAGCGAAGCGAGCTCGGGAGCCTAGGGCACCCCGACACGGACAGGTTAGGTTCGAACGAGATGACGGGAGCTGAAGTGAGCGAGCAAAGCGAGCGAACTCAGCTCCCGTCATCTCGTTCGTGTTAGGTTACTTTAGACCCTGCGTACAGAAATAGGAGCCCCGCGCAGCGGGGCTCCGTCGACATTGATACATAATATAAAAGTAGAAGCTATATTTAAAAGAAAAAGAGTTAACATGTATAATGTGCATTAAGATTATTAGCTGTGCATTGATGAAAAACCTTTTGCTTTAGGAAAAATCGCTGTACGCTGCGAAAATAAATTGTAGTGTGTTTAGTGATATTTTGAGTTGAATATTTTGCTGTGCAATCAGTAATTTTGATGGGAATTCGGAATCTTATTGCGTAGAAAAAGGATATTTTTTGATTTGCGTTTAAATACTACCCATTTTCGTGTCGCTGAAGACCAGCCCAGTGACTATCTCGCTCATGAATCACATTATTTGTTGGATATGGTTGGATTAATTGTGCGGACGTGAAGCAATTTATTGTTATCCCAATCAGTAAATTTTTCATTTTGTATATTTATTTCGTAAATGCGTCATGCTCGACGCAAATAAAGTCTTTTTTTCTTTCTAGAGATATTCTGTAAAAAAGAAATAGAATAGTCCGGCTCACCGGCTGTTAAATGTTCGTTTGCACCTACCTCTTCCCTGATAATAGTTTTGAGAGAGGAGGTACAAACGAACAATTTTACCGTACTATTTCATTACATCGTCTGAACTGGTCCTTGGAGTCTCAACTCCATAATTATTTTACATCAACTTAATTTCACTATTACCAATACCAATAGTTACTCTTCATTAACTTCGATGTTTCCCACACGTCAAAATTCCGTCACGTAGAGAATTCTCAAGGGCTTCGCGCCCAAGCCCTAACCAATGCACCATTCAATTATATATTATTACGGCGTTTGCGATAGCAGGGCAAGCACGAATGTGCTGTACCGTTGACGTGGGTACAGTTATATTATAGTTCTGAATTCACGATACGAGTAGATAGGTACGATTTGTGGTCGGTAGGGCTTAATGGGATGATTTTTGAAAGTGTTTCTGATAGATTTTGTCAGGTTCAGTTTGAAATGAGTATAGTATAGTCACAGCGGATCTTTGTGTCTCGGAAGTTGGCTGCAAGATCCTGCGCAGTTGCAATTTTTGTGTCAATGTTGAAGTAGAAGACAGCATTGTATAACTGCCTCTTTCACTCGCTTACGTTTGTCGCATCGTCCTATCTCGCTTACTCTATGCAGTATACTCGATGACAAACTGTTTCATGCGCAATGGCTCGCAGAGCCAACTTCAGAGACACAAAAATCTGTTACTATTAGATAATGAATTTGATGGAGACTGTTCAATCTCGCAGCATTGCTCTCAATACTGAGTTCAATCATGAAATATTTTGTTTAAAACTCAATGTACAGCGTTTCCTCGGGGTCTCGCGCGAGAGTGTACAGCCGGCATAAAAAGTTACCATGATGTTTTACCTAGTTCTTCTCCTTTGGAACCGTACCTACGAGTACACTTAAGCGCTGTTCACATATTTCCGTATCCTCCAGATACGGAGATGTGTAAACAAGTTCGTACAAATCGTATGTAACCTATTTTTCGACGTCCCTGCCGTGTTCCGTCAGGGACGGGAACTCGGAAATGTGAAGGCAGCGCTTTAGTGTGAAATGAAATATTTTGAATTGGCCTACCCCCCTAGCCAAGTTACAAACGTATTGTATCGAATCTCTTTCTACAATCGTTAACGCCTTCTATTTGTATGGTCTGACCACGTGACTTTACGTTCAGATGTGTCATTCCCATAAAATCATTCGTTATCTACTAGCGTTATCGATTGTAGATTGTCAACTTGGCTACAGGTGATGGTCGTGCTTGTAGTCAAACTTCGTTGTGGCCAAAATTTTGGTCTTAGGGACAGAAACCGATAATCACGAGATTTGATGCACGGAGGACCTTTAAACACTTAGATATGTATTTAACATGTTAGCTTCATTGAAGCGATGACAGGTTTGCTTTTGAACACAAGCTTATTTTGACGTGTGCTCTGAAGAATGATAGGAGTGTATAAAAAAAAGTCGTGTGGCACTCGGGGACTGCCGCGGTAAAGCTATTGCATAGCATTTATTCTAGATCCAGTCCTGGAAAATGCGTCAAAAAAATTAAAAACTTTAAAAACTCGAAACGTAACAAGCCAAACCCGCATTTATTTACGATTAATAAAACTCTAAAAAACAAAACAAAAATACCCTTATTCACATTGAAATAAGTTCGCTTTTCTTTGACAAGCAAAAGTCACCCTTATTCTCATTAGCATACGGTCCACATTGATCACCATTGTCACAGAAACAGCTCAGAGAGACCGATAAAAGACAAAAAAATGACGACCAACAAAAATTTTAAAACCCTCATATCTCAGAAACGGTTGGAGTTAGCGCATTTCTGACAAAAAATTTGCCCCCCTGCCCTCCGCTACTTCAACCAGGAGAACAAGATAGGATTTCCCCCCCCCCCCCTTAACCGTTTACCTCCCCCAGCAAAAAAATTTTTCATTCTAAAAATACCAACACGGAAATCGAAAACACGTGCAACAAACCTCCCACCCCGCCCCCCTGCCCCTCACCACTCAGATTCCACAGAATTCAAACACCTTATTAAAAGTCAAAGTATCACCGCCGTGCCCGTCGGAGTGGGCAGCGTGAGGTTTTTTCGTTACGGAATTTCTGGATTCGGTCCCCGCGCTCAAGGCCCGCGATAGAAGCTATGCAATAGCTTAAAAATCTCTCAACGGATTTTTTATTTCTGTATTCTTTACGTCATTCTTAGGTCTCAGACTGGTGTTATGCTGACAACTGCTAATTAAACCATGTCAGTTTTAAATAGCGTACCTTACACAGTATAAAACAAACGCTTTCCGCTGTCTACCCCTATGTATGCTAAGATCTTTAAAACTACGCAACGGATTTTGATGCGGTTTTTTTAATAGATAGAGTGATTCAAGAGGAAGGTTTATATGAATAATACACGCAGGCGAAGCCGCTGGCAGAAGCTAGTTACTACATAAGTCACCCGCCGCGTCTGTACGTGATAAACTCAAAAACTACTGAACGGATTTACATGCGGTTCTCACCAATAGAAAGAGTGAGGAACGAGGAAGGTTTATGTGTATAATTTGTCACGGGCAAAGCCAGGGCGTGTCATCATTATCAGCCTTATAATGTTCCCACTGCTGGTACACAGGCATCCTTTCTGTGAGAGAGGTAATGGGCCTTAATCCACCACGCGGGCCCAGTGCGGGTTGGCGGATGTCACATGTGTTCGAATTTTTGGATCTAAGTCATACCGGTTTCCTCACGATGTTTCCCTTCACCGTTTTAAGAGCAGTGGTGATGAAATAATTTACATAAAGTAAAGCGCCTGCCTGGGTTCGAATTCACGACCTACGACACGTAAGTCAGGGCCGTTACCACTGGGCCACCATTGCTCCTAGTTTCAAGAAAATTGTGCTAATACTGGAAAGGAATTATCAATAAACGCAGGTCAAGTGATGCGATTGATTGTTGAAAATTCATTCATCAAACGTATTTTTGACAAATTGTCAAATTAATATTGCAATCATTTTCGTTTCAGAAACTATATCTTATATATTTTATTCTGTATCATACAAAAATAAAGAGGGCATCTAAGCCCGCAAAATATTTTGGCCACTTAGGGAATTAAAACCTTCCTGCTACCGTGCATCAGGCTGCAAAATCTTCTGTCTCTTACGACCTTACTCAAACTTACAATGTAAACCTTACCTACCGACCGAAGTAGTCAAGTTTCCTCGAATCACTTTGGCAAGCGTCATCGCCCACTCTGTGGTATGGTATTGAAGTAATTTGCATAAGTATGGGGCCTTACGTAACTTTGGTCATAGCGTACTGTAATTGTGATATTTTCGTATCTAATGACGTGTTAATGATATGAAGAACAAGTTTTTTAAGGTTTCTTGTGTATTTAAAAGTCCATGAAAGCTCCCTACTTTTAACTAAATAAGTATATTTATGAAATTTTGCAAAGATTGACGACGCCGACGTTTTTTGATAAGATTGTATCTGAAAGTGCAGTTTCAAACATGTCCAAAAATACATGAGATAAATGCCGATGACAATATCAGCGGGGCGAGCACACCCTACTGTGACAGGCTTGATTCAGGCCTGTCACAGAGGCCGTGCTCGCCCGGCAGGTAGGTACCTATATCTCGAGTGTAAGTACTCGTCAATATGCATGAGTTGTTCTTTAGGACTTCGCACGTTTAGGGTTCCGTATCCAACCACAAAATTATGTTGTTTGTAATACGAAAAATTTGGGAATTACTTGAAAATCTGATTTATCAATATAGTGGTTTATTTGTTCGTAAAATATACGTAATAATTAACATTTTCACCAAATTTCAAGTTCATAGATCATTAGAAAAATATAATAAAAACTGACTTTGGTGGCTTCTTTCTCATTCCTTGGTTTTTCAATATTTTTTGAAACAAAAAAACACAGTATTTATCAACGAAACAACGATACCCCACACGATGGGGCGGGTCATATATGTTTCCTTTCAATTTATAGGAGTCCGCAAACATCATAAAAATAATGACAATTTGTATGGCTTTGGGTCTGGTTTGGGTCAACAAGATGCTTATACTGTGAAATTTTGAAGACTGTAGCTCCAACGGTTTGGCTGTAACACGCGTGTGACAGATGGACACGTGAGTGACAGACAGCAATAAGGTTCCGGTTGGACTTACTCTACAAATGTCAAATCAGCCTGTATAGTGCTCAGTTGCAAAGTATAGATCTTCGTATCCATCGCTATTCTATCCAAGTCAAAGCAAACAAAAACTTAAATCATGTACAGAGCTTAATCATCGTTAGATCGAGACCCATTAGAAGCAATCTACATCCATATTTATAATTCTCAATAGCCAGTTTCTCATCATGAGGCAATCCTGGCATTTCTACCAATATGACTAAAAGGGGTTTGACATAATAACGTTTTACCTAATACGGCACTTGTCCTTCCAAGTTGAGAGCAATCTATATTAGTCGGGAATGTGTAGGCGACGTTGAGAACGCGGAATCGTTGGCTGGTACAACGTTTTTACTGGCCGTAGAAGTCAACTTAATTTTCTATGAAAAAAAGTAAATTGCGCTTGGACTGGTTTGTATGGGATCTGGGACCGTATTTGGTTGGCTGTGGGTGTGGTGTAATTGTTGATAACTGTATACTTTATAGTGATAGTCTTAACAGTTCATAAGTAAACTGTTGTGACAATACATATGTCGGCAACTTGGGATCATTGGGAGCTAGCGCTGTGTATTTTGCCTCGCACATGTCCCAGCAATATGCATTGCTGAGCGATGAAATTTTGCTTATTATAAGTTTTCCTTTATGTTTTTTAATTTCCTGGCACAAGTAAACTCTATTTTCTTTCCTTTCATGAAATATGTTGTCATGAACCTCTGAAACGTCGCGCGCACAGCATAATGTGCGTGTTTCTATTGTGTCTGCTAATTAACGTTGAACGGGTTAATAAGGGTTTTCCGTGTATTAGAGACAAAACTAGCAAGTTCCAAAGTTCAATGATATAATTCAATTATTTTTTACACGGGAGTATTTTCCGTCAGGTTATTCGATTCAATGACAAGAAGACAAATGACTCGTTTGAGATTCTCGTAACAAAAAGGTTTGATGCAAAGATTTGTTTTTTAATTCTGGTCTTTGAATCCAAAAGAAGATCATTGACACATGATGTCATTTCTAAATCCCCTTTAGAGCCGAACTGATTAAAATACACTCAGGAAATATAGCAATGATGTCATCCAAAAAGTGGTTACGAGGTGGTCCTTTTTTACGAAATGCGATCCAATAAATGGTCCTTATTTTCGGATTTCGAATTGTGCAATGTAAATGTTGTAACTTACACTGGATGTCGGTTAAACAGGTAAAAGCATTTTATTGCGTGTACCTTAGACAGCGCCAGCTTGGTCTTTTTACACGACTCACTAAAAAAGGGAGTGTTATGTTTTCAGTGTTCATTCATGTATGTTTATGTGAATAGTGTAACGGGCATGTCCCTAAAAAGGAGCCATGTAGTGAGTTTCTTAATTACACTTTTCTAGACGTTAACAAAAATGGTTCTTGGAAAAATTATTTAGAAAAATGTTTTTCAAAATATTTTGGTTATTTACATTTTTGAAGTACCATTGTTTAGTGTACCATAGATTTCTCTAAATACATGTTTGTCTACTCTAAATCGCCAGCATTAAATTATACTTTCAAAACAAGCTTAACAATGTTGCTCCAAAACATTGTTAACGAAAAACAAAGCCTCTTACTCAAGGCCACTCAGCCACTTTCAATTTCAAAGTAGCTTTATCATTAGCATAACCTTTTCTTATGATGGACCGAGGACGCGGCGGAGTCAAAAAACTGAAACTTACTTTTTGCATTCCATTGCTGTCTGACCTCTTTTGTACTTCTCTCTCTCGCAACAAAAACCGCAATGGATGGTGCGGAGTGTTCTTTTTTCGGTTCGTCAGGTAAGGGCCAATTCTCGTTGTTTGCTCTTGAAACCGGCTGGTAATGTCAAAAGAGTCACATTGGCAGGTCCTTGGTGCGTCTGGGAAAAGCGCGTGTCCTAAAAAAGGTTTCGTTTTTTGAGTTAACAATGGGTAGGGTTGCCATGATATTAAGGGAAGATTGTAAGTAAGGTGTACCCATTTAAAATAGACTTTGCTTTTACTGGTCCTTTGAGTCTCATTTATTGTTAAGATATGGGAAAATATTAAAATAATAAGTACCTATCTACATTTAGTTATGTTGAAAGAAAGAATATCAGTAAATCAGTTTATGTCACACAAAAAAAAAAACACACACACACACACGGATTTAAAAAAATATTACATCGCCCAGCTTTTGCCCAGTATTTGGGAAATAGTAAAAAACATAGGTAAAAGATTTGTAATAAAAAAGTGATGTCTTCTCCTTTTTTGCTACTCTTTATCAAAGAAATAAATAGCCAGTACCAACCTACTTATTACACGGATAGATTACTAAGCTAACTAAAAAAAATTATACAAATTCTCTTTCGGTTGCCCAGTTAAAAAAATAAATATTGACCTACCATAGATATACTCCCAAACTCTCTATTGGCAAATAAATGCTCTAAATATCTTTCATATGTTAACTAGGTTACTTCTGGCTTTTAAATAACATGTATGGCATTGCCTAAGTCCGGCAAATACGTAACATATGGTGACCCTATTCTTGAAAGGTATGTTTTGAACCGAGAGCAGACTGCTGCGCCTCAGTATTTTGTTTAAATTTTTCTTATTTATTCATGTGTTATCGGTAATTAGCCATTTCCGTGATAGCGTGCTTTTTGTGAATTAAAAAAAATACAAAAAGAATTGTGCATTCGAGATTTATAGACACTGACAGAAATAAAGAAGAAATACTAGCTCCTGCCAGCGGTTTCGCCCGCCTGAAAATTGTTTTCTTATCCCAAGGGAACTTTATACCGGGACGAAAAATAGCCTATGTGCTACTCCAGACTATAATCTTTGTCTGTGCCAAATTTCATCCAGATCCGGTCAGCCGTTCCGGCGTGATTGAGTGACAAACATACATCTACACAGCCCTCCAAACTTACAAGTTTATCATACTTACTAGCTGTCCCACGCGGCTTCGCTCCCGTCAACTGGCTACCTACCTACCCATCTACTCTACCTACCCTACATACATGATTGTTGCGTAACATAAACCGTTTACGCAGCGCACGCTTCGGAAGCTTTCAAAAAGTATTTTTTTTTCCCGTTTTTGCTACATTTTCGTTAATGCTCCGCTCCTATTGGTCGTAGCGTGATGTTTTTCAATTCCAACCAGTAGTGCCTGAGATTAACGCGTTCAAACAAACAAACAAACTCTTCAGCTTTATATATTAGCATAGATTAGTAAGATTTGTCATACAAAAGTGCATCTTAAAGATAAACTTTAAAATTGATTGATCAAAGTAGACAGTACTGTTTTATTAACTTCTCGTGAGTCGTGACGATTAACTAAAAACTGAGGGAAATAAATAATATTCAACCTTAAAAAAATCTGAATGCGCTTTCAATAACGGTTGACCACGAGAGGTCAATTCAATAAATTGAAATGAATGAAAGGATAAAGGAAATTCCAATTTTGTTGCAATACAAGATGATGTCAGCCATTTTACGTAAAAAGTTTTGGTATTACCGATTTTTTATAAGAGTCCACTATCGGACAGTTTGCAACTAGCGGCTTAGAGCCGATGGAATGAAAATTATCGCAATATGAATGTGACAAATTGTCAAAAACCTGTAACCTGTACATTTATATCCAGAAACCGTGGGCTAAACTAGTAAATAAATAGTTACTCCGTTTACTTCTCATAAAATATATCAGCATCAGCCATCGCTCGACGCTAAAAATATTCTATATTAAAATAAAATAATGCGTAAGAAATTAAATGTCTATTTTTATTTTTCCAGATAATCGAACGCACGTCTTAAATGCCGCCCTCAACCGGGGTCCGTTGCAGAGACGTCGAATAAACGAGGTAAATATAAATAAACTCTTTGACTAGTTTACTAGAGCGAGGAATACCTGTGCCTGTTGAAAAAAAATATATACGGCGATAGTATTTTTGAAATTAGAAAGACGTTCGGCCATTGGCGAATTCCAGAAAGTTGGTAGTCTTTGGACATGTTAGTTTTTATTTTGGTATTGCCAGAAAACAACGGGAAGTTTTTCTCAGAATTTTATTTTGAAAAATAAAACAGCGGCCGTTGTAGGTACTTTGTGCAATGAAAATGAAAGTTACCAAAATTTTATGTTGGATTCATTGTAATTCTTTATTTGTAGTCTGTGTCCATGATAGCACCTATATTATTTTTATTACAATCCTCACCTGAGTTTATCTGAATCAAAAATATTATGTCTTAAAAAGGTAACTCAAACTTTTACAAAGATATCCTTTAATGCATAAAATCATAAAATAAACATAAAATTCTTAAAGTAATATAAATAAATATTTTACTGATAAACATATTTTTGCTTCTCTATTGCGACCAATAAAACCGCGGGGTATCTCAGCAAAGATTGTCATCGCTATGCACTTTACAAAACAAATTTATTATATTCTGAAATCACATTCAAATATAACCTTTATTTTAATCAGTTTAAAGTCTAAATCACCCCTAATGATTACCTTGTTAATAAGCGAATAAAACGAATTCATGTGGACCAGAGACAATATAGAATAAGCGGCCATGTTACTTGTCTATGAATAGAGATTTATGGCGCGACTGCAGCTGTAAATTTCGCAATCTTTATATTTTTCCGATTGTCGCTTTTGCTATTTTTACGGCTGGGATGCCAGATATTATTATCAATGGTACTTTTATATGTCAGAATTTTTTATGGTACGGCAAAAATATAATGTATCGGCTGGAGATAGAGATTCAATGGCAGTTTGGTTGCCGGCTAAGAATAACCCTTCCTTCTGTTCCTCCTTTGTATTTAATTTATCTTTATTTTGGCGTCACCATCATTCTTCTAAATTTGGTCCTTGGAATCACACAAAAGAAATACGTATTTCCATCTAAAACCATCTAAGTACATATCTTCAGTTTCCATATTCCTTTTTCAAACGCGTGAAGATATGCAATGGCGTCGCGTGCACTTATAGGCATTCTTACAATATTTCCTCAGCCTAGTGTCCTTTTAAAACGTTTTTTCTGCGAATGTTGAAGCGTGCCGGATCGCGAGTAAAAACAATATAATAACATGCAATTCACAAGCGCGCGCTAAAAGTCAGTTTTTGTTGACCATAGATTTAATATTGCAAAAATTTAAACTATTTTATAATAATGTAAAAATATGTAAGTCATGTGACAAAAAATGCTTATTTTAATTTTAAACGTGTGCTGAAGCGCATACGCGCGGTTTGCTTGAGTGAGGCAGTCAGAAAAAGTGTTTTGCTTTGAAAAGTTTTCACACGCAAGATTATAGGTAAGGGTTGCATATTTTTTGAGAAAATAGTAGAAAAGAAAAGTATTTTGGTAGCTTTTGGTAGATTTACTTTTACGAATCTATCAAACATAGCATCAGCTTTGTCTTTACTATTTTGTAAACATTGGGAAATAACCTCAACATCGTCACTCTCTTCAAAAAATTATAGTGGCGCTCTCTTGATAGAAGACAAATTTCCCAGCAAAATGGGAGAGCTTTTTATAAAAGACAAAAAGCGCTCGGTCACTCTATTTATATAATCTCTCATTGGACAATGATTTATAAGTAAGTTCAGTTATTAACACCTCTGAAATGGACATATAATTCCAATTTATATGCAAATGCTTGCTCCCGCCTACGGGCTCCTAGTTTTGGATGAAACGTTATTTCTCAATTCTTAATTCGAACATGTATCGGTGACATATCTCCTTTTAGGTCGTTGACATTATAAAGTTTATAATTTTAAGTGTTGCGCAGACGCATAAGCAAGGAATAAAATAAACTTGTTCATATAAAAAAAAAAAAGGCATTCTTGAAAGCCGTTCTTCAGTAATCATCATCAATCATTCTCTTACCTTTAGAATTTGGCAAGTTCAACCTCAAGATTTGAATGATTTATTTAATAATAATCATTTTACGAATATTCTTCTATACCCAAAACTTAACCTTACTAAAATGTTATATTAATAAGAGACTTATCGACAGCGATGCGCTGGTCGACTCAAATCTCCAGAGCCTTGAACACCGATGACGAGTTGCCAGCCTGTCGGTTTTCTATCAGTTACATTTCAGGGAGTGTGCGATGGAACTGCACAATTTGATTCCGTCTAGCCCTTTCCATCATCGGACTAAAACGTACGGCAATGCGCCATCGGTACGTCCACCATACGCACAAAGCGTTTTGAAAATACTTTCATTGTCCGTACAGCTAAGGAGTGGAATTCCCTGCTTTGTTTCCTGATAGCTACAACCTAGGGGTCTTCAAGTCAAGAGTGAATAGGTTACTTCTAGGCAAGCGTGCTTCACCTTCGACCACATCAGGCGAGATAGTGTTCAAACGCGAGTCTATAATCTCAATATATTCACGAAATACAGACCTAAAGAAAAATATTTTACTGGAAACGTTAGCCTATCTATTAAACCAACATAATTACGAGCAATTTAAATACCGAAGTCAGAACTAGTTATCTTTTACACTAGCAACAGACATAAGCCTGGTGTACACGGGTAGAGTTAACGCTAGCGTCAACTAGCTTAATACTCTGCCAGTTTCATTAGAGTAACTGTCTATTCGTTAATTTATATTTTAGTAGAGTACCTGGTTAGGTACTCGGATATCGTCACTCAATGGCAAGTCAGTTCAAGTTCTACTCTACTATACGTATGTATACATGGGTCGAGTAGGCGGTAGTAGTGTGCGGTAGAGTAGAGTGGGCGCCGTGGTAGGGGAAGGCAAGTGGTAGAGTAGCTTGCCCGCGGGGCTAGTCACTCTACTCTCCCAATGCTGTCTACATTGGTTTAGTTCGTAGCATAGCATACTATACCGTTAACTCTACCCGTGTACACCAGACTTTAAAGATAATTCTCAAAGTAACCCTTCTATTTGTTCCACTTAAACTACCTTCATTATTAAAACAAGTCTGTATAAAGATCGTAGTACATCTTGACAGCTCTAGTCGGCCATCACTAAAATAAAACAAAAGAACGCACACAAACCGCACGCAAAACGCACTCAAAACGCATGTACAACAGTAATTACAGTTACTTCACACTTGCACGTCGCAGTTGATTATAAAATTACATTTTATTGTTATAGCAATGTGTCGGTATGGGCAGAAGGACCACTATTTGCAAAGGGCCTTGGATGGATTACTGAACACTTCGAATGAAAATAAACCATTGTAAGACGTCTTCTATTGCAGTTGACACGTCATTTAGGGTATAAAAAAGCTGCAGCGTTAAAGGAAAGATAAAACTTTTTCAATTGCTATGCTATGCTGGTTCTTCATCTTCTTCCTTCATTGGCCCCATTTGGGTTCAGTTTCTTCACTTTCCTGCGCCAATACTTTCAGTCTTGGGTTATTTGTGTTGGCAATTGGGTTAACATGAGGTTCCTTTCTATATTGGAACTCCTGTAGGTCAATGGCGGGAAACCTGAAAAACGCCAGTCTGGTTGATTTACAAGATGTAAAGTAACTTTGGATTGTAGTAGTTGCTCATCTCGTCTAAACATCTCAGACTGAAGGAAGAGGTATTCTGAAGGTCATATTTTTCGCCTGTGTAGACACAACTATTTATATACGAATTCTTTAACTCTGACCAAGTTCATTTATTTATTTATTCACTAGCTGTAGCCCGCCATTTCGGCTGCGTAGCGTTAGTAAGTACTTGAGAAATTATTGGTTCACCATATAAACTTCCACCCCCCTTTCCACCTCCTTAAGGATGATTTCCAGGATACAATCCATCGTATTGCCTTCCCAGGGTCTCAACTATCTCCATATCAATTTCCATCTAAATCGGTTCAGCGGTTTAAGCGTGAAAAAGTAACAGACAGACAGCGTGAAGACAGACAGCGTGAAGACAGACAGAGTTACTTTCGTATTTATTGATCCTGATTAACCAGTAACGGCTCTGGGTTCCGGCACAAGGTACACGTAGAACTATACGATAAGTGGCACCATCAGGATTTTGCCAAGTAGCAAGAAAATTTTCTTAACACAGAGAGACGCTATTTAGTATCCTAACTTGCCTACCCCGTTCCTTTAGCAGTTTACAAGATGAACGGCGATGCGCCATCGGTACATGTTGGACATCCCATTCCCTGTGTTTCGCAATAGCTACAACCTAGGGGTATTAAAGTCAAGAGTGAATAGGTTACTTCTAGACAAGCGTGCTTCACCGTCGACCACCGTTGACCGTTAGGTGATATAGTGGTCAAGCGCAAGACTAACATATTTTTTTAATGCATATTTTTTGTCTCAGTGGTGCAAGTTGGCCTTCTGCCAATTATTTCATCAATACCATAACTCCGTGGCAGCCTCAAGCTATAATTATCGTTGCACATCATATTTTTTAGTATTCACCGTCAAATACAAACTGTGAGCGGTATTCTTTTACAGGTATTACTCGTGTTATTACAGCATGGTCAGTCATTACTTATGACATGTGTCGTTAGGGCCAATTATTGTGATTTAAGGGCCGGCACGCAAGTGATATGATTGGTACAGGTGTAGTGAGTTTCTTTAATGAGATGAGGAAAACGAGGTTTATTTATTAGCATGGTAATTTTGGCAACTTTGACATGGTGATGGCCGCACCGCTGCTGGCTATGAGAAGAACAGGACCGGTTAATGAGGTGATGTTTGAGTGAGGCTTATGCCCCAGTAGTCTTTCGGTCGAAATGATAAGTTTCGATACGATTGTGCCACTTATTTCTTCTAATCGCCAAGATTCTAAGAAGATATTTTAATTGTTTCGCCATTTCCTTCGAAGTATTTTGTAGCTCCGTCTCGCCGTCTCATCATGGTCATAAATCATGTGTGTTACGAGCCCAAAACTAGATTGGCACGTTGCAATGTAAGGTTAATAACATTTTAATAATAGGCTACATAGATAGATAGATCTCATATATTAACATTATGTTATGGGTTATTCAAAAGCTATAAAATCTGATGCTAGCTAGTATTTTGCACTACGCTGCATTCAATGAGGGGGGCCGGCTACACGAGCGAGAGAATCGCGCCGATATTATCGTCCGTGCCATGTATTTCTATAAACTTTCTTGAGGGCCATCTCCACGAGCGAGAGAATCGCGCCGATATTATACGTGGCAATCGATAATATCGCAGCGATTGTCCCGCTCGTGGAGGCGGCCCCTAAGTTGGTCAGAATGCAGGCTGTATTATTTGCTTTCACAACCATGTGTGATTTCAAACATTGTGCAATAAAGTCCAACTTTGTTTGTCTATGAGTTTGATGCCAACTTGGCTCTGTTTCTATGAAAAATATATCCTAACAGATAAGATGACATACTAAAGACTTATGTCGGAAACATTAACTTTTATCGACTTGGGAAAACTAGTCCTTAATGTAGCTAGAAAATTATATTAGGTCCTCTGGCGGTGCAACATTGTATATTTTTTTCCTAGACTAGACATAAAGATGGGGAAAGAGTGTTGCATCCAAATGTAAAAAGTAATATAAAGAAGTAAGGTAAATATAATCCTCAGTACGCGCATAAGAATTACCTTGCTTATTACAAGTATGTTCGCAAAACTCAACACAAACACAAATCATTTAGTGAATTATTATTTATCGGCTTGCGTTTGACAATTATCTCACCTAATTACGCACTGTCGGCTTGTCGCCGGCGACTCGGTCGACAGCGACTGTGACTTTCGTAGCGATGATGGAACACGCTTGCCTGGAAGAAACCAAACACTCTTGATATAAATACCCCTAGGTTGTAGCTATCAGGATACACAGACTCCGACAGGCCATTTTCTTAGAGAACTTTCATAGAAAATACCCAACTGATATCAGTCTTCACCATAACTTTTACTCCACTTACTCTTAAAGCAACCTTTTGACATACTAAACTTCCGTTAGCCAAACACATAGTATGACATAACGCCGCACAAGTTACAAGGCACACCATTGCCTCATCAAGCAAGTTCCGCTAACATATTTACATAACACAGCTCGCTTCAAGAGAGCCAGCGAATTAGCATGCATACTGGTTTTTATTCACATTTCCATACAAGACGAGTATGTGCGGGAGACACGTTTAGTGTTAGACTCGTTAGATTGGAACTGGATTCTGTGGGACTGCTTTAATGAGGGTAAAAAGTGGTTTTGACTTGGTAGAAAATTAGTTTTGAGAGATGAAAACCAAGGTTCGAGAACACTGCATACGCCCATGGGAAAAAGGTGTGAATGAATTCATGTAAGAACACAATACCCAAACCGTTGCGTGTATGCTAGGCAAGCTAAGCAAGTCTATTTTATCCCTGATTTCTAGAATTGGAAGTTGAGGGTTTATCAAAGTCTATATTACCCTGAACACCTGACCGGTTTTGCTATTGAAGTTGGGTTTGACATGTTCTTCAAATTCTCAATACAGAAACGTGCGTGGATCTCTATTTAATCTATTATTTGGTCAACTAATTCTACGTAAATCTCTACAGCAACATGCTTGCGAAAATAAATTACGTAATCAACACGATTGGTAGGAAAATCAGTGACCGGAATGCCTTCTCTAAAATACTATATTAGAAAAAATATACGTGACGTTGGAATAAGGTTTTCCCCGCTACATCATTACTATTTTCCTGATAACGATGTACCAAATTCAAAAAAAGCAATCAATCTGCCTAGCCTTTTCCCAACTATATTGGGGTCGGCTTCCAGTCTAACCGGGTTCAGCTGAGTACCAGTCTTTTACATGGAGCGAGTGCCTATCTGACCTCCACAACCCAGTAACTGGGTAACACGATACCCCTTGGCTAGACTGGTGTCAGATCTCCAGCTTCTGACTACTCGTAACGACTGACAAAGATCTTCAAATGACAGCCGGGGCCAACGGCTTAACGTGCTTTCCGAGGCACGGAGGAAACTCGGTATGTTGAAATGGTCACCCATTCACGGACCGACCTCGTCGAGCGTTACTTAACCTTAAAGATCGACCCGAGCGGCCGTTATTATTTAGCCACGAGCTCCTCACTAAATTCTAAAAAAGCCCATATTGCAAATCTATGCGTTTGTTGAAAAGCAAAACATAAAAAATCTTGCATGGTTATAAGTTCAAACACATTGTAAGTCCAATCAATCAGATTTTACTAATTTTTTAACCGACTTCCCAAAAAGGAGGAGTTTCTATGTTCGACTTCAAGTTTGTTTGTTTTTTTTTTTTTTTTTTTGTTTGTTCACCGATTACTCCGTCAATTGTGGACCGATTTTGAAAATTCTTTTTGTTTGAAAAAGTATGTTCCGAAATTGGTCCCATTTTAGTTTGGTGAAGATCTGATGAAGAACTTCGGAGATATACAACAGAACTCTTCAATAAATAACGGCAAATCTCTCGGGATTGCTGCAATCGCATGTATGTTTGTTGTTTATAACATTTCATAACATAACATCACGCCAGTTCGCTCTTACGGGGTAAGCAGACCTCTCATTTCACCGGTTATGTTCAAGTTTCATGAAATCTATTCTGGCGAAATAGTTCCCTTACTAACTTGCCTATTAGGTACGTACAACAACTAAAATGTGAAAAATAAAAAAACTTTTTGCAAAAAAATACTACCGACTTCCAAAATACAGAACTACAAAGTGAAAAATAACTTAATTTTTTGAAGTCGGTGTCCATAACGCAAAAAAATGGTACCTACGAAAGACACCGACTTCAAAAAATTAAGTTATATTTCACTTTGTAGTTCTGTATTTGGAAGTCGGTAGTATTTTTTTGCAAAAAGTTTTTTTATTTCTTATGGAAACAGAAGAAATCATAAATATCTTATCTCGCATAACCATACACAGATTTCAAGCCTAATCAACCAGCTTTTTACCTTTTTTTGTCAGAAATAGAGCCTAAAAGCCGTGAATTCTCCGTAGCCAATAATATTTTTTCTGTTACCGCCGCGTTGTAAACCCGTATCTAGTGGATAGCGGAGTCCAAACAATTAGCGGGCAGCCAAAGTTTGTTGCACCTATTACCTTTTATTGGCTGGTTTTGGGGTTCCGTGGTGAAATGTTAACCGCAAAATATCGAGTAAATTCTAGCTTTTGACATACTGACATTTGTTTTATTTATATTCTTTACTTACTTGTAGCAACAATTCTCTCTCTTATTTCTAGACAGACTAACTTAAGTGGCAGTGGGCAGGACACATTCGGAAGACGTTGGGTTGGAAAGCATGCCACCAGGTGGACCGATGCCTGGTGAAGGTTCCTGGGATCCGCCCGGACGCACGGGACCTGTTATTGTGGCGACGCTTGGGGAAGGCCTAGTCTAGCAGTGGACGTCTCTCGACCGATATGATGATGATTTCTAGATATAAAACAAGAACACAAGTTATTTTAAATTAGGTTTTCAGTACCTATTGATAGGTTGCGGATTTTGAAAGAGAGTTACCGCGGCCGTGGCACAAGCAACTGAAGGAACACGGGTGGGAGAAGTCATTGGATGTTACAACAAAACAAATAAAAGAGTACCTATTGGTTCATAATAATAGTTTTTGATTATACAACTTTTCTACTTCAACTTCTAGCAACTTAAAGCGTTCTGTCAAAGATTTTCCTTTGAATTACAGCTGTATTTTTTTTTCTCCGTATGTAAAAAAGGAAAAAGCTAGGTTTTGGTATATAGTATTTACCATTACACACGTTTCTTTACAGATTTGAACCTTGTTCGCATTTCAAAGATTTACATCGAAGAAATCGTGATTCACTTGCCGTAGTACATACACGTGAACAGTGAATCACTGTTTTATACTACTTACTAAATCATACCTGTATCAATGGTTCATGACAATCAAGTGACTCAAAATGTAAATGCCTATTGTTTAAAAAAACTATTTACTTTCCAGTACATATTTTTTTGTAAGGAACTCTCACACGAAAAAAAGATCACGCTATAGATACCTTTTTTTACTCGACCGGTCAGAATCAATATTTGCCTTCGATCCGTTGACTCTACAATTTCGTATGAACGGAAGTACAAAAAAACCGGTAAAAAAATCTGTTATTTTCTATGTTCACACGAAACACACGCGAGTTTGGACGAATGATGTGCGCTTGCGCAAGGCGCTCGTTGATGTCTTTTGTATGAAAGTTTTGTTTGAACAAAATTATTTTGCTAAATATTAGTATTTAAGATGCTTTTGAAGTGCAACCTCGAGGAATGTATTATTTTAGTCTTGTTTTTATAGTTTTCTAAGTTCAAGGTCAAATACGCGGTTTCCATTACCGAAATATATTTCGATGATTTTTGTTATTGATTGTAAACATATGTGAACATTGTAGTGATTTTGTGTTCAACGTTCGAAGATTCAGTATCCTAAAAATACTACGGCAATATATCAAATAATTTCTTTGTATAAGGTTTAAAAAAGGTGTAAGGTGTGTATTGAGTTTCGGTCACTATCTTGACTCCTATTTTATAACATCTTTTCCTATTATAATTCTCGATATGCAAGTCATATAATCCAACTATTTCAACCAAGTATGCCAACTATTTGCATTACGTAGATATTAAATAATGCTGTTATTAGCCAGGTGGCTAGAACGCTAGAACGTTGGTTTACCTTCGCCTACAAGTACGTAGATATTCTTATGATAACCTCAGCTAATTGAAAGTGGAGATATGTTGTGAAGATATTGTGTAATTGTTTAATGAGGATTCTACGATGGTTTTGTACTGAAACTGTACAGGACTGGTCATTGCTTGTTAGATTTGTAGCAGTGAGCGTCTTTCGGGTGTGACAAGAAAATTGCTTAAACATTTTCATCATCTATGTTTTCGTAATTTAGTGACTTACCCGAAACGATATACAGAAACTTTTTTTTTAAATTGCCCGCTCTCCCCTACTCCTTCCTGGCCACAGGCCATCCACTCTTTCCATTTTCCGTGAGTAACCGAATCCGCCTTCCAGTTTGGATATAACCTATCCTCTTTTTAATTTATAAAAAGATATTGTGACTTGAAAACCTTTTGCCTACACCAGTCATCTAGCAACTAGATGTCAAAATATTACGTATGAAAAAAAAATGAGTTTGAATAGAAAATAATAAATCTAACAATACTAATAATGCATGCCAACTCAAACAAAAGACTCCATGTCGAAATCAAAGCCCGATCAATACGCAATGAGTCGCTATGATTCTGTTGGAGCCACCCACGCTGCGTCTGCGCATTTGAATCGAAGGCTGCTTAGCAAGGCCATGGATCACACCCATGCGTTGGGAATGTTATAGTTATGGTGAGACTGACAATTTTTCAAGTCATTTTTAACACATGCAAAAAATTGGTATAATTTAAAGACCTGAGGATCTTCTCGGGCGAAGGAAAGGTTACTGTGGTATACTGTATCCAACATTGTTTGAGAACAGGTAGCTAGAAATAGCCCAAGAAGCAAGACGGGCTTCCGTAAGGCCGACTTGATTAATAGGGGAAGCCCAGTTTCGATTCGAAATGGGCAAACCCAAAGACCAATACCGTTTTGATAAGATCTAGGATTTTAAATTTTGTCTTAAAAATAATGTGATGAAATAGGCGACAGTTCTAGCATGCTTAAAACCACCTACTGACATAAGAAGGTTAAATCAAGGTCACGCACATGTCTTGCGCACGAGTTGATTACATTACATTGTAATCAAGTGCATTATTGGATTGTAATTAATTTGTAGCGTTGTCATTATTGTATCATGACAAAGGTTCTTTGTGTGTTGACTGCAAGGTTGTCTTCTGTAATGTTAAAAAATATTGGTTGATTAGTTCATAGTAATTCTGAAGTAATTAATATTTGGTTGGTTTTTATGCCAAGTCATTTAATTATAATTTTATGCGTTGATCGAATTATTCTACAAGCCTAGTAGTAGTTACAGTATCCTACTTGAACTTAGATCTGGATTAAAGTCTACGAATGCAACAAGTGCATGCAATGTGTTAAAAGTCGTGTAAAGTATGAGACTAACGGGATTGGGGAGAAGAAGGTTATCTAGGAGACCACAATAGATCCCAATGGGTCGAAGTGTCCGAGTTATTTCTCGGCCCCTCCACAAGATAAGATAAAGTATGAGACTATGTGTGGTGGCTGACCAAATATAGTACCTAGGTCTGTACTGCACTGTACACCAATTGCATGCTCTGCATCTATTTTCTGTATGACATCTAAAGTACATACCCCTATTTGTCTACTGAGATTTCCTATAGTGGCCTCCTTCACCAACATTACGTTATAAAAGGCGGCACACTATACCAGGCAACCCCTTACGAGGTGTCTGGGACCATCTTCGGTAGGTCACGCCTCCGAGAGCACTCGCCCCAAACATCTAAAGTACAGTTATGACGTAAAGTGGCAACATCTAAATCTAAAATAGTAACACTGAAAAGCCTTGTGTATACAACTCTACAAGAGAACTAGCCTGGAAGTATGTCAGCTATGTCATCAAATCACCTATGATGTCATACATAAGCCATCTCGTCTTGAATTAATATTCAAACATAATAATAATACAAGCTAAGAACGTAATTAGTAATTTACTTCAATCATTATTATATTATGGCTTCTCCATCCATTTCGAAGCAAAATTAAATTATCTGAACCCGTATTAAGTTTTTTACAGATTAAACTATAATTTTATTTAAGTGCTTCTCTGAATTTTGAGTTAGTAGGAGTAGTCAAAATAAATAAATATATACACCTTTATTCCTCGAAGTGCACCCAAATTTTGCCAGTTATGTTTAAGCCCCAAATAATGAGGCGCCAGACCATTGCCACCTACCTGGCACAAATCCTGACGTCGGACTGATACTGAAGAATTCCAGGTAGAAATAACCCAATATCAATTTGCCTGATCCGTGAATGGAACCCAGGGCCTCTGTAAAGCTTGCGACCCAGGTAATGTTTCCATCCTAGATATAAAAAAAAAAATACCCAGAGAGCGCGGTACGTAAGCTCACATACGTACCGCGCTCTCTGGGTAATATTTTTAATATGGCTTCAATTTATAGTTGTAAAAGTACTTCCGTGTCTCTGTCATATAAAAGAAGAATGACACAATGAAACTATATTCTTCATCTTCATCACCTTAAAACAGTAATTTCATCTAATTATGTTTATCCATACTTAGACTATAATTAAATTCCCCGAACGTACATTATAACTTTTTTGCACTTCAAATTCCCACTACCAATTTTCTTAAAATAGTATTAAGTATCTGACGTCACCAATGACTCAGTTTCCGGAGGATGTGTGTTTGCTTGCACGGTCCGTGGGTTCGAGTCTGACCTTGGTATTGTGGATTTTAATATTCATCTTTATTTACGTTTGCCTTGTACGGGTTTGAGTTAACTATGGAAAAATATTGGTTGAGGAACAATGAACGCATGTGGCTTTCAGAATTTTGTAAAACCAAGCAGGTAGCAATATTTACGATGGTTTTCAGTAGCTGTATTTAAGCTCACGTCTCCATGATTTAAGCTTGACTGTATTAGAGGTCTCTTTGGACAAGGTCTACTGATATTTTTCTTAGTATGAATGATGTAGTATTGCATCATCAAAAAACATTTTAACAAAAAAAATAAACCGACTTCCAAAATAAAACACTACAAAGCGAAAAAAAATACTTTCTTTTCGGAAGTGGATGTCAAAAAGGAAAAATAAGAGATTCAAAAGATTTTTTTTATTGTCGTTTTAGTTTTGGTACCTTACATTACCATGAAAATGCGCATTATTAAGGATAACTTAAAAACTACTGAACAGATCTTGATCAAATTTAAATGTGACCAAATGAGAAGCACCAGATTTCAAATAAAAAAAGAATGACCAAAATCGGTTCATAATTGGCAGAGTAATCGCGTAACAAACATACAAAAACATACAGTCGAATTCAGAACCTCTTCCTTTTTGGAGTCGGTTGAAAATATGCCAGCTTACGTTAATTTATCACCAGCTAAGATTGCTAGATTTACATAAGTGGAGTTTAAGCTTCTAAAAGCATAAAATCCTTAATGTTAAGCGCTTATCCCATCAGCATTTTATCGCAATTGCTGCAACTAAAACTAAAATGGGAGAGAAAACTGGTTAGCAACTAACTAATATTGTCAATATGGATGATTCTAGTGTAGAAAAATTATAATTATATTTAGTCCGTCGGTGAGATTATCAATTAATATTTGACCTGTATTTTTTGCTTTATTAAATAAATTAAAATTGACAAAGGAAAAGCGCATCAAAGTTCAGGAGTAAGGGCTTGTGACGTCATTTTGTCAGTATAAAGCGTAGCACACCGTGACATTACACGATACTACATCGTATCGTCGTAATTCTTTGTCTACACTGCAAAAGAGGCCAATATTGACTAAATACTTATTTTTTGTAAACTACCTTATTTTCGTATAGCGTAAAACCCCAGAGACGTCTAAATTTTCTCGCAAAAGCTTCTCCTCAAGGAGCTTTATTATCTAAATAAATACTTCTCTAATGATTTATAATAAGCTTGTCAATTTTCCTGTCGTAGAATATATCAAGTGAATTTGTTCTAAAAAGGGTACGAGTATTTAAGTAACTACTTCTGTAACTATTCATATTTCTTTTGATGATTTTCTAACTACCACTTCGACCAACCGTTTGAACAGCCGCAAACGCTAAAAAACCTTGTTTTGTATGCACTATACACAAAACTGAGCTGCTTGTGTACTCGGCCGAGCGACCGAGGTGATCCGTGGCGCATGACAAGTAGCAGGATACATACTATGCTGACGCAGCTTTACGTGAGTGAGGATCAATATCCTCATGTTTTTAACACGATATTTGAAAACATTGTCCATCTTTTGGGGCACTACAGGCAGGCGCGGATCCAGAAATTAGCTCTGGCATGGGGGGGTGGGAGGGGCAAATGGCTCTCTAGGGGCTGTCTTTGATAAAATACTGTTCATGCATTTCGGATCGTATAGTACTTCAGTAGAATTCTTGGCTTGATAACCACAGTGGTTTGAAAACACACAACACACGAAAATTTTATTCATCGACTTCATAGATAGATGATATAGGTCAGGTTTTGACCATACTTCAAAAGCATCAGGAATTTATGTCAATTTTTCATCAAAAATGTTTTCACTCCGCCTCGGATCTACCTAGATTTTCTGTTGACCATTCATACTACCAGTTTGGTCGAGGCCCAGGTGGGCTGGCGGGGCGGGGGGAATTGCCCCTGTTCCACCCCCCCCTGTATCCGCGCCTGGTGGGTTTTACCTAATTCTGCAGGTTACCAGCCAGGTAAAAGTTTCATTGTCGCTTATAAAAAGCATAAACACATGAGGAACTCAATAAGGTAACCTAATGGAAAAAGCGATTATAGAGAAAACGAAAATGTCAGTGTAGGAAAGCCTTGGGCCTTCCTTTTTAACTAAAGTAAGCAAAAGTTTGACACGCACTCCCGCTTCACCCAGAGCGGGAGAAGTCATTAGATGGTTACCAACGCAAAAAAAAAAGGCTAGCTAAGGTTAAGGCGTTACATTCACTTCTCCCACAGATATTGCTAAGCCACAAAATAAAAAAGAGACATGTTTTTACCGTCATATATAGGAGACAACACACCATTTTCATAAAGACGTCTGCGATTTAGCCGTTAATTTTAGCATTATTTTTATGTGCTTCATTTTCATTAATTTTGTTGATATTTTAAAACAAGCTAAACTTGCCTTCTAACAAGATATTTTTTCGACTAAAACCAAGACGTCTGCTTGTTTTTATCTCATTCACGGTTGAGATACCTAAGGCACAGATAATATAATATCTAAGGTCAAACACGTTTTATGTTAGGTAAATTAATAGGTCACATTAGGTGTCACGTTGGATTATAAAAATAACTAATGAAGTATTTGACATTTTGAATTAAAATGTGTTTCTCCAACATGTATTTATATACATAGCAAATATCGATACCACGCTAATATTATAAAGGCGAAAAATTGTGAGTGTATGTGTGTGGTTGTATGTTTTTTACTTCTTAACGCTCAAACGGCTGGACGGATTTGGATGAAATTTTTCATCCCGGGAATATGTTACCTCAGGATAATTTTCGACTTTCACGCGGGTGGAGCCGCTGGCAAAAGCTAGTGATTAAATGAAAAAGTATATTTTTTGCACTGAGAACGATGTTTTAAATAATAATAACACGATAACAAAGAAAGAACATTATTATGACTTCGAAGATTAACTCGATGTACTGGGTTTCTTATATATTATAAATTACCTAAAATAATTATAAGCAATTTAATTCTAACTTAATAATTTACGTGATAGAATATGTTATAACTAAGAATAGTGTCCATTTGCACTTTTACACAAGTCCGTAGCACTTTCTTAGAGTCTGATAGAATACGTCATGTGTTATATGTATAGCACAGCGTTGTCACTATTATTCATTCAATTTGTACACTACACTAATTCATAAGGTGTAGTTCGATTTAGCCTACGCACTAAGTCTGTATTGCCTAGCAGCTGGATAGCCTCAACATTCACGTGTCGATGAAGACTGCGTTCGTGAGCTTCAGCAAATTTTTGGATGATGGTGGTGACGGATTCCGTTTTAAGGTCACGGTGAAGATCGTCATTTCTTATGTACCAGGATGCATTTACTATCGTACGATGTATGCCATTAAAATGGTCTGTATTATAAATATTCTACTGTCAATGCACCTGTCTGCATTCTAAGCATGAGTTACTCAGGAGTCACTCAACATTCCAAGCAGTACTCATACAGTCATACACATGTCACTTACCAATAATTCCTAAAACTACCAACTGTACCACAAAGCCTGCACATAACTGCGTGCCATCACGCGCCCGCATGTTGGTTGCGCGGGCGCAGTTCCTAGAAACTTATGGCTCTTTTACACTGGGCTAACAACCGACTCCAGTGGAGTGTGGACGGCTGCAAGGTCGAAACATTGTTTGCATAGAGGCGACTGCTGCCTTCAGCCTGGCAGCGTCTGTAAACAGGCCCCAGAAAAAGTGTCTTTTTATCAGTGAAAATGATTTTCAAAAGTTTAAAATGAATGGGACTGACCACGTGCACGCCAATGCGATATATTTGGACTTTTGACCAACGTCATCGCTAAATAAATGTCAATTAGTAATTTCCTACATTCGACCCAGTCAAAGTACCTAATTACTTGGTAATTATTGATATGAATCGCGGGCATCTTACGTTGTCATTCAAAAGGAATTACAAGACCTGAATATGGACCTTAGGGGTAAGGGATTAACCCTGGACGAAGACGCCCAAAGAGAGTGTCTTCTCTGAACCCGCCGAAGTTTTCTTATCCTTGTGTAAGTGGCCCTTTACTGCGGCGTCGACAAGCGAGCAGTTCCTCAAATTGCGTTACGTCGTATCGCTAATGGATGATGTGACGACTGTGATGGCTGTGTGTCGATGTGGGAATCGTGGCTGATGGCCGTCCACACAATAGTTTGTGGTTGTTCGATTTTGTGAGATCGTGGAGCTGTATGACGCTCGGTGTTTGATGATGTAGCTTAAACCAATATATTGCTAGTATTGTAGTAAGTTTAACATAAAAGGTTTATCTGTTTTTCGAGACTTAAGATGATGTTTGATGTAAATTATTATAATTCTATACAGAATTCGCTGTTTTGTATGGAGCATGTAAATAGTGGTCAATATTTTTCTTAAAATTACCGATCCTTTAAGATCTAAGAAGGACATTGATATATAAAAAGAGCCTCATTCTCGAATGAGGCTCGTCGACCAATAAACAAACAACCTTTTAACAAAGGTTGTACAATTAAAAGCTTTTCGTAGTTTGATTCTTGTGTTAATGGCAAAAAAAAAATACAAAATGAAGGCTGTGTCCACACCTAGACAATATTTGTGAAGTCAGACAATCGCTTAATCGCATAACAAGCTACTTTCCGAATGCACGGTAGAATCAATTTTTATTCCTTGTAAATTTTAATGTAGGTATCTAACGTTCGAAAGTGCCGTTTGGTGGCCTAGTTGCAATAAAATATCTTTGTCTTTGCTTTATAAAAACAAGTACCTAGATTTTTTGCCTTCATTCCCGTGGTTTATATCACAAAACTTTAATATTGTATCTATAACTATTTGTTTCTGCATCACCCAAAGGTTAACTGACAAATGCCTTCTGTACTTTTGTGTGCGTAAAGCAATAAATACGAACCGGGCATTCAGCCCCAGTTTAGCTTTATATCAGCGAACAATGAAGAAAATTGGCGTTACTTTGACATCGACTCTCAATTTTTGCCCATAGGGACATTGAGGCAAAGGCTCATCTGGCTTCAAAAAAAGTCATCATCGGACTAAAAGACGTACGGCGAATGAGCCATTGGTACATGGTGGACATCCCACCCATACGCACTAAACGTTTTGGGAATACTTTTATTATGCGTACAACTAAGGAGTAGAATTATCTGTGCTTCCTGATAGCTACAATCTGAGGGTCTATAAGTCAACTGAATAGGTTACTACTAGGCAAGCGTGCTCCACCGTCACCAGATCATCGCTTACCATCAACTGAGATAGTGGTCAAGCGCAAGCCTATAAAAGATAAAAAAAAAATATTGTAATCGGATCATAGCTTCCAGAGATTACCTTCAAATAAAAATATATAAAAAATCCTCTTCTAAATTAGTCGGATATGACAACACACCGGGAAGAGTGGAAGACTATGGGTCAAATCTTTGCTTACCTGTAGTAGGACTTTATTTAAAAAATATTTACATGGCTCACAACATTATCTCTGGATGAAACAATACAATGTTTCACCTATAGAGAAATAGCTAACTGCTTCGTCTAAGTTTCCATTACACTCAAGCCACACAGGTGGTCTTAAAATGTTAATGAACCACAGTCCTTAAGACCCCTTCGAAGTATTTAGTGTTTACGATCATATTTCCCTTTGTTTTTATGGGCAAACGTGTTCATGAATTTAGATGGACCCGACCCGACAGTGGATTTTGAATTTGTAATTAGAAGCTTTTTTGTTTTGTTAACTGGGCTAGGAGGGTCTTTTGAGATATATAAAAAGGTTTTTGAGATAAGTTTTCTTTTAAGTTGATGCTGGCCAGTAGCCAACAGTTGGATCTGGAAAGCAGATTATGGTCATTTGAAATCTGGAAAGTGGAGTCAACTGATAACCATTCTGTACGTTTGTAAACATAAGGCTGAATGGTGTTATTTTTGTCTACGGTTTGACTCAAATCAAATTCAAACCAAACCATTTATTTTAATTAAGGCATTTACACTTTTGAATTGTCAAGGAGTCGGTCAGGCAGAAGATAAAGAAGCTGATTGCTTGTTACGAATTGTAGATCTCTATGGAAAAGAATGTGCAAGAAACTCTTCTTATGTTAATTGTTAGTTATAGCTCAACTAACTTACCAATAATGCTTCGTGAAACATACTATTCAATATAACATTTCACAATTAAATCAGGAAACCAAACGAAGTCTGTTTAAAGCTCCACCATTCAAAATCTCGTCATAGTTAAAAAGCGTTTTGTTAAAACTTCCAACAGTTTGTTATGTTATTTCCCAAGAATTTAACTGTACACTTGTAATGTTACGTTGGTTCTCATGATAGGAACACAAAACGGTTGTCGGCGACATGTGTTGGACTTGAATTGTAATTTTATTGGACCAGTTATGATGATGATGTGGATTGTAGATAGTGGAGGGAATTTTTCGCTCAGAAATACCTACCTGTTCCTTGTTTTGTTTAGTTATTATTTTAGGTAATGTATGTAGGTAAAATAGTAATTATGTAATACGACAACGTTGTGGTTTAAAAGAATATGCAGTGACTAAAATTGAAAAGAGTATGCTAAGATGGTTTGGTCATGTTGATAGGATGAATGAAAGGCGAATAACGAAAGGATATTCAAGACAAACGTGAATGGAATAAATGGAGGGGACGCGCTTATAAGACATACATACACCTTATTGGTGATGTTCTTCAGAAAGGCCAGGTGCGCAGTACTCATAACCGGCGTGCGTGTATGACTAGATATATGAACGTGAGTGAAGCAAAACAAGTATGTAAGGATCGTAGCAGGTGGCGTTCTGTAGTTTCTGCCTACTGATTCTGATTTAGGCTCAAAAGTTTATGTATGTATGTAGGTATCACATGGGTTATGTAGTGAAGAATACCCTCCACAATAGTGTACTCTTTTAAACTGTAAGGTAAACTGGTAGAGAAAGCCTCGCTACTGTACATGAAGTGTAAATAGCTGACCGTTTTAATTTGATAGACGGAAAATTCAACAAGCTTGGTAAACGTTTGGAGATATGCGGAAAAGGGTGTAAATTCTCACAAACCTCCGTTGAAAAGGGAGGATGGAGGATCCTTCCTTTTCCATGACCAGACGGGTGTTGTGTCTGGTCCGGGCAACTGCCCAACAGTTATTGTCGGACTGTTGTATGTGTTCTAATCGCGCCGAAAGCTTTGGTTGCTCGATGCAGGATTAAGTGACGTTATGTCATTAGTTCGTAGGTGGTGGCGTTGATGCCGCTACAAATGAACGCGAAAAATTCGTAACACAGGAGATGTGTGGGTCACAAATAAATACGAGATAAGCAAAACTACTAAATTCCTAACAAACCAACAAATTTCAGAACTACACCAAAAACAGTTCTATAGGCAATCGCTAGCTATTTTAGTTTAAATTATATTACAACGTGATTCACTTTTGTTTTTCTCTTCAGTCCTAAAAAAACTAGCATTTATGTTTCTACCTCTCATTCTCATATCAATAACACAATAAAAAAGCACCCACTACACAAAGAAAAAGTTCTCAAACATATGTCAAACTTTTTTGTTCCCGAAAAAAAGTTGTTCAACATTCTCCAAAACACCAGTAGGCGTTTGAAAAAAGAATAATTTAATCGGTACCATTGTACCCCTGTCATCACATCTGCATACAAAGGGTTAGTTGTAACGGAGGCAATAAGACTCCACTGACGGCTCAAGCATTGTTTTGATAACGGTCGAACTTTTTGCTAACCGCTTGCTAGAAAATGTGGATTAACCGATAGAGAATTACGATTGTTATTTTTTTATGTAACGGCATTAGTTACGGTTTGTCAGATGAATAAAAAACGGAGCATCACTGGCAGGTTGATAGAAAAAAGATGGCGGCGACCGGGAATTGAATGCAACTGTCAAAATCGTGACGTTTGTTTTTTTATTTATTGTTGCATGTATTTCATATCCTTTGTGATTCAAAGGTCGTAGACATCCTTAGATCAATCTCTTTACGGGGTAATGACCTAGGTTGTAACACAGCATTCAAAAAGACCACTGCATTTCCAAGGTGGTCCAGAAAAATTAACCAAGGGTACCACGGACTAAAAGTCTATCCATTTTTATAAAGTATAAGTAACACACATCCCTTTTCATTATATCGACATAACTGGAAGTATTGACCATACAAAGAAAAGACAATGACTCCATGCCAAATATCGATCATATCAGCGCAAACGCAGCATTCATTTGCGTCACTCTGACTCACTTGCAGGTGACATTACTATTCCTTGTATGCGATGTAGTAAGACAATCGTTGTGGTGTCGAAAGATTAGTCATCTATACTTGTCATTAAATGATTAATTTGTAATAATAGATTGTTGTAAATTGTCGAGATTCTTTGGTTTTATTAGCTTAACTGCGTGGTGGTAATCATTATAACTCTAGAGATTTGAATCATAAAACCACAGAATACTTTGAAACAATAGAATTCTCAAAATGCCTATGCCTATGTGTAATCTTCGTTATTTTTTTAAACAAAATCAGATCCTAATTTGTTTGCAAATGTTACTATGGCCCTAATCTTGTAAAACATCCAAACTTTTGATGCAGAGGGACCTTGAACCTACTTTCTGGCAGTTTATTTTTCGCGTTCATTTGTAGCGGCATCAACGCCACCACCTACGAACTAATGACATAACGTCACTTAATCCTGCATCGAGCAACCAAAGCTTTCGGCGCGATTAGAACACATACAACAGTCCGACAATAACTGTTGGGCAGTTGCCCGGACCAGACACAACACCCGTCTGGTCATGGAAAAGGAAGGATCCTCCATCCTCCCTTTTCAACGGAGGTTTGTGAGAATTTACACCCTTTTCCGCATATCTCCAAACGTTTACCAAGCTTGTTGAATTTTCCGTCTATCAAATTAAAACGGTCAGCTATTTACACTTCATGTACAGTAGCGAGGCTTTCTCTACCAGTTTACCTTACAGTTTAAAAGAGTACACTATTGTGGAGGGTATTCTTCACTACATAACCCATGTGATACCTACATACATACATAAACTTTTGAGCCTAAATCAGAATCAGTAGGCAGAAACTACAGAACGCCACCTGCTACGATCCTTACATACTTGTTTTGCTTCACTCACGTTCATATATCTAGTCATACACGCACGCCGGTTATGAGTACTGCGCACCTGGCCTTTCTGAAGAACATCACCAATAAGGTGTATGTATGTCTTATAAGCGCGTCCCCTCCATTTATTCCATTCACGTTTGTCTTGAATATCCTTTCGTTATTCGCCTTTCATTCATCCTATCAACATGACCAAACCATCTTAGCATACTCTTTTCAATTTTAGTCACTGCATATTCTTTTAAACCACAACGTTGTCGTATTACATAATTACTATTTTACCTACATACATTACCTAAAATAATAACTAAACAAAACAAGGAACAGGTAGGTATTTCTGAGCGAAAAATTCCCTCCACTATCTACAATCCACATCATCATCATAACTGGTCCAATAAAATTACAATTCAAGTCCAACACATGTCGCCGACAACCGTTTTGTGTTCCTATCATGAGAACCAACGTAACATTACAAGTGTACAGTTAAATTCTTGGGAAATAACATAACAAACTGTTGGAAGTTTTAACAAAACGCTTTTTAACTATGACGAGATTTTGAATGGTGGAGCTTTAAACAGACTTCGTTTGGTTTCCTGATTTAATTGTGAAATGTTATATTGAATAGTATGTTTCACGAAGCATTATTGGTAAGTTAGTTGAGCTATAACTAACAATTAACATAAGAAGAGTTTCTTGCACATTCTTTTCCATAGAGATCTACAATTCGTAACAAGCAATCAGCTTCTTTATCTTCTGCCTGACCGACTCCTTGACAATTCAAAAGTGTAAATGCCTTAATTAAAATAAATGGTTTGGTTTGAATTTGATTTGAGTCAAACCGTAGACAAAAATAACACCATTCAGCCTTATGTTTACAAACGTACAGAATGGTTATCAGTTGACTCCACTTTCCAGATTTCAAATGACCATAATCTGCTTTCCAGATCCAACTGTTGGCTACTGGCCAGCATCAACTTAAAAGAAAACTTATCTCAAAAACCTTTTTATATATCTCAAAAGACCCTCCTAGCCCAGTTAACAAAACAAAAAAGCTTCTAATTACAAATTCAAAATCCACTGTCGGGTCGGGTCCATCTAAATTCATGAACACGTTTGCCCATAAAAACAAAGGGAAATATGATCGTAAACACTAAATACTTCGAAGGGGTCTTAAGGACTGTGGTTCATTAACATTTTAAGACCACCTGTGTGGCTTGAGTGTAATGGAAACTTAGACGAAGCAGTTAGCTATTTCTCTATAGGTGAAACATTGTATTGTTTCATCCAGAGATAATGTTGTGAGCCATGTAAATATTTTTTAAATAAAGTCCTACTACAGGTAAGCAAAGATTTGACCCATAGTCTTCCACTCTTCCCGGTGTGTTGTCATATCCGACTAATTTAGAAGAGGATTTTTTATATATTTTTATTTGAAGGTAATCTCTGGAAGCTATGATCCGATTACAATATTTTTTTTTTATCTTTTATAGGCTTGCGCTTGACCACTATCTCAGTTGATGGTAAGCGATGATCTGGTGACGGTGGAGCACGCTTGCCTAGTAGTAACCTATTCAGTTGACTTATAGACCCTCAGATTGTAGCTATCAGGAAGCACAGATAATTCTACTCCTTAGTTGTACGCATAATAAAAGTATTCCCAAAACGTTTAGTGCGTATGGGTGGGATGTCCACCATGTACCAATGGCTCATTCGCCGTACGTCTTTTAGTCCGATGATGACTTTTTTTGAAGCCAGATGAGCCTTTGCCTCAATGTCCCTATGGGCAAAAATTGAGAGTCGATGTCAAAGTAACGCCAATTTTCTTCATTGTTCGCTGATATAAAGCTAAACTGGGGCTGAATGCCCGGTTCGTATTTATTGCTTTACGCACACAAAAGTACAGAAGGCATTTGTCAGTTAACCTTTGGGTGATGCAGAAACAAATAGTTATAGATACAATATTAAAGTTTTGTGATATAAACCACGGGAATGAAGGCAAAAAATCTAGGTACTTGTTTTTATAAAGCAAAGACAAAGATATTTTATTGCAACTAGGCCACCAAACGGCACTTTCGAACGTTAGATACCTACATTAAAATTTACAAGGAATAAAAATTGATTCTACCGTGCATTCGGAAAGTAGCTTGTTATGCGATTAAGCGATTGTCTGACTTCACAAATATTGTCTAGGTGTGGACACAGCCTTCATTTTGTATTTTTTTTTTGCCATTAACACAAGAATCAAACTACGAAAAGCTTTTAATTGTACAACCTTTGTTAAAAGGTTGTTTGTTTATTGGTCGACGAGCCTCATTCGAGAATGAGGCTCTTTTTATATATCAATGTCCTTCTTAGATCTTAAAGGATCGGTAATTTTAAGAAAAATATTGACCACTATTTACATGCTCCATACAAAACAGCGAATTCTGTATAGAATTATAATAATTTACATCAAACATCATCTTAAGTCTCGAAAAACAGATAAACCTTTTATGTTAAACTTACTACAATACTAGCAATATATTGGTTTAAGCTACATCATCAAACACCGAGCGTCATACAGCTCCACGATCTCACAAAATCGAACAACCACAAACTATTGTGTGGACGGCCATCAGCCACGATTCCCACATCGACACACAGCCATCACAGTCGTCACATCATCCATTAGCGATACGACGTAACGCAATTTGAGGAACTGCTCGCTTGTCGACGCCGCAGTAAAGGGCCACTTACACAAGGATAAGAAAACTTCGGCGGGTTCAGAGAAGACACTCTCTTTGGGCGTCTTCGTCCAGGGTTAATCCCTTACCCCTAAGGTCCATATTCAGGTCTTGTAATTCCTTTTGAATGACAACGTAAGATGCCCGCGATTCATATCAATAATTACCAAGTAATTAGGTACTTTGACTGGGTCGAATGTAGGAAATTACTAATTGACATTTATTTAGCGATGACGTTGGTCAAAAGTCCAAATATATCGCATTGGCGTGCACGTGGTCAGTCCCATTCATTTTAAGCTTTTGAAAATCATTTTCACTGATAAAAAGACACTTTTTCTGGGGCCTGTTTACAGACGCTGCCAGGCTGAAGGCAGCAGTCGCCTCTATGCAAACAATGTTTCGACCTTGCAGCCGTCCACACTCCACTGGAGTCGGTTGTTAGCCCAGTGTAAAAGAGCCATAAGTTTCTAGGAACTGCGCCCGCGCAACCAACATGCGGGCGCGTGATGGCACGCAGTTATGTGCAGGCTTTGTGGTACAGTTGGTAGTTTTAGGAATTATTGGTAAGTGACATGTGTATGACTGTATGAGTACTGCTTGGAATGTTGAGTGACTCCTGAGTAACTCATGCTTAGAATGCAGACAGGTGCATTGACAGTAGAATATTTATAATACAGACCATTTTAATGGCATACATCGTACGATAGTAAATGCATCCTGGTACATAAGAAATGACGATCTTCACCGTGACCTTAAAACGGAATCCGTCACCACCATCATCCAAAAATTTGCTGAAGCTCACGAACGCAGTCTTCATCGACACGTGAATGTTGAGGCTATCCAGCTGCTAGGCAATACAGACTTAGTGCGTAGGCTAAATCGAACTACACCTTATGAATTAGTGTAGTGTACAAATTGAATGAATAATAGTGACAACGCTGTGCTATACATATAACACATGACGTATTCTATCAGACTCTAAGAAAGTGCTACGGACTTGTGTAAAAGTGCAAATGGACACTATTCTTAGTTATAACATATTCTATCACGTAAATTATTAAGTTAGAATTAAATTGCTTATAATTATTTTAGGTAATTTATAATATATAAGAAACCCAGTACATCGAGTTAATCTTCGAAGTCATAATAATGTTCTTTCTTTGTTATCGTGTTATTATTATTTAAAACATCGTTCTCAGTGCAAAAAATATACTTTTTCATTTAATCACTAGCTTTTGCCAGCGGCTCCACCCGCGTGAAAGTCGAAAATTATCCTGAGGTAACATATTCCCGGGATGAAAAATTTCATCCAAATCCGTCCAGCCGTTTGAGCGTTAAGAAGTAAAAAACATACAACCACACACATACACTCACAATTTTTCGCCTTTATAATATTAGCGTGGTATCGATATTTGCTATGTATATAAATACATGTTGGAGAAACACATTTTAATTCAAAATGTCAAATACTTCATTAGTTATTTTTATAATCCAATTGTATGCAGATGTGATGACAGGGGTACAATGGTACCGATTAAATTATTCTTTTTTCAAACGCCTACTGGTGTTTTGGAGAATGTTGAACAACTTTTTTTCGGGAACAAAAAAGTTTGACATATGTTTGAGAACTTTTTCTTTGTGTAGTGGGTGCTTTTTTATTGTGTTATTGATATGAGAATGAGAGGTAGAAACATAAATGCTAGTTTTTTTAGGACTGAAGAGAAAAACAAAAGTGAATCACGTTGTAATATAATTTAAACTAAAATAGCTAGCGATTGCCTATAGAACTGTTTTTGGTGTAGTTCTGAAATTTGTTGGTTTGTTAGGAATTTAGTAGTTTTGCTTATCTCGTATTTATTTGTGACCCACACAGGAGATGTGTGGGTCACAAATAAATATTTTATCTTTCTTTCTTTCAAATACCAGGTTTATCAAATGATAACTTTACTGAATTTACTTCCAAAAGATTTTTTTGTTAATTTTCTTTCCCTGACAGCTAACGCCGTTTCCCATTTCTACGGAAGCTCCCACTGTATTAAAAATAATGTATTTCTTTGTTGCAGTAAGAAGCTGACAATGTGACGGGTTGCGGCCATTTCCCTCCGAAACGTGATCGTCCACTATCTTGATTTTATCATAGTCAAGTGTTGCCAGGTGGGACATTTTTATTGTTTTTTATCCTCAGATGTTTATCTTTAATTAGAGGCATTCAAAGGATTGGAACTTGGAACTATAAAATAAAAGAACACAGCCAAATAGAATTCGTTTTCCAAGTACTAACCTTACAATTATCTCTTCGCTTTCAATCAGACGAGACTGCCAATAAACGTGAACACAGAATAAAAACAAATAAGTCCAAACATTTTTCTTAAGTCTATAAAAGGTAGATAATCGTTGAGAATCTCGCAAATGTTGCCATTTCCTTTAATTACGAACATAATGCGGTCAGCTTGAATACTAGGTAGTCTAGGTACGTGAGGATTCGCAGTTTCTCCTACAAATTGCAAGAATCGGTCGGCCATTAGATTTATTGGACGGATACAGCTATGTTTTTATAGCTTTAACAGCTTAGGAAATGACTGTATTCAATGCAATAAGAGGTAGAGAAAAGCTATTTAGCGTTTTTGTTCGATACAACGGAGATTCCTGATGTTAATCTCTCAGATTGGAATTCTAGATTACTTGAATTGATTTTGTGGACTATTTTCTTAAGAAATTCTCATTTGCAGTTTTTGTGCATATGATTGTTCTTAAAGTGCACAAAATTATTTAGATTTTACGAGGAAAGTCTTTTCTGTAAGCAAAAGCCAACATGCAAACAAAAGCATACATATTTTTTCCATAACTTCCTTACCATAACTTTGTAGTACCAACCTAACAAAAATAAAGTCGTGTGCAATTTAAAATATATGTCCCTCGTTTTAGGATTTATTGTGACATTGGAACAAGTAACAATGCGGTGTCTTCCTCGACTCTAGCTTTTATACCCGGGACAGCTACTATAAGAAAATAATGAATGGAAATAGCGAATGTGTTTAAATTTTCTACTATGGCAACTGATGGTTGGTTTCCGGGATGAGCATGTAAGCTGTTGCATGGCTTAGCACTCGGTTTCTTGAAATGAAATAAACGACGCGTCATAAATTAAGCGTAAGGCTCAAGTGAGAGGATTTAGCTGTTGAAAATTCAACTAATCACAGACCACAATAGCTACACGCTTTTTCCAATTTGTCACATAATTTTGTTTCTCAACACTCGGCCTATAATGTTGTTTGCTAGGTAGTATCATAAGATGCCGTTTTCGATCAGCATAGATTTATGGAGAGAGCTTTGCTCGGTGTTTCCTTCCGTGATCGAATCAGAAATGAAGACGAGAGAGCAAGAGAGCCAACGTTACCAAACTTAAGAATTGCCAAACTTAGGTGACAGTGGGCAGGTCACGTTGTTTGCAGAACGGATGGTACTTGGGCCCGAAAAGTTCTAATGTGGCGACCAATTACCGGAACACGCAGCGTTGGAAGGCCTCGCTTTATGTGGAGTGATGACCTGGTCATGGCTGCAGGATTCCAGCGGATGCGAAACGCGCAGGACCGTTCAATGTGGCGACGCTTGGGAGAGGCCTATATCCAGCAGTGGACCTCTTTCGGCTGAAATGATAATGATGATTAGATTTATAAAGCCAAACGAATGAACAAAACATGGTAAACAAACATCGATCACGGAATATTTGATTCGTACGTGTGAACGAAAATTAGCAAAGCGAACTCGAACCCCTTGCGAACACAGTTCTTCTTGTTTTCGCGCTCAACTCCTCAGTAACCATGGATTCCGTAGACAGTGAAAATACAATGATGTTGTTGTTAATGTTGCATCAAATTTCTCCGAACACCGTCCGCAAAGAACAACCAAATTGGATCGCCACGAATTTTTTTTAACGAACCCGGTGCGAAAAAGTGTTCGATGTTCGTGTTCATCATGTTTTTGTTTATTCGTGCGTATTCGGCTTAAGAACTACCTATTTTTAGTTACCTTCTTTAATGATAATTCAAACGTAGGTAAATTAACCATAACTTATGTTGCCTGGAGCCTTATACCTTGTACCTTCTATTGAATATTTGAGCGAAGGCCTGAATACCATTCACATGACTATAAAACAAGTGCAGAACAGTGCACCTATTCTTTTAACTACATGTCAATCGCCCTTTACCCGACAGCGACACAATAAGATTTATTCAGCTGATGTGTATCTAGCAGAATGTTAACAAGCTATCGCACTATATACAAACTGTAAATAAACGGAGAAGTTTAACACCTTGTTGCTAATAAAAAACAACAATAATTACTTTGCTGTTCTGTTACTGAACTCTGTCACTATCAAAAACGTCGTATTTGCTGTATTGTGTTCGTTTTGGACTATTTCTAAAAGCCATAGAAAGCGGTCACTTTGGCAAAATCTGTAGATGGTATCCATCAGCAGCATTAAACATTAGCTTTTAATGTTCTCACTGTCTTGGATTTGGGCCTATACACTGTGCGAGGGACTGGGCCTTAAGGTTCCCCTAGTCGACGGCACGAACTATTTTGTGCGCGAGGTTAAAATGCATGCTATCTCATGCGACAACACGTGCGAAAGAGATAGATGCTGTGATGAGCACTAAGAAGCTAGTTCGCGTACAAATTAGCACTTTTGCAAATTTGTATCGAAATGGATGATGATTTAGGACGAAAGCGAGCGAGCGAAATTATATAAACAGACCTTTGGGCGTCTAGATACTCGTATCATGAAAAAACGACTAAATGTATATTTTCAAAATAACGTTTATTTGCGTTGTTGAATTACTAATCTATCCCTGTATGGAGGCCGTTTTGCAATTTTCATTCTTCCTATGGTATTTATTTCCGCCCAAAGATGCGTTAAAATTAGTTCGTCGCTCATAACTTGCAAATATTTTATTTTTTTACTTCCATACAGGGCTAGGCAATGATGAGACAAATTGATATATTTTTATTTTGAACGTACGTCGTCAAACAGTGGAGTATTCGCCAGACTACGTTTGTATGAAGGAATAATCGACTAGTTTAACCTTAATGTACCACGCGGGCCCTGTGCGGATTTGAAAATGTCTTCTATAAATCGCGCTTCGGCCGTCAAGGAAACCGGGGTTTCTTCAGCATTGGCAAAAATATTACCCATTAATTTCCATTGTAAAGATTTACAATGACCATCTGTCACATTGTTTCTCACTTGTTTTATAATACAGATTCCCTTTCAACTACTCCCAACAATTTATCTACGTGTTCCCTTTCACACATTGTTTGGTGTTTGTCTTCTACTTTTCTTGCATTGTGCTAGATATCTGGAATCTGCTCGTTAGCTGCGACACCTCAATAGGCAATCCTTGAAGATGTGCGTAAGATTGTACCGGTCTTTACATTCGGATCCCTGTAAAAGGTTCACCCTTTCTGGGTAAACAAAGTGCCTATTCCTATCGGGGAATGAATTGTTGGTATTGGAGAAAATATACCTTATTGGTGGGTTTAGCTCATTAGTGTAAGTTGCAAGTTGTAAGGATGTCTGGTTGAAAACAATCGTGAAAAGTTTGTGAGACAATTGTTAATTAAAGCCTAATTTGGAACCGGGAAATGTTACTTTAGGTGGTATTCCAAAAAGGCCAAACTGGCTACTTATGCGGGGCAATCATAGTGATGCGTTTTCTGACAATTGCTTGTTTTCAATACATTACCCTATTCTTCAATCTATAGCGTACACTGAGGGTGCGCTAAGCTGATCTTGCCAATACACACTGGGACCTTTTTTCCCAGAGGAAATCTTCAAAAGTACTCGAAGTAGAAAATCATTATCAGTTTTCAAGAAAAAGCATTTTTCTAGCTGCAACAATATCAATACTAACCAATAAGTGTTCGTACCAAAGACTTTGAATTCGCTCATCGCGTGGTTCTTACAGCCTTATAATAAATTCGTATTAAAAAAAAGTCTACCTCAAAAATCTCTGGCCATGTCGAGCTGGTTAAAAAAGCAAAGGCATAAATATGAGTGATTGCTTAGCGCTTGTTCTTGTACCTAAATTGATTTCGGAGCCGAAAACGATGCAATAAATAATGTTTTTGTAACTAAAGTCATAATTTTAGGTACAGACCTCGAGGGTCCGGACAGTTTTAAAGGGTTAAGGTTGGTTTGCACGTTGGCGGTAGATTTGTATAGGGACAATATTCATGGGTACATGAGGAATGAAAAATGGAATTTACCTGTAATCTAGAAGATACGTTTTTCAAACTTTTTTGGATATATGTAACTTAAAATTATTAGAACTTATTAGGAAAAGCGTAGAAATATTAGCCTGGAGCGGTTTTATGGATGGCTTGCAATGATGGACGATTTTATTTTAATAATTACATTCAATGAGTAGGTATTGATAAAAATAAGATCCCTTACCAAGTATTTAGAGTACGTACAAGTGTCAACACCCTCTTATAAGTACTAAGTGGAAGTAAAGCGGAGGACACACGCGTGGCATACAAATTATATTCGTACAAGATATGAAATTGATATTCATCAGTAAAATAACAGCCATTTTAGTTGCCAGAATCACTTTGAATTTTTTCGCAAATCAATCTTGAACAGTCGAAAATAACTGATTTATGACTTGAACTAATTTAAGAACTTGTTTGGTTACGTTTACTGCTGAAAATGGTCTTCCAGTGACTGTTAAATGGTTTCAGAGTTTTTAATCTTATGAATAATCATTCTGCTAAAGAGTCGCATTCATTATTATCACACACAGGCCCACAGCCCGACTTTGCTTACTGCTAAGAACAAGCCTCACTTAGCTTGTTCCAAATTCCAAATACCTATGGCAATTTATCCGAGGTGGTAACAATGTCGTCTGCTCATCTGTCGCCGCCTTAATATAATTAAGCCATGTCGCTTATAATTTTATTATTTAATTGTTAAGTTCATCAATCACCCTAATAAGTGTCTTAGTTCGCATTGCAAAATACATAACATAAACTGTAATATGACGCATTTTAATGAAAATGGTCTTTCGGTGATGACATCATCTCCAAAGTGCAAATTGCGTGCCCCACCGTTTATAAGACTGACAGTAAAAGTAAAATACTTTGACGCAATCGCTACAAAACATGTACTTACACTTAGGCCTCGGTCTCGAATTTTGCGGGCGGCGGAGCGGCAGCGGCGGCGGCGCGGGAGAGCTCCCGCCGCGCCGCTCCCGCGCCGCTGTTTTCGAGACCCGGTCCATTTGACGATACGCATAAGATCCTGCCGCTCCCGCTCCGCTGCCGCCGCCGCCCCGCTGCCCGCGGAATTCGAGACCGAGGCCTTAAGGAGTCCTTGTTTTTGCTCTCTGCCTTCCAAATTGGGTCCCGCTAATGAACTGGAAGAACTCGAAGGGACAGGACAACTCCCTGTTCACCTTGTGAGCCAAATATAGGTATGAGCCAAAGAGAGAGCGTGTTTTTTTTTAAAGCAAGTAAATCTTGATCAGACTTATGTGCGTGTGTTTTTGGGTAATAAAGTTTGTGTTTTTAGTGTGTAATTAAAACAAGTTTAGATAGAATCTGTAGGCTGTGTTTGGCGAAATGGTTGTTGTGTAAATTGTGTGGTTTTTATTGAGATGTCTTTTAATTTATAGAGGACTGTTTATTTTTAATTACACTGTTAGAAATATGGCTCTGCCATGTCAGTGTCAGACTTTCTTCTTCTGACACTGACGCCGGATATTTTAATATTTTATTTATGCTGGGTTTGCTCTTGACTCTAGTCTAGGTCAGAGGTGACAGAGACAGAGTCGACGATGGAGTGAGCTTACCCAGAAGAAGCCTGTTCACTCTAACTTTGAAGAGATTCGGGTTGAATGCGTTCGGCAACACAGACGCAGGTAGTGAGTTCCATTCATTCGCTGTGATCATTATGAAGGACAGGAGTTCTTGTTTGTAACATGCATTATATTGTATGTGAGACTACTTGTACGTGTGTTGTTTCTTGGTATTTGTGGCTAAATGGTCGATGATATTCTGTGTTACTATACCTTATGTATACAAAAGTAGTCTGTAACGGGTCAATTTGGCAAGTAGTTTGTCCTTTTTTCTTCTTTATTTGCGATGAAATTCTGGCTGGTACTTCATAATAATCTGAAAGTTAAATGCATAATCTGTACCATTCAGTATATCATGTATAACGAGGCCATTTTTTTGGCTAGTCTCATACGTCACCGTGAAGATTGCCAGCTGATAAAAACTTATGTATTACACTGGCCACCAACATAACTCGACTCTCACTTAACAGGTTTTATCCGTATCAATGTCTATAATTATGCAATAACTTCAATACTGTTCGAGGCAGCTTGTTATTCCTTATCTGCTGCCATCTATAAAGCTGGTTGCAGACCAGGAGCTAAGCTAAGTAAGTTTAGCATAGCTAGCTGATGTAATTTTCCAAATTGTGTGCGGAGAGACATCACCAATGCTCTCAAAACGGTGAAGGAAAACATCGTGAGGAAACCGGCATGTTCTAGAACCAAAAAGTCGGCGAAATGTGACCGACTTGGCACTGGGCCGGCGTGGTGGATTACGGTCCACCCCCTCTGACAGAGAGGAAGCCTGTGTGGCTGTCCCGGTAGTTTATAGGAGGAACTTTATAGGTTGATTATATGGTATTATGTATACGGACTTCAAACTATGTAAACTATAATAATATGTTTTTTAAATATCTCAGCTATGCAAGCTATATTAACTCAGCTTAGCTCTCGGTCTGCAACCAGTTTAAAGCCTGCATTACCAAATCTATATCTTTGAAATTACGACCGATGTCGAAACACAAGACCTTGTGAATGCAGCTATTAATGTGGTCAATTAGTTAAGTACTGATGGGCAGATACAGGGTGTTGCCTTTAACTTCCGGACACGATTTTTTTCACGGTTTTGGGTATTTTATTAAGGTTGATTGTTGATATCATTTTGGTAGTGTATTATTTTGTTCATGGTTGTTCTTTTCCGGTAGTTTGCCTTGCCTTTTTTAGAACTATTTATTGTTTAGCATCAGTAAGTAGATATGGTAAGATTATTCTTTGTAATTAATAAGTTCTGGCGTTTTTGTACAATATTGGAACAGTAACAACAATTTATTTTTAAGTCCAATCTGTATCTACATTGTCTAGTTGGAAATACGAAAACAAATGTCAAAACATGACCTCATAGTTTATTTCAGCAATTACAATTTAAAATATTAAATTAATGATTGACAATCATCAAAACGGACATACAAACATGATTTGGCGTCCGAATGTGGAGCGCTGCGCTAAAGCAAGGACAAATAAAATGCTAGTTTGCTCAGATGTTCGATTGAATTCGGGCATGTTCGGCTAAGATCGTCACTATTCGGTGTTCAGCTAAGTATTGCTTCTGTTACACCCACTTTGTACACAAACTGTGTAAATGGCGAAGAAAATAGTTCGATGGACTATTATTATGTCAATATTGTATCTGTATTTATTCTTGCTTTCTTTATGCACAGGTGCTTTACGAAATATGTACTCGTTCCTAATATTTTGTTGAGTTTCTGGGTTAGTGTTCTAATTCCTTAAAAAATAATTGTCACATATTTCTTAGAAAGATTTAATAGGTACTATTATATAATTTAGTGGTAACTGCGAGTTTGTCGCGGTCTCCTAGAGTGTACTGTGGGCCGAGACCGCGACATGTGTCGCACAACTCGCACACTAACTCTCCTCGATTTTAGACGTTAAAATCAGCTATATTGATATGTATATATGTTGATTATTAAATTATTATTCCATATTGTAATTGAAAGCCAAGTTATCAAATTGAAATTACTATTGGACGGAGAAGAATACGATGGTATGATGAAGAATATGAATACCAAGAGATATTTCGGCTTCGTGGCAGAATGTCCCTTTCGCGAAATGTACCCTAGTCACAAAATACCCTTTCGCAAAATGTCCCCTATCATCGAATGGGACGTTTGCCGAACGAGACATTTCGCGAAAGGGATATTTTGCGACGATGCCGTTATTTCTCCGGAATACATTAGAATTCAAGTAAAGGATGTCTATCTTATGGAATCCAGCGGCACCAAGCCAATGGAATCACTAGCTATTTACAAGCACACTAAGATTACCACTTAAGCTAAACATTGAGTATACAGAATTTAATCGATAAAGTTAAATTGCTAATGTCTTATTTATACGAATGGATGAAGAAAATTAATGTATTTATAGTCTAGACGCAAACTTGATAGATTCCTACAATTCTCTTTTTTTATTTGAGATGTGTTTGCTCTTGACTCTAGTCTAAGTCATAGGTGACAGAGACAGAGTCGACGATGGAGAGAGCTTAGTCGTAGCTCGAGTCTTTTTTAGCTTAATCAATGAAGTTATTGCTTCGAGTACAGTCAGTACCTATGGCAAGTTTATGGAATAAGTTAATTTCAGATTAACTTGTCAAGACAAGTTATTTTCATAATCTGGTGAAGAAAACATCGTAGGTTTGAGGCCCTCACTGAGAGGAGGCCTGTGTCTCAACAGTTGGAACAATAAAAGGCTGATGACCATGTCAAATGATGACACAAAACGATCACAACACCACAGATCATAGTAAAGTTGACGCTAATGTATCTTGAAATTGCCCCGAAACTGTTCACTCTAAGATTGTCTAGCGGAAATTGCCTTGATATGTGTGCTTTTGTTTAACATCCGTGTACAATAACACAAAATGTTAAATTGTGTTGAAAAGTGGGTTCAAGACTAAATGACATTCTGATAGAGATTATATCGGATTGACCACATGACAGTTTAGAAGAGAATGCTTTTAGAAATCTTTAAAAAAGTGTCCTCTTAACATTTGCATCATAGATTTCTTACAGATCTTAAAGTTTATAATCTAACGAAATATCCAAAAAATAAAGCACTATCAAATTATTCATCCCAACCTTCTAGCACTTTAACCACACCACATTTACTTTATATAGCACAAGCTTCTGCCTGCGGCTTCGCTCGCGTAAAAAGTGTTTTATCATCCCAAAGAAATACAATCTTATGTCCTTCCCAGGGTCTCATACTATCACCATGTCAAATTTTATCCAAATCGGTTCAGTAGATCCAGAGATTACCCCATAACACCTCATAAACTTTAAAATATTAGTATAGTATATATTTGCATAGATTACAAATGATGCACAACATGTTCTGCTGGCCACACCAGCACAAGTTACATTACATTAAAATTTGCAATAGTTATTACCTTGACATGCTACTTAGACTTGTTTAAGTTGCATACCGGTCGTTTATCTTAGTATTAGTTTAGCGATCTGTCCTGCTCTGTACCTTGCGTGCGAGGCAATAATATGATCTAGGTCTCTCGCAGATCTGTCTTATATGATGGAGTGTTTTATTTCTTATTTGATAAATGCTTCAGTTGTTACAATTATTTACTTCTCTTTAGTTGTAGGTTTAGTGTGTGTGACTTTCGTTTTTCTTTAAATTTGATTATTTAACTGTGTCTTTGTTTTTCTCATCATTTGCTTTAGACTGCTTTCGTTAGTTTTTTTATCTGACTCCAACTAGTTTAATCCTTATATTAATGTTTTAATTTTCTAAATATTTGTGATGTAAAAGAGTATTGACATGCTACTTATACATGTTTACATTGTATACCGGTCGTTTATCTTGGTGGTTTAAGTTTAGCGATCTGTCTCTGCTCTGTCCCGCTTGCGTGCAATGGAATATGATCTAGGTCTCTGGCAGATCTGATATCTATTGGAGTATTTGTTTTTCTTGTTTGATAAATGTTTCTGTTGTAATTTATACAAGCCCAGTTGAAATCGACATTAAAATCGAAAAGCTTGATGTACAGTCAAATAGGTAAGCAGGGGTGAATAGAAACAAAACCTTGAAGGGAATTTTCACGTTATTAAAAAATTGTTTACAGCATTTTAGTAGGTACTTCAATATATTAAATAATTACTTGAAAAAACGATGCTTTGTTTGAAACCAATAAAGTGGTATCACAGTTAAAATCCTAAACAAAGTTTTTTTCCCATTCACCCCTGCGGTCCTATTCACCCCGATTGACGGTATTTCTGGATTTTTAATAAATAATGCTTTGCGATTTTATCCTTTTTAGTGTCGATTTCTACTGGGCTATACTGACTCTAGTAATTATACGTCTGCATGACTTTCGTTTTCTTTTGAATTAGATTATTTGTCTTTGTCTTTGTTTTTCTCATCACTTGCTTTTCGTTTGCATCGTTATCCCTGATATCAGCTATTTCAATCTTTATGTTATTGTTTTAATTTTCTAAATATTGTGGTGCGCTGTCCTACTTGCTTACTCTCTAGCTATCTAGGAGATCTGACTTACATTGGAATTTTTATTTCTTATTTGATAAATGCTTCAGTTTTTACTTTTATTTAGTGTTCTTCAGTAAATAATACGTCATGTACTAACTTTCGATTTTTTATTTAAATTGGTTTATTTAACTGCGTCCTTGTTTTTCTCACATACGAGTATGCATTTGACATAGTTTAGTTTTTGTTTGTTTCGTTATCTTACTTTAAGTATTTTAATCTTTAAATATTTCATTGTTATATTTCTCTGAATATTTGCTATATAAAGGAGTATAGCATAAAAAAATGTGAAACCTTAGAAGACATCCCATAAAAACATTAACTACTGAACTATGCACGATGACACATAGCTAGCGATTGCATAACTCATATGAACGTAGGTGTTAATACTCGTAACTTACCTATCGAAATACACACATCTCATGAAAAACGATAGATCCGTTGATCAAAAGTAGCTTCACGCATCATTACCCACAGATTTGGCCACAAGCATCCATCTGAATCTCAATCATTACATAAGCACATAAACAAACACACAAAGAGGGCGATGCTTGCAAAAAGTGAAAGTTGTTGCAGCCAAAAAAGAATGGAAAAGGCCTTTCGTTAACAACATCTTAATACCCACCTTAACAACAAGAGTTAGGGATCATTATCGATTGGTGATGAACGATATTTTACCGGTAATGTTAAGTAAGGTATTTTGTAAGGCACTTGTCGTGGACTTATCCGTCTGTCAACCAGTTTTAAAGTCTGAAGGTCTTAAATTGTCGGAACATATAAAGGAAGGTTTAGTCGAAATATTCAAAGAAGGAGAGTCTTTTCCCTTTTAGGCTTCTAGGTTTTTAAGTGGGTAATTTGGTTGCAGTTTGTTTTGCCATTCTTCGTGGATGATACAGGTAATTAGATGAAAAAGGAAGTGGCTTTTTCGGGTTATGGTTTATTCCGGGTACTTCTCAAGACTTTTCATTTCACGCTGATTTTATAGCTGCATATAGCAATCTAGTATGAAAAGAGTCGCATCATAAAATTTGGTTTTTAACATCGGAAAATTCATGAGTCTGCCCGGTATCTATCTGTTGGTTCCGAGAGAGTATGAATATAATAGCTATGGTGTGCGTAGTACATTCTTACCTCAATGGCTATGGTATAGAATGACGGTCATAAGTTAGTGACAAGTTAAACAGCAATCTGTTCTTATATGGATGGCCATGTGACAGAGTCAACAATTTTATAAAAATCTAGATTTTTTTAAACTTTTTTATCGTCATGGTCAACCACATTGGACCACGTCTACAAAGGTAACACACTATCCACTTTATATTAATATTGTCAGTGACACAGACCACAACAAACACCAATAAAAACATTTTACGACAAGTTTTTATATCCTCAAAAAAAGTTAAGTCATCGTTGTCTTCCTCTGCATTCAAATTTAAACTTCCACCTCTATAAAATAGAATACAATTTCGTTTGTTTGATTAAAATTAATAACATACAATGACATACGTAATAAACAAATTGAAATCAGGTTTTTTAATATTAGATACCTGAGATTTATGCGTAGTTTAGTCCCACGGAGAGGACAGTTCATTTCTCGAAGCTTTGAATTTAAATTGATAATCTGCTGGGTTTTAATTGCTTTCGATCGCTTGGTTAGTTATGGAAATTAATTTTTGATAGAGCCATTGCTTTAGAAGTCACAGTGTTTTTTTTTTCCTGCATATAGGGTTTTCATGCTAAATATATTCTAATCATTTTTGTCTTTGTTGGAATAAGTATTCAGCTAATTCTTGAAGTGATAGACATCCTTATGCGAATTAAGATGTAGTATCATAGATTCATATGTCGTGGTGGACCGGCTAAGACTTCGACTCTCGTGCTTGAGGTCGTGGGTCCTCCGGGCAAGTACCAATGTGACTTTTTGAATTCATATGTACTTTCTAAGTTTATCTTACACATCGCTGACAATGGTGAAGGTAAACATCGTGAGGAAACCTAGACTTATAGTGAGTTTATTACAAGATTGTGATCCATTGGTGTAATTGCTGCAAGGCGTTGCAGTGTAAGGATGCACTAATAAATAAACAATAAAGATATTCGTGCGTTTAACTTAAACAGAAATCGGACAACAACCATCGGACAGTAGTCTACCAAAGACGTATGGTTGTAGGATCCTCTCTTTTCTATTGGGGACGCTGAACTTTTCTGCCTGTTCATCATACCGCTTAGATGGTTACGTTAGAATTACAAAATCAATGTTATTGGAATATAGGAAAGAAGCAATTTTGTATATTCTTAAAATGTCACAAGGCGATGGTGATGTATCATAAAAGGCGACCAAACTTGGGAAATTACTATTGGCGATCCTATTTGGGCATCGTGAGGAAACCACCATGTCCTAGAAATAAACCAGACTTGTGACTGTCACCAACTCGAACTGGTTCCGCGTGTTCGATTATGGCCCTCACAAAGAGGATATAAGGAAAAATATTATTGAAGCGCTATTCCACTCTCCTACTTATTTAAAACTAGTGACCTGCCCCGGCTTCGCCCTTGACAAATTATATACAAAAACCTTCATCTCGTTTCTTACTCTTTCTATTGGTGAAAACCGCATGAAAATCCGTTCAGTTGTTTTTGAGTTTATCGCGAACAGACGGGGCGGGGGACTTTGTTTGATGTATTGATAATAATGTTGCTTCGCCCGACAGTGACCATAATTGTTTATTTTATATTTATTTTAATTACCTATTTGATATTGATGTAATAAATATTTGAGGACTGTGTCCCAGATATGGGCACATATAAGCTGATCAGCAGCCTTATTGCGTAATTAATTCGGAAAGAGCAAAGGGCAAAGAGTATGAAAAATCGACCAATCACATAGACGGAAAGCCACATTGCGTCATTCATCTCGCATGTGATTGGTTGATTTTTCATACTTTCCCCTTTGCTCTTTGCTCTTTCCGAATTCATCACGCAATTAGGCTGCGGATATGTATGTATCCTATTTGGATTAAGCGTAGTGGGCGAATTAGAATATATCTCTACAACTCTACCAAGCACAGTATTTTGCAACAATACAAGATTATTTACACAGTGGTTCTGTTTAATTCAACGTCATTAATTATTAAAACGATTCGTTATCTCCATAGACAATGCAAGACGCCTACAGTGGCATCTGCATGCAAATGGCAACGTGCAGATTAAGTGGCTTTAAAGGCAAACAAAGACATATCAGAATGTCTGCTTGATATTTAAATATATCCTTGAGAAAAAAGAAGTATGAACCGGATTTTTCTAGTGGTATTTTGGTTATCATTCTAACGTTTCTTTGGAGAATGTCAAAGGTATTAAGACTCCTATAGTAAACTCACTGACGTATTCCACATTGGGCACCCGTTTTAACGGCACCTGAGTTGATGGCACCTGAGGTATTCCACATACGGCACCCATCGATGTTTTTCACGGTGCCAGAAATTGAATAATTTATTATTTAGAATTTCATGCCACATTTGGCACCTACGGATCAGGAGGAACTAGTGTTGGGCCTTAAAAGTACTGGAAGATTTTAGTAAAGCTACCAGGAGGCCAGAATCATGAAGAAGTATTTGCGGGCCTGGAATCATAAGGTGACTAACGGAGTACCAGGAGGTCAGAATCTAAAATCTCCCAGTACTCTTTTTACATCTCATGATTCCAGCCTCGGAAATACTGCCTCATGATTATAATCTCCATGGTACTTAAGTTAGTCTTTACCGGTAATGATTTCAGCCCTGCAAATTCTTCTTCTTGATTTTGGCCTCCTGGTAGCTTTACTTAAATCTCCCAGTACTTTTAAGTCCCAACACTAGTTCCTACTGATCCGTGTGTCCCAACACTAGTTCCTAATGAGACTACTTGGGGGCCTAATCAATGTCAAGTAATACCTACAAAATAGAGTTCCCGAAAAACCTAATGTTAAAATAATTTGAATTAAAGTGATGTCCTTTTTTACACTCGTCATTTTTCTTTAGTGATTCTACTAAATCAATTTGGTCATAAAAAAACCCGTACCATGAAGAATTTAAACACAACTTGACATTCATCATCGTCAGACTGGTTTCTGGGAACCTAATATAACTTTATACCTATAGAATTTGTCATGATGATGCCTATTAATCAGACCTGTCCAAGTTTTTCTGCGGATTAGATGATTTAATATTATTTTGCCAGACGAAACTGAGAAACTAAATAACGTTTTGCAGTTATTTTTATATACAAATGTCCAAGGTGGTAGATAATGTTGCCAGATCCGACTTGTTTTAAAACGGGGCAGAAGGTAAAACAAATTGGGAGTTAGGGTTGTCGATCGGGACAAACAATGCAGATCGACAACCCTAAGTCCCGCCCCAAAACAAAATAACGATTTAAAAAAATTAACTTTTAATTTATTGCGTTTTCCAACTAATATTACTAGTAAATCTGAATATAATCCTACTTGACAATAGCCAGACTTGCTGGACTAGTAGAAATAACAAATTATCACAATGAAATCGTAGTTTATGTAAGTATTAATTATTGACGCGGTTAGCTATTAAAATTATATTTTCCTAAAGTTTTTATGTCTCTAGCATTGTCTTTTCTTGTTTTTTATAATAGTTATAAATTCACTGCAAGTCATGCTAAAGTTGGTTTTAATTTGAATTTCTGCTTTAACATACTCGAATAAGTGAATGAGTCGTCCTGGAGAGAAAATGGTTTAAATAAGTACAATCTGCTATTTTTGAGTTCGTATTTAAATGTTTATGTGATATAGAATTTTTGTAGCACGCACAACAGTCGTCTTTTATTTTTGTAACTTTACCATCAGGCAACTTTTTAAATAAGTTGCTGCACGTGAATATCAAAAATTCTATTTCAATTCTTTGCATACATTTTTTTCTCAGTTCAATAGTTGAACTGTCGTGTTTTTGAATTCCGTGTCGCACTCAATATTTATTATTATATTTATTTATTTTTCTTATATATATATATATTTATTTATCGGGACATTTAGTGTACCGATCAGATGCTAATCGGGACGCGTCGCCAGACCCCTGAAAATCGGGATGTCCCGCGCAAATCGGGGCAACTGGCAACGCTAATGGAGCTACCATTGAACAATAGGGGAACACCAAAGATGGATGGATGGAGTGAAAGATGATACCGATAGACAGGGGATGACTATAACTGACTACTGATTTATGAAGGATAATAGATATTAATTAAAAAACCTGCTCTGACCCCATATAAAAGCAAAATCTGAAAGTCATTTCTTCCCATCTATGAATGATTAGGTTTAACAAATCATCTATTAAAATCATTTGAAGAGATTATGCTCGAGATATCTACTATTGTTCCTATTTTTGATAGACGTCCCCTATCTTTCTTTTCCCATCCTGTCTGTGATATGCCAAGCTTATCGACATGAATCAAACAGTTCTAGAAACCTATGAAGCGTCCTTATAAGGCACAAGATACGATCATCCCTATCCGCCGGAAACATAGAAAAACGGGATTCAGTCCATCGCAGACGTCAGACGTAGCCAATAGTCATACATATTAAAACCTTCGACTGTACCGTAAGGTGCGCGGGAGTGGTTCCGTGGGAGACTGCAAGGTCTATACTGCGTTTGCGATTTTGTTTCAAAGTATAAACAAAATATTTTTGGAAAATCAACTTTAACAACGACATACAAAGTTTAGTTTACGCTGCAGCTTTATAAATTTTTACGACATTTTCAATAGTCTCAGTGATTCTGAAATCAAACTAATGTGCACTTACATAAAGTTGATATTCATTTAACAACAACTGGAAACAAGGATTTGAATAGACTCCACAGCAGGCTAGTCTACGGCAGGAGTGCTAATTGAATCATTCATTCACCGGTCTTTCGTTCAATTGAATGAGAACGCCAATTATGAGAAGACGGGTCCGGAATTAGCGGGGTTTGGCTAAATATGTGGGAACATAAAATGTTAATGTTCTTGTATTTCTTTATTGGAAGTGGTTGTGAAGATCAATATGGGTGGAATTCGCTTTGTGATCTGTGAGTTGATTCCCATGGGAATTTGAGCTATAACTAACCTTCTTAAATTTTATAAAGCATGTACATTATGTAAAATACTTAATTTTATTGTCTCTATGTTCAAAGTTTCATCTACTGTCTATCCTACTGCTGTGCAAAGGTCTTCATAGTCTTCAGCGCTTCTCGGTGTGTTGTCCAAATGTTTTAACAATATAATAATGTTATTTGCATATATAGTTAGAGAGAGTAAGGTGTGTGTAGTATTAAGACGATAGCCGGCCTTTAAATCCTTCTTATAAAATTGTTTGTTCACCTCTTTGGCATCATTAATGGTGGACTATGGTGAATAAATATTATAATATTGAAACCAGTTTCCTTTGTCAATAATACTGACAAGCTATTTCTTGTTTATATTTCTTATCTTTGAATAAAGATGTCTGATTATAACAGTCAAGCCATATACAAGTAAAATTTCAAAATTTAAAAAATCCCCGACACATTTATCTTGCGAAAACATCACGATCTAAACAGTAAAACGCGCATAACTTTTGAACGGCTGAACCGATTTCATTCAAACATAGCTAAGAACACTCTCGATACAATCACCTTTCAAACAAAAACAAACTAAATCAAAATCGGTTCATCCGTTGAGGCGCTATGATGCCACAGACAGACACACAGATACACAGATACACAGATACCCAGATACCCAGATACACAGATACACAGACACACAGATACACAGCAACACACCTCAAACTTATAACACCCCTCTTTTTCCGTCGGGGGTTAATAAAACAGTAATATCTGGATATATCTTTGATTCAGTGCAAAATAAATGTATGTTCTTTTAAAGTTTAAAGTTGCAACTTAAGAAATATCTTAATTTAAATTTTCAAAACATAACACATGATTTGTGCTTCATAAAAACGTTAAAAATACACAAGTTTTAAAGTATAATTCTGCAGAAACCAGTCGGACTCACTCAGTGTTTTATTCCTTCATAAATTCGGCACTTAATGTATTTGTGAAATGATTATTTGGAGAAGCGATTCGTGATGTGAACGATATCAGGATAAGGGTGGCAACTGAGAAGCGCGGAGCGATTTTCAGAAACCCCTTCGGAAGTAACCGCACATCGGCAAATGAATGTAGATCTCCATTAGACAACAAATGCATCTCCTATTGGTGATATTATAATGTTGTTATTCTTTGTTTTGTTCTTCACATTATTTATAAATTAAAAGATCATATCTAAAGTTAATTTACAAGAGCATTAAAATAAAATTGGTAGAATTCCAGAGAGCATGGGAGGAATAAAAAAATGCTTCAAACTTAACAAAAAACTTAACTCATTTAGTAAAATATAAATGGCTTCCGTTTGTCCCAAAAAGGTATTTTTCTGAGCAACTACATTTTGTAACTGTTTTAATTAAGATACAGATCTTGTCGTCCTAAATCACGGCTTGAAATCTACACTAAAATATAAAGTTAATCTCACATGTAATTTAGAATTATTTATAATTTGTATGCAAGCGGCTAATTTAAAGTTCCCGTTAACTTTCAAATAAATATATAGGATAGATATTTAAAGGTAATTACACAATTTTTCTACCATGTACGGTATAGGGTTTGCAGGATATGAAGCTGGCTCTCTCTTGAGGTCTTTGTGTAACGTGGAAGTTAATCAAAAATTCAAGAGAGTAGAGTTCTTCAAAAAGAGTAGGCAGCGCCCCTGTGTAACCGTCCAAAGGCGACCACTTGCCATGGTGGGCCACCTGCTTACTTGTCACTATGACATAAATCAAAAACACAGACAATGAAAACAAATCAGAAAATTTTGTTCAGGGCCAATAAAACGAAAATGGCAGTTTTAAAATCGCTTCTTCAATCCGCTCATTACTATACTCCCACCTTTACCACAAAGAAGGCACTCAATAATGACGGAGTTGGATTCAAAGCCCTATATTTGGAGGCAGGGGGCGTCAATGCTATATGCCATTGCATTAAGTTTGCTGGTAAAATATTAGTCCCCTCGTAACACGCAGGTTATTGAAATTAAATATATATGGATGATTTCATCTTGTGTTGGATTTTGCAGTCGGCTTTTTTGAGTTTCTGTATCTGTAATCAAATCGAAAGCAGCATTTGTATCTTGTTCCCTCGGGTTTTCTCATACCAATAAGTCATTCAAAATCTTTCCCATAATGTTTTGTTTTTTCTTTCAAGCAGTGGTGATTAAATAAATTACACAAAGTAAAGCGCCTGCTCAGGTTCGAACCTACGACGTGCAACTCGTAAGTCGGGACCGTAACCACTGGGCTACCTCTGGGGTCAGAGTTAATTAAGCCACTTCTGGGAAACCCACAGACATCTTGACTATTTCAAACTTACCTACATTAACTATAAGTCCAGATTTCCTCACGATGTTTTCCTTCACCGTTGCCTTTGATGTCCATAATAAACTTAGAAACTACATAAATGAATTTGAAAAAATCACATTGGTTCTTGCCGGGATTTGAACCCACGACCTCAAATACGAGAGGCGACTCATTGTGGCACCACAAGTCCTATATGTATCTATGCTAATATCTATTTAATCAGGAATCCCATAAGGAATTTTAAGTTTATCTACCTAAAAAATAAATCACCTGCAGTTAAATTACAGTTGTAATGGCATTACATCAGACTACTTTAGTAAATTCGCGGCATATTTTGCACTATTTAAGTAAAACAAAGAATCAATATTCACACTTCATTAATTCCTGCAATCGTGGGGATGTGATTACAAACTAGCAGATAACATAGCTTTTTATCACATAAGTAAACAATGACATAACCACAAAAAACCAATACCAAGCCAACTGCGACAAAAGATACAAGTTGTTCCTACGACCACAGATAATATTATTGGTACAGTCCCCAACAACAGATATAAAAGCACCATATATTCAAATAATGATATACTCATGAAAATCAATAACATCTGCATAACAAAAGTATTAAAATTATTGTAACCAAAAATGTATGTATCAAAACTTTTTAACGTATATAATGGTTGGTATGGTTCTGTCTCTCAGTTTCCTAAGAAATATTTGTCTGGGTTTAAGCTAGTTGCAATCTGAACACTCATTCAAACTAACTATAATAATCTTTGCAAGATGATTATGGATACTTTGAATGTGTAGCGATATGTGTATACCTGCAACTGTAGCCAAGTTGGCAATTTACAATCGATAACTCTAGTAGAAAATGAATCCATATATGGGAATGACACATCTGAACGTTAAGTCACGTGGTCAGACTATAAAATTGAAGGTGTTAACAATAATTGTAGAAAGAGATTCGATTAGAAATGTTTGTAACTTGGCTGAGGCCTTGGACAAAGTGAATTCCATCAGCGGTAAACATTACCAAAAAGCTCCACGGGTTGCCGAAATATCAATAGTTTTTGAAATTAGTACATTCGTTATCATCCATAAAATATCAGTTGTCTAGATGCCCCGAATCAGCGTCAGCTACTTCTGACGCTGATTGTACTGTACGGCCTTGTCCGGTGAAAGGTTACGCGCCCGACGCCCGCGCAGCCGGAATATATCCTTGTCCGGATTGACAGACACAAAATATGTTAATGGCGTCTTAATGCCAACAAGACCGTTTTTACTGCTGGTGACTTATTATGGAATTAAGGATGGTGTATGAGCTTTAACTGTTATTAATTTTAAGCGGTGTCTATCTTCTAATCTAAGAATTAAATTCTATTGGTCTTTCGAAAATTAATAAAAAAAACTTTTCAACACACTTGCTCATAAAGTGGCTCTAATTTCACCGCCATTAGGCACATAATGACACCTGTTATCAAACTGTGACTTTTTCATTGCTATTATTCACAAGTGAGTTATAGAGTTTTTTTTTATAATTTATTGGTTGAGTTGCTTTGTTCTTAAAAAAGTTTCGATACAAAAAAGATCGTGCTCAATAGTACAGATGCAACACATTTCATGCAAATTCGTATTTAAATAGATAATTTCAACTTGTACGTGTTTAAGAAATAAAACTTTCATTCAAATATAAATTTTGTTTTTGTCTGTAATAAAGAAAACTTGCAAATTCCCCATTTTGTCATTTTGTTTTGTTTTTCGTGGCTAAAACGCTATCCGCGAAAAGCCAAAAAAAAGAAAACTCATTATTTTTAGTCTGTGGCCGATAGCCATTGTTAGATGCGCGCGCATAGGAAAACTGATTAATTTTGCCCGCCATTGCGAAAAAAATTTAACAAATCGTTTTCACTGCTGGAAATTATTTTTTTGTATTATTTTCTTTACAAGTGTGTTGAAAAACGTCGTATGATACACGTGTGTATTGATGATTACCGTCCTCGGCTCTCTTAAGACCCTCACCTGACGGCTCGGGTCTCAATGGCGCCTCAGCGGTAATCACCAACATTACACACTTGTACCATAATGTACTATTATAAGCATATCAATACTTTTTAACAGATTCATAATTCAAATTCTCCATAGAAAATTTTATTTTGTAAACTCTGACTGGGCTGATAGTTGCTTAAAATATTGCATACATTTACTCTGTCAGTCAAACACAAGACGTATACAAGCTACTTTCCATGCCATGTTATAATAACATAGAAAATGCAACAAAAACTTAGTCTAATTATATTAAACCCGAGAAAAGAAGAAAATCACCGACGAGTTTCTCAAAGTGAAAACAGTACGATGTGTAGTGGTTGCTATAGAAAACTTGGTAGAAAAACATCCTGAGTGAAATGCAGCCAGTAACGTGAGATGGTAAACTACTTTCTTCGCTTGAACATAATAGATATCGATTTATGGAATATGTACTGGCTTTCTAGCGTAACTTTAGGCTTTTGTTGTTGAGATATTTAGGTAGTCAGCTTATTCTTCATTATACAAGCACCAAAGTACAAACAATTTCTTAATGTCGCTTGGAAAACTTCGTGTTTCGTCATTTGTCGGATTTCTATCAGTTGCCCTTTGCACTTGGTGCAGACTGGACGCTCTCAATCAACTTGGAAGTATATGAAGTTGTTCTTTTAACATAATGTTATTTATGAAAATGGGAGGCAAGCAGATAAAGCTGCTTTTTATACAGCTCTATAAATTTCACACGGAAATCAAAACCAAACATCAATAAAGTACTTAGTTCAGAATACAAATTATTATACACGATAAATCTAATAATTGCTGGACATGGAAATTAACATTCGTTTGTATTCGGAAATACGATGTTTGCCGAGGGATATTAAGAAAATAGTTCTACTGTAGTTGTGTTATCGAAAATTCAAATAAGGAATAAAATATAGAAATTTCCCTTTTTACGCGACTGTCGCAAGTTACATTTTTGTTTTCTCGTAATATTGGTATGAAAACAGACAAGCATCTCCAACGATACTGGTCACATCCTAGTTATTCCACCACTTAATTGAATACATTATTCAACTTTCAATGCACACCTAATAAGAATTTTCTTTCTTTTCCAGCCAAGAGATGGCGCTGTTATGGTGTGTGATGGCGTGCGCGCTGGCCGCGGCGCAGGCGCAGTCGAACTACGGCTCTCAAGCGAACAATATCGAATACCAGGGAGAGGGACTTCCTGAACAAACTGTGCTGGATGGAAAGGTTAGTATCAAATCACCATACAACAGGCTACTGCATCTTGTACCTCTTCCACCACTCCCTAAAGCATCAATTTGACAAACATTGGTCTGGGAGTGGATGCCGCGAACAGCACACGGTTGGGCAGACTCCGCTTGAGACTTGCCAGGGTTTGGGTTCTGATAATATACCTGAAGTTAGGCTGGATTAGCCGTCATTTGTAGAAAGTTACATGACCGTCGTCAGTAAAGGTAAGTGACCTGGTGCATAGTAGTAGTAGTCATTTCCGATGACTCAACTGCACTTACTTGGGCTTTTTGTCAAGTTTTACACTTCAATAGTTAGAATCTTTCATTGAATGTAGTTTGGCCTTTCGAAACTAGCCTTTATCTCCCAAATTTAGTTGCGAATTCACTTTTTCATAATAACATAGCGGTCTCCAACAATAGCAACAAATGTACTTACGTGATGGTTATTGTGATCCACAGTACAAAGTGGGTCTAACCGCAGAATACCGCTGTGAGAGCGAGTCTGTTATTACTCATCTCCTACGTTCGGGCGCGTTCATCGAAACGAATTTGTTCCTGCCGACCCAACGAGAATATCTGCCCGGAACACACGGCGAAGACAAACGGAGGGTATGACCACAGCTATCTTTTAAGGCCCACTTGCACGAAAAGCTTAACTCAACCATGTGAATAGAATCCACATTCTCCATTCATCATCATGAAGTGCAGACGCAAGAACAGTATCGCTAGACGACGCGATACTGTTCTACCTAGGCCTTAGGAGCATCGCACGCGCAGTGAAATGTAACAGGAATACTGTTGTGATACAATGCTGCGTGTGTTAGTTTGTTTACAATGTGTTTTACGTAATCGTGTTGGGGTTAAATGGGTAGTTGTGGCTGTGTAGCGGTCCATCTCTTCCCCATAGCTGAAGCAATTTTAGTGAACGTTTCGCTGAAGAAATTTGTGTAGAAAGATAATCTGATTCCCATTTTGGTGGGATTCAAAGTTTATATTTCCAAACAAACATCGGTAGGTAAGTTGTACGGCCAAAAACGTAGGTAATCTCTATGGAGACAAACTTGCAAGAAACTCTTTTTAGGGTACCGTAGCCAAATGGCAAAAAACGGAACCCTTATGGATTCGTCATGTCTGTCTGTCAAATTCAAATTCATTTATTAATTTTGTGAACATAGGGTAAAATTACAGATGTTATAAATAAAAAATGTTGGTCCATACTATGTTCCGCCAGAAGGCATATAAAATATTCGGCATAAAAAGGTAATAGAATGTCACATTAACAAAATAAAATCAAAAAAATAAAGTTAATAGATGTCACAATTTCATGTCAAAAATAAGAATTAATAATAATATGTCAATAAATTAAGACGGCACATAAAATAGATAGTAACTAGTCACAATTTCGTAATACAATAATAATTGAGATAAAAATGTCAACTCAGAATACAATATATTATTATACAGACAGATGTCAAACACTTAAATATTATTTTAATTTATCATTAAGATATTCATTAACAGAATAATACGCCTTGTCATTCAATAATTTAAAAAGCTTACGTTTAAACTCATTCATGTTACTGCTTGACACAATTTGATCAGGTAATTTTTTATAAAGTTTTGGAGCCATTACATAAATACTAGTGTACATAAATTTGGTTTTATAAATTTGTCTGTCTGTCCGTCCGTGTGTCAAAGCCACTTTTTTTCGAAACTATAAAAACTATTCTGTTGAAACTTGGTAAGTAGATGTATTCTGTGAACCGCATTAAGATTTTCACACAAAAATAGTTTTTTTTTTTCATCAAACCAGTTCTTGTGGGTTACTATGTCTTCAAAAATGATATTGAGGTTTCTAATATATTTTTTTTCTAAACTGAATGGTTTGCGCGAGAGACATTTCTAAAGTGGTAAAATGTGCCCCCACCCCTGTAACTTCTAAAATGAGAGAATGAGTAGTTTTTTTATAATACGTCAAAAATCGAAAACTGCAATTTACCAAGTACGGAACCCTTTGTGCGCGAGTCCGAATCGCACTTGGCCTATTTTTTTGTCTTGGCTTTTGGAAATATTCGCCTTCCTTTAAAGCCCTTTTTCAATGCCATAGTGAGCGTATGACGTTTCGACAACAAAATTAATCGGGCACATGTGTCCAGCATGAACAATATTGATTAAGAGGAATTGATTAATTGTTATATTATTAAGTCTTAATGAAGACAACATTAATGACAAATGAGATAAAAGTCCACCCAACATCTGTATCTCAGAAGATTTACAGAACAAAATTCGAAAAAAAATTGCACTCAGATTGGATCAGGAATTTCGGCGAAAAATGAGACCATACTACGAAATCCCCAGTACCCAAGTCAAATGCTTACAAAACGGACTTTATGGTCTTTGTGACGTTGATAAAAAGCTGCATCATCACGTTTCGCACAAAGTGTCATTTACTGAGTGTAATTTACAAAAAGACCTTAAAGATAATTCACATTTAATCGCGGCGTGATGTGACATATGTATTCAAGTTTTTGTAGCCTTGAAATCTGCGAAACGGTACATTGTGACGCTGAAAAAGTCGTGTTAAAATCATTGGAGAATTCACTTCTGAAAAGAAGCTAGATTTCGTTTAACCTGAAGAAGCCAAGGTAAGCAGTCTCGTGAATTGAGTAGAAACAATACAAATCGATTTAACTGTTTATTATTTTCAAGTCTTTAACTTATATAGCTGTTTTATTAGCAATCCATTATTAGTAAACAATAATATGTGTAAACGGGATTTATTTAAAACAGTTAAATCTATAAAAATATATGTATATTTATATGGCAATCTATCCAATGCAAAACTCGTTTTGTGTTTTTTAACTCCACCCATAATTTTCCTACTTTAATTTTTTTTTGTTTTTACTTTCGTGTACATTACATTCATTCAGTTTTTAAACTGTTCATTGTTATGTATTGCATTTTTAATTCAAGATTTCTCAACTCACAGCAGATGTTGTTTGAACTTTGCGAGTTCGGAGTAACCTTGACTCAGTTACCATATTTTGTATGCGCTCAATGCTTGCTCTTCTTTTGTACCGGAGATGTTCAAGAAACCTGCGGTCACCAGCGTTTTTATTTCGAAAAGTACTCAGTGTTTATAACTAGAATTTTGTTAGTCTTATCTACCAAAATATTCTGTTCCAAGTAATATTATCAAATCAAAATCATATGAAATATTTTTTTTATTATCAAGTAAATTTTTTACACCAAAATAATTAAAGCCCCTGACTTCTGAGCTATATAGGTAACTACTAAAGGTGTTTTACCCAAATCCATAAAAGTAATCCTTTATCCAAGCGGATAATTTATTACTTGATCACGGGGCAAATAATAGTGTGCAAATAATAATAGTGAAGGATAAAAATGAGAATCATTAAAGCTTGATGCAGTTCTTAGTAAGCTTTCTGTGATCATACATATGGTTAGCCAAATTTAAAAGTAGCACAGAGTTGCATTTTGGTACTTTTTATCCTGTAGAAATGCATACTGCGTATCTACATACTGCGCTACCACGAGGAGATAACACAGTTATGTGGGACTCCAACCGACTAAAACTCCACGATCTCCTCCTGTGCCGCTTATGGCGGGAACACGGGCGTGTTAGCACTCACTAGGAAACCGTCGCGGATGTCCCTCACCGTACCCTCCTCTGGGGTGTATGAAAAGAAAAGGCTTTAGAACCTACAAAAATAAAGAATCCCACTTTCGATTTCAAACTGCGATCGTGTGTGATTTGACCTTTAAAAAAATAAACTGTGCCAGTTATTATCTGAGTTTGATAGACTTTTTATTATATTTTATGATATTATTCGATTAAATCAAACCGTACGAGGCGGAAATAGAATTTATAATCAATATCAAACTTTGTGGGCGACTTTTGAGTATTGTTATGACTTTTTGCTAAGGTTTTTATTGGTTTGCAATTTTTCGGTTCTAATCGAGTGTAAAGATTGTTTAGGCTTCTGCATGCTGTGGTAAAAAGTGAGAACTATTAAGCTGGGCTGGATACAAACCAGGACGAAATTATTTTTAAAATTATACTGCTGGCTTCTGCCTTCCATAATCTATTTTACTAGCTTATGTATGTTTGGGTCAAATCTAGCAACTAAATTTTAAAGCAGTTATCCTCAACCGATTTATATGAAATTTTGCATACACCTTTGGTTTGAATGACAATTCACGATAAGCATAAAATCTTTAATAAAAAAAAGATTTCTTGTATAAAAAATATATTAATGTAATAAGAGGGCCTAGAAAAAGTTCCAAATCAGAGCTATCGATTGTAGAAGTTTTTCGTTCGAATGTCACTTTGTTAAAGGGCTTAAGATCTCTGTAAAAATTATATGTCTGTGTTTTATTTGACAATTTATTTCTCACTCAGAGTAGTTAATAGATGAATTGCCGAAGTGGAAAATTGGCAGTGAGGAAAGTTTTATCCCAATCCAACTTCGATCACAGTTATCAGAATTTATGCCTCCAATAAAAGATTACAAGTTTCAAGCATAAACGAAGTACAAAACGAAATATTGTTATAGGCGGATTACAGACAGTCCGATAGCCGGCGGCCGGCCATTGTAGCAAATAGTTGCAGTGTCAACATAGCTTAACAGCCGTCTGAGAGACGAGATATTGTTATTGGGGCTGCAACGGAAACATATACCTTGCAGATAGGTACGCTTGGCTGTTGAGGTGATAGCCTGAATGCTGGGTGTGTGTTCATTGTTATACGGCACGTTTTGTTTGAATTTGAAACTTAAAACTGCATAGGTAATGTTGGAACGCTTTCGAGTTTCTATTAGGATTTGTGTGGTTTTACTTTAAATAGCTCATTTTTAACACGCTTTTATTAGGTTCAGCTTAAGTTAAGGGAACAAGGCACTAACTGCACTGTTCAAACTTAAAACGGTGACAGACTGGTCTTGCTTGAACTTCCACTCAGTGTTCATTAGATGCCTCATAACTGCAAAGCGGTATTTACAGAAACTTCACTAAGAGGAATCAGAGTTTAGTATTTAATATTGTTAATGTGCAAATTCTGTTGGCCCAGGATTTTGATTTTCTTATTTTTTTTTAATATATATTGGCCTACACGACGCATATCATCCGCGTTTTTATTTTATTTCGTGATTGCCTTAACAGAGATTGAAACTCACATACACAAGACACCCATATCCGAAACAACTATCTGTAGGCCATACAAATATCTGTTTAATTAGGAAACAAAGCCATCCATATTACCCAGAAATGGTCGTCTATTTACGACAGTTTAATTTTTCTTCAAAATATTTCTTGAATAATCGTGTCGCACTCTACAATGGAAACCGCCACCGATAGTAACTGCCCGAAGGTAATAATTAGCAGTAAAGATTTATAGCACCGTTTGGCATGCAACTAACTAAATATAGAATTGTTGTTGCAATCATGTGGCTGGAGGCTGCTACACTGAACCCTCGCTTTTTGTTAGATATTCTTGATTAACTTTGATATACTGTCTTTGGGGAGTAGGATGGGATCGACTGGCGCTTAGATCGATAGTCCAAACCACAGATAATATAATACTAGCATAGTCCAAACAATAGAATATCTGGTAAAAGAGAGAAATAAGGTTTTAGTTCGTTTTCTGCATCGTTAATCCATTGATCGCTAGCGTTACTGCTGAGTGTGAGGTTCTATGTTTTACATCGTTTTAATTCGATATAGACATATATATTAGTTTCATTTCAGAACAATGGTTTTTTGTGTTATGTTTAATTATTTTGTTTAACACCTTAGGTATTATATAACCTGTAATGTTATATAAGCAAACTTAAATAAATAAACGGGCCGTAAATATAACTGGGAAAATGTGATTGTAGGAATTCGGCGTGATGATATACTAGCCAGAGACATGCGTCAATTATCCGCATGTGAATTTAGTTCCGCGTGCGTGTTGGATTGTATACGACTTTCACGGGTATGTTGAGCGTGAAGTAATACGCATTTTCAGTAAACTTGCGTGTCTAAATAGGCCTGTCCCATCATGGATTCCCCTAGACTGAATCCAGTCTATGGGACAAAAGACATCGTTCCTTTTGCTTCGGCGAGTTCCAGTTTAAACTAGTATTTGCGATGTCCATATAATACGTGGATACTATGATAGTGACAAAAGGCAAACACGACAATTCCGTTATTAAATTTATCATTACACCTCACTATTGTCTATTTGTTCCAGATAACTCCATTATAGAATCGTGTTCCTAGACTCTTATGTGAAGAGATGGGCTGTTCCTATCGGGAACAAAAGCAGTTTAGATTTTGTTTCGCCTTATCTTGTTTTCCTTGGGTTTCTTATTGCAGCTTTTATGTATTTATTTTCAAAGAAATATGAGCCTTTATCTGATGCAATATTTGTGTTTGTTGCAGGTCACAAAGCTGGATGATTTGAGTCCAGTCATATTCTTGAACAGAACGAAGGCTGCACTCAACTGTGCCGCTGGTTCTATGCAGGTGTGTATTGTCTAAACGGTTATTTCTTATAAGATAAGATATTTTTAACCCCCGACGGAAAAAGAGGGGTGTTATAAGTTTGAGGTGTGTTGCTGTGTGTCTGTCTGTGGCATCATAGCGCCTCAACGGATGAACCGATTTTGATTTTGATTTTTTTGTTTGAAAGGTGATTGTATCGAGAGTGTTCTTAGCTATGAATAAAATCGGTTCAGCCGTTCAAAAGTTATGCGCGTTTTACTGTTTAGAACGTGATGTTTTCGCAAGATAAATGTGACAGGGGTTTTTTAAATTTTGAAATTTTACTTGTTATTTTATAATTTTAAAAATGTTGATAGAATTCTCATAAAATATTTACTATGTGTACCCGTTGGGTAGGAAGAATGATCATGTTGCAACTGTTGCAAGATGTAACTTTTGGATAGATATACAATTAGTATGACTGTTTCACCACAGATGAGAGAAGAGTGAGAAGAATTACCACACTAAAAGTTAAGCCAACTTTTAAGTTTGGTACTCGTAGGTACATGACGGCATAATTAACAATGATTGTTAAAAAAAAATAAGTTTGTGTGTGTTAGTGTTATTGTGTGTGTAAGTTGTGTGTGTGTGTGTGTGGTTTTTAAGTACTATTACTTTATTTATTTGCTAAATACAAGTATAAAAGGGAGCTGAGTCCTTGAACTTGCTTGGTGATCTTTACTAAGTTAGGATCGACAAAAACAGCAGAACGACGGCAAATAAACTTACCAAGAACAAATTCCTAATGCAGTTAGCTTGCATCGAGAGTGACATCAATTCCTCTAATACGTTTGTCAATAGAACAAGCACTAACGGTCCGTTTAACTATCGGTAACCGTTGGTTGGGTGCTGTTGTCCGGTATCTACGAGTGGCTGTATCGATAACGACTCGAAGAGATTCCTGCCGGTGATATGTGAAATTCCTTATATAGTGAGTTCTTGTAAGCGGGTGGTTATCGAAGTATCGGTTAAAATTGATTTTATTGGGCTGTGTGTGGTATATTAGAGTTTGTAGTGAGCATTGTTTTTGGAAAGGTTTTGTAGTTTTAATTCGAGAGTAGCTTCCGTGAGATGTTAATAAATTAAACGAAACTCTTTCATACCAACAGGCTTTAAAAAAAATTGCTATATATGAAGAACAAACTGGGATCTGGTAAAAATATATAAATACAATATTTCTTTTGAAAACCTGTACGGAATAAATATAAACTACTGCTACTAAATATACTTGGTTAGTAAGTTGCCGGCATTCTAAGAGGATGAAAAATATAGCCTAGTATACGGTTTCCTAAGCTGTCCATTAAAACCTACCCAGGCAACCAATGGACAAAATACCGACACCGTTATAACTATGTTTTTTCTTCATTATGTATTTCAGATCGAGTTGAAATTCAACGAGAAGTTCTATGGCATAGCGTACGCGGACTTCGACCGTCACTCCGCCTGTCAGGTGGTGGGCAAGGGAGCGCTGTCCTACAAGCTGGAGTTACCACTCAAAGGATGTGGCACCAAGCAGGTAGGATGTCACTGAAGGCACTTTGAGTTTTAGGCAGGAACTGTAACGTACCAATTGCCAGTGTTAATATAGGCAAGTACACATGAGCTCATGTGAGGACTCTGCTTAACTAGAAGGCAACCTACTTGCCTATAAAAAACACTGGCAATTGGTATTACTTGAAAGGTAAATGAATTTCGAATAGAAAATAAGTGAATATGTTTTTGATTGTCAATTCTAGTGTAGCCGCCCAGACGGCAAGAATATTGTTAAATTCGTGCAAAATATATAAACTATAAAAGTAATTTATCTACTTATTTGTTAACCTCTGTCTACGCCTCCACAAATAATCTATGTATTTGCGGGTTTTTTGGGACTTTACTAATACCATGAAACTTTTTGGGAGCACGAAATCCTCTTAACCTAAGCAGAAGACTAATTCTCGTACTCAAAGTCGTTCACATTCAAGTTGCTAGATCATCTCAACATCAATCGTAGTCATAAACTAGTGAAAATGTGGAGAAATTAGAGCCGTTTTTGCGACTGAGATGCAAATGCAAAAGTTCTTTAAAAATACGGGCATTGCCACTCGTATTGATAAAAATGTTCTCGCTTTTCCACCAGGATCCTCTCAGAGTCTTTACAAACAACATAGTGGTCCGGTTTCACCCCGGTCTGGAGATGGATGGAGACGAGGTCATCACAATCGTGTGCCGGTACCCGCCGCCCATTGTACCCAAACCGGTGTTCAACCCCCTCGTCTACACGTAAGTGTTACTACAATACTGCCTCGATTTTTTTCACTATAGTAGTCATTTTTGCTCGCACAATTCATAAAATGTACATTAATTTATTTTTACATAAATTGTGTATTTTGATTAGAAATATTTTGGAGTCTAATAAATAAACATGTGGTATATTACCTAGGTTTAGGTTGCTCCATTCTGCAAGTTTTTTTTTTAGTAGGTAGTAATAATAGTACATTATGGTACAAGTGTGTAATGTTGGTGATTACCGCTGAGGCGCCATTGAGTCCCGAGCCGTTAGGTGAGTGTCTTAAGAGAGCCGAGGACGGCAACCATCAATACACACGTGTATCATACGACGTTTTTCAACACACTTGTGAAGAAAATAATATTAAAAATCATTTCCAACAGTGAAAACGAGTTGTGAAATTTTTTTCGCAATGGCGGGCAAAATTAATCAGTTTTCCTATGCGCGCGCATCTAACAATGGCGATCGGCCATAGACTAAAAATAATGAGTTATCTTTTTTTTGGCTTTTGGCGGATAGCGTTTTAGCCATGTACAAAATGGGGAATTTCAAGTTTTCTTTATTGCAGTGTAAGTGAAAGTTTTATTTATTAAACACGTACAAGTTGAAATTATCTATTTAAATACGAAGTTGCATGAAATGTGTTGCATTTGTACTATTGAGCATGATCTTTTTTGTATCGAAACTTTTTTAAGAACAAAGCAACTCAACCAATAAATAAAAAAAACTCTTTAACTCACTTGTGAATAATAGTAATGAAAAAGTCAGTTTGATAACAGGTGTCATTATGTGCCTAATTGCGATGAAATTAGAGCCACTTTATGAGCAAGTGTGTTGAAAAATAATATTCTAAATACTCATCAAAACATAAGACTCCGCGTCTCTTCTCACAGTTTTACAAAAGTCGCCAACAGATGGCGCTGTACCGCGACGCCGCGTTTCTGAATCGCGGTGTTAAGATTCTCCGCCGTTGAACGACCCTCGCGAGATTTTTTAGCAAATTCATACTTACCTGGCATAGGGGACACCGTGATCATGAAGGCGGTTCCCCCAGGGCGAGGCCTACCATTGCACTGCGGTTAGGTTGACCCCTGCGATTATCCCTAATGTGGATAACTCGGATGCGTAATTTTTGGTAGTGGGGACTGCGTTCGCGCCGTCCCCCTGAGAATTATTCATAATGTAATATTGCAATGTGGACGTGCAGCTAGCTAAGCTTGCTTGCAGTGTTGATCGAGGCCGGAATCCTAAATCGCTGACCTGGTTTGGAACTTGGTTTGGTTTGGCCTGGCTGAACAGATTTTTAGGTATTGGCTTACCTAGAAATCTGTTCATCCACTCGATGTCTTCTAATGGAGGTATTTTTGACAATTATAAGGGAATTTCCCATCTGGTATGTAGAGAAAGGTATACTGGTGAAATCCATTCAATGCGCCGGTGAAGATAATTTATGAACTAAAATTTATAAAATAGGAAGATCATGAAAACCTAGCTAACTCCAGATATAATTGATATATTCTGTTTGTCTACTGATATATGAAATCTACTGGTATAGATATTATGTGAAAGCCCGTTGCTTCCATGATACCTTTATTAGCTCAAATACTACAATGAATGAATTGAACCTCAACAAACCCATATGGCTAAAATATTTGTTCGTTTTTGTTAAAATGTAAATTTCATTGAATGTTTTGTATTATTATTTTTGTAATAAATTTTATAGCTTAATATAATTAATGATTATTATTTTAAGCTTTCTTGTGAAATAATTACTTGTTGCTGTGTCCTTCACAGGGTCTATTTGTGTACTTAAGCTATAAGCCTCTATGTAACATCTATAAAACCAATGGAAAGTATTAAATTAATATAATTATTTTCCTTCTTCACAGGCCCGAAGCAGGCCCCTTACCTGCGACAGCTCCCCTCGCTGGCACCCACATCCTGATGATAATCTGCGCGATCCTCTTCCTCACACTGTTGCTCCTGGGTCTTGGAGTCTCCTACCTCTGTCTCAGAAGACGCGCCTTGCCTGCACCGAGGAGGTTCATCGATGACTCATCTGCTTCTATTATTAGCAGGGAGAGTATACAGGGTAAGGAGAAAAATAAATACAACCAGTAATGTGTTAGGACTAAGTTCTAAACAGTATATAAGGCATAGATTAATAGTATAGTCGTAGTTGTTAAAAACCTGCAAAACTTTGTCATTAAAGTATTCCTTAACACGTTCTTAACATTAGGCTCAAATCAGTCACTAGGCCATAGACGCATAAGTAAATAGCGCATCTGTATCTATGCGGTTTCAGTTCGTATATATTTCTGTATAATAATATAAAACAAGAGTGTTACGTGACAGATTATAAAGGTCACCTGATAAGGTCTACTTAAAAAAAAATCTTTTCAAAATTATTATTATTCTGTAAGATATGGACCTGTGCGATAAGACAGCCATTGTACACTTACTTTTATAAATGTTTTTCTTGTAATTATTTAATTGGTGTAAAATAAAGTATATAATAATAAATAAATAAATTAACAATGAAGCCAGTACGAATCCAAAAACACAATCTAATAATGTAAACTCTATCTTTTCTAAACCAGAAGTCAAAATCCCTCGAGCACATCCAGTCTACCCAGCAGCCGCGGAGGTTGCCAGCGTGGCTTCTGACACGATTCCTTCCGACTACCCTTCGGAGACGCCGAGCGAAGCCGAACAGGCGCACAGTAATGCCGCCTTTATGATGGACGAGTCTTATCATAGCGAAGGTAGGTTGAGATGTTTTAGATAGTTTTTAGACACTAGGAATTCCATCCTGTATCGTGGGTGCGTTTACAAACATTTGAACTCACATACACAAGACACCCAGATCCGGAACAACTATCAATACAAATATTTGTTCCGTGCGGGAATCAAACCCGCGACACGCAGGGCAGCAACAGATCGCTCAACCACTACGCCAACCGTATCGTCGAAAACTAATCGAAAAAACAATTAAATTCCCTCTCTAGTCCCAATTGGGCGCCATTAGTGTCTATTGGCGCCCAGTTGGGACTAAACTGAGCGTTTGTTTAGACAGCATTTGTGCTGTGGTATAAAATTGTACTCTCGATTTGAGAAAAGCCTACCAAATGGGCGAGTTTTTACTAGTGCTGGATCGCGTTTACTTGTCCGTCAATTTGTATTAAAACTGGATAAGCGCCGTCTGATGACAGTAAGGTGAAATCCCCCTTTGTGTATTCAAATTGACATAAGCGAACGTTTACGTTAACACGATCGAGTACTTTAAAGGCCATACTAAGGCTTCTCAAGAATTACAAAACTGTATTATTTTTGGTGTATATCTATTAAATAAAAGCTGAACATTCACCTTAGACTATAGAAGAAATAGCTTTTCTATAATATTGCTAAAACAAAAAAACTCTTTCACCAGGTTATGGTTCTACTCGTGAAGCGATGACAAGTAACGCTCGCCTAGTATCAGGCGCGGCACCAGCCTTCGATGTGCGAGTGCGAGTTCAACGACCCGTGGTGCCGCCCTCTCCACCCTCCACCATCACGCTCACTGAGACCGACGGAGGAAGTATCAGGTGAGAATATTTTGTATCATCCAGAATTTTAGTGGTCTTAAAACTTGAGGCCCAGTTGGGCGCCATTAGCAGTTGTCGCTACAAATGGCCTTCGACATGCACGTTCGATGAAGGTAAGTATGTACAGTACTCTCTCTTGTAACGCAAAAAGGCACGAGCAAAATATACGTTCTGCTAAATATATTGAATGAATATTAATAAATTAATTTATTGATCAAAATCTAAATCTAGAGTAATTAAAAACGCCTTTAATGAAGTATTCGTTTTATTTTACGTTTTATATGAATAATATCTGTACTTAACTAATTTGTAAAACTTTTCTCAAATAATAAAAACTGTACGTCGGGCTGACGTTGGAGTAAAAAAAAAAACACAGAAAAGTAAAAAACACAAGTGAAAAAAAAAAAACAACACTCTTTCCTCACAGTTTGGCTACTTGGAAAACGCTCTTTTCGAGGACATGCATTGTGATAGTACATTGTGTATTAATGGCGGTAGGTAAGGAATAACGATCGAGACTCTAGTAGAAGCCCGAAGTCGAAGACTGAGGGCTTTCTGAGTCGAGGTTCGTAATTCCCGTACCGCCCGTGATACACACAATATTTTTCATCACATTTGCGAGTAATAATTATGAATTATAGCTTTAATACACAAGTCAGCACAGCTGTTATTACGAAATACGTGAACCTTTTTTTTAAGCGGTTGGCGAATTTTTGCCCACACCACAGATTATACAGTGTTTCGTTCATAAACTTTAAGGGCAAATACTTACGTAGGTATACAGCCATGACGGAGTGTAAAAATAATTAAATAATTTCGACGTTTTCATACTATAACTATTAAAATCGATTATTAAGAACATTAGTTGAGTATTTAAGTAACATGTAGCGAGATTGCAAAGAAATTCCTGTTTAGATAACATTTTATGACAATTTTTCAATTGCGTGTAAACTCCTTGCTTGAACTTGCATGACCTGTGTGCTGTGCTGTAAATAAAAAAAATATTACTTACCGCCCTAGGGCCTCATGACAAACAAAAAAGCCCGAGGGTTTTATATGGGGCATTACGGCTAAGTTAACCTGTATGTTTTGATACTGTTTACGTGCAAGTGTGATGAAAAGTCTATTTCAGGCTGGCAAATAAGATTTGGGCGTACTGTAGTTATTGTATTCTAGAGACCCAGTTGGGTGCCATTAATATTTACTTGCCGTACTGGAACGTCCATGAGTCAGACGCGTTCCTATACCACAAAACATTAGACGACAGCGCTTTACATCCCTTTGTTGTTGATTGAATTGCCGCTACGTAACTTAGTAGAAGCTTTTTATTTACAAAATTTATAGTTTCGCGTGTCGGGGACTTTAGCCAACTTATCGTGCGTTCTATTAGATGAGAATCTTTTACTTTACCTATCCGAACTATTTTTGGGATCCTAAATGGAGACCCTTTTGGGTGCCATTAGGCTATTAATAGCTCCCTACTAGGTTTCTAGATAGCCCAACTAGGGCCAACATCTGGAAAATTATCATTGCACTTCCCATGAGCCTACTCATTTCAGTTGTTTCTGAGATTAAACCGTATTAGTGATGCCACTCAGAGGCAGTATTTTCTTAATTGTTTATAGGCTTGCGCTTGACCACTATCTCACCTGTTGGTAAGCGATGGTGTGGTCGACGAAGAAGCACACTTGCCTAGAAGAAACCTATTCAATCTTGACTTAAAGACTGCCAGGTTGTAGCTATCAGGAAATACAGGCTCCGGCACAGAATCCCACTTTTTTGCTGTGCGCTTAATAAAAGTATCCCCAAAACGTTTGGTGCGTAGGGATGTCCACCATGTACCGATGACGCATCGCCGTACGTCTTGTAGTCCGATGATGGAACGGGCTAGGAGGAATTAGTTCATGCAACTAGAACGGCAGTTGAATAATGGTAGTCAAAAATGGTAGGTTAAGTCTCGGTGTTAACCAAATAATTCAATCTTATTCAAGAAAACTTACTAAACCCACATTTTATCACTCTCCACAGACAAACGATGATCTCGGAAGAGAACGAGCGCCAAGAATCAGTGCGCACAGTGTCTCCTGTAGCGCTGCCCCTACCCGCACGCGCGTCTCAGCTACCGCCGCCCGAGAGACCGCCCCGACCTCCTGCAGTCTACTCGCAGGTGCAGAGAGAGAAACAGGTACGAGACAAGGGTTAATTGAGTTTTGGGGGTTAAATAGCACTAAATATGGGTGAGTTTTTTTTTTTTCAAAAAGTGAGTATTTTGGTTTTGTTAGATGCAGGATAAACAGCAGTACTATTCTGTAAAAATGTAACCGCGATAATTACAGGTGAAGTGAGTTGTCAAATCCTAGCATCGACTAATGACATATGACGTCAAGCCTACTTCACCCACATCCTCACGGTGTGATTTTCACAGAATAGACCGGTGGGTACAGGGGGAAAAGGGTTGATTGTATTGTCGGGGGTTAAAGATCTCTAGATTATGTGTGGTTTTTTACTGGTTTCGGTTGACGATTAATAAAATGGAAATATGTAGTGAAAGAGCTAATTTTCAAAGATTGGCGTTGACTGGTGCACTGCATCTATTTTTATAGTTTATATTTCATTGGTTCTGATATAATTTCACCTTTTAATATTATTTTAAAATGAAATAATGTTCAATATGACGTAACCTAACACGGAATTCACTGATTGCACAAATCAAAATCACAATAAAAATCATAAGTTTTTCACTCACACACATACTATAAGGGTCAAAAGTGCAGTCACACTCTACCAAAACAGAAAAGGCATTTTTTTTTTGTAGGCACCAGGATTTCAACTTTTCGCGGTTAGTAGGATTAATCTATACGTTAATTTCTATACAAATGATTAAATCAGTTGTGGATAATTTAACTTCTTCTACAGAAAATAGCCATTTGAGTTTTGGGAAAGTATGACTGCTCTTTTAACCATTGACTGTACATTTTGTTACAATAATCTGAAAGCAAAAAATAAAACAATCTAATCTCACACACAAAATCACACACAACTCCTCACACAACCCCTTCATACTTACACGCACACATCATAATATTCACTTCAACAACAATAATATTAATATGAATTCATCATCATCACCCCGTGTGACTAACCAGGAGTGGTCGAGACGTCCGCGCTCCATCGTGTCGTTGAACACGGAGATGACGGACACACACTCTGTCACCGAAGTCACCGACAGATCGCACGCCAGGATGTTCCATATCAAGGTACCTATACTAATTGATCACTTTACTAATTTAAACAAGCTTGTGTGTGTATTTAACTATTTCAGTTGATTTAGAAATGACTCGGATGCGATGAGACCACAGATATAAATCTAAGTAGATGACGCGATTGTATGTACCATGGGCCAAAGCTACACCTGATCACTTTGAAAACAAAATCCCGTGCACAAGATGACCAAAGCTGCGTCCCCTCTTTTTGCGTCGACCATAGCCAAAGACAGGTACTAGAGAAACAGTCACCCGATGCTGCGATATTATTGTTGATGAGTATGTCGGCGTTAATTTAGCGGACGAGCCCTGCAAGCTAAAATAGTCCTTACGGTGATCAGATATAGCTTTGGCCGATTGTACGTACATCGAAATCTTGCAAAATGCTTTTTTATGACATATTGAGCTGTAAAGACTGTATGGAAAAAGTTGGCCGAGGCATTGGACATGTTTTCTTTCATTGGTAAGTAAATCTGTTTTTAAATTGTGTGTGAAAAAGTGGCACGCTTGGGTTTCATACAGATGAAGGGACTTGCGTTAACTAGTTAAATTTATATCTGTGGATGAGACGGTGTCATTACGAAATGGCTCTGAAGAAACTTGATTAGCAATGGACTCATCAGTTGATGATGTTGTTGTCAGTTTGAGTTTACATATTTTTAGGAGTGTTGATGTCTCAAGATCTTTTCCATTAGCTATTTTCTTGGTTCTTGTTGGCGTATTTGTTTTAAGAGTACTGACGTCATCAAAAGACTTTTATCCTTTTTTTATTCTCAACAGGTCGCTCTGCTTCTTTCTTATTAGAATTTTCAAAGCCTTTAAAAAGGCGATTGGTAGTCTCTGAATCGTCTAATGTTAGGGAATGAGATTAAAACATTATATTTCATACAGAAACCTCCTCCGCCACCTCCTGTGATGAGAGAGCGTCTGCAGACGGAAGAACAGGAGATGCTGATGGAGAGTCTCGAACCCATACCGGAGACACCCATCATGCCTGCCAGGTGAGTTACAACTGCCAGTTACGATACGAAGTAGAAGAATATAATATTTATATTTGCAAGTTATCACGATCTGTCTCTGTTTCCCAAGGAAATTAGAGCCAGTTTGCACTTTTGCAGTCTAAACGGATTCGACATGGAGTGATTGCTAGTTCACTACGTTGACTAACTGCGGATATTTACAAATACAAATGCACTATACAGTGAAATAAGTTATTTAAGTCGTTTTATCGAAGAAGCAATTTTGCAAATTTTATATAATTGATAATAGCGGAACAATATCCAGTATTCTGCACAGTAACAGGTCCTAATCAGTCAATCTTTCCGCTTTTTGACGTTTTTATCTTTATCCCAGAAAACCCGAAATCACCTCCCACGTAGTAGACGACGTGTTCCTCCGCACCATCACCGAGAAGAAGACCATCGAGGACATCGAGCGCCACAAGCGGCTGGTGACGGAGTACAAGGCGGTGCCCCCCCCACCGCCGCACTTCGACGTCACCATCCGCAACCACTCGGTGCCCGAGGCGCAGTGGGAGAACTTCTCCGACATCAGCTCGGCGTCGGGGATGACGCTCACGCCTAAGATGGAGAGGGTTCCGCTTTCGTTGCCGCCGCAGAAGTATATTGGTAAGGGATTTGAAATTCTTTGTACGATAGTTAAGTAGACTATATTGATGTGGATTGTGATAGATGCAAAATTTTTAACCCAAAAAATCTAAATTACTCCATCACCAAGAAGAAGAAATTACAGATGATAAGGATACACATACCTTTGCTCTTTTTCTCACTGATAAGATCAAAATAACTTTTTCATTGTTCATCATCAGGAGATATACTCTAAAACCGTACACTGCTGAAAAAAAAATCCTGTGACTGTATTATGCAATTATGAGATTTTGTATTTTTAACCCCCGCCAGAAAAGAGGGGTGTTATTAGTTTGACGTGTGTTGCTGTGTATCTGTGTGTCTGTCTGTGGCATCATAGCGTCCAAACGGGTGAACCGATTTTAATTTAGTTTTAAGGTGCCTTAATCGAGAGTGTTCTTAGCTATGTTTGAATAAAATCGGTTTAGCCGTTCAAAAGTTATGGGCTTTTAACTATTTGAATCGAGGTGTTTTCGCAAGATATCGTGTCATAATTACGTGTTCAATAGATTGCCGATCGAAGCGTATCTACTATGTACTAGATAAACTATGTAGCATGAAATAAAAACGTGTCGGGGTTTTTTTTTAATTTTACTTGTTAGTTAAACGATTGCTTAGCTTGATTCAAAATCTCTTTGGACATATTTAAACAGTCGATCTCACCTTTCTAGGTTTTCCATTAATGATATAAGAATGAGCAAGTTCAGAATCACAATACTTTATTCGTGACCATAGGTTAAATAACCACACCATCACACACAATACTTATCCAATTCCATTTCCCCAGGTAAAGGCGGCCCCGACCTTTTCTCCCCGGAGCTGATCAAGCAGACCGGCCAAGTCTACCAGTCTCCCTCATCAGACCTGCCTCTCCTCCCGGAGCTGCCTCCAGCGCGCAACCCTCTGTTCAGGGACGAGGACGATGAAGATGTCCCGGAGCCCATACCGACGCCACCTGTGCCTGTGAATTGGAGTGTGCTGACTAGAGTGCTGAAGACCGAAGCTCAAGATGAGGTAGGAATTGGTTATATATATATATAGATTTATCCGAATGCTTTTTAAGCAGAGGGCTGTATAACTCAGTAGTCAGATCGTATATTGTATAAAAAATATTATTGATATGGCTGACTTTGCAGTATCTCAAATTATTTATGCAGCTTTCCAATGCGATGCAGATCGGCCCCAGCAAGCACAGTGCAACATAACGGTACTAACAATAAATTGTTCCAATACAAAACAAAGAAGTAACAAAATCATTGATGCAATGCGTTAATGCCTATCTAGGATAGTCTAGCGTTCTGCCTCGTCTATATGACTTAAAAGCATATCTTAGCTCCGTGTATGTATCACAATAACATTATAAAGGCTTCTTCAGGGTCTCTGGATGAAATTTTACACAGAGATATATTATAGTCAGGAACAGCACATAGGATACTTTTCTGCCGGGAATATGTTCTCTCGGCATAATTTTCGGGAGAAGCGGCTGGCAGAAGCTAGTTCTATAAAACAGCCATCTTGCCAATTTGTGTATATCTTATGCCTTGCCTTACACAAGTTCAAAATTGTCAGGTCCTAGCGGAAACCGAGCGCTCGTACCGCCTGACGCGCTCGGAGCGCCTCCGCTGGCGCGAGCTCATCACGCACGAGAGCACGCTGCGGCGCGAGCTGGCGCGCTCCAGCACCAGGGAGGAGTTCAGCAGACTGGCGCATGACCATCGGTTCGCGCCTCTCTATGCTCCTCCTAAGTGGGAGGTCATCATACGTATACTTTCGCCACCGCAGGATAAACCCAAGGTAAGAAGAAAATTATATTACGGTCGAAGTATGTAAGCTTAGAATGTAGACTGCAATTTGGTAAGTGTTAGGTCAGACGCCCTCAGGATAATTATAGAAATAATAAAAGCAGGGTGGATAATAGCAGCTAGATAAGAGACACCAAGGGTTCAGCAGGATGGGCGTGCGAATGGGAAGGCCTATGTCCAGCTGTGGACTACTATAGGCTGATGGTGATGAAGTGGGGTTTAACACGAGAGCATACTACTTCTTGAACTAGCAAGGTCTAGCACCAGAAAGAAGTTCAGCAGAGTGGCGTACGATCATCGGTTCGCGCCGCCCAAGTTGGAGGTCATCATACGCTTACAGGTTGAACAACAGATCTGTTAATGTAGAATTATCTGTGCTCTTCGAAAAAAGTAGTTACTTGGTTACAAAAGCAGGAATGGTGATAGATAGTACGTAGGACATGAGGGATATTGCTATAGGCATATAAGTAGTTTCAGCTTTCTTGGAATGGCAAAGCGTCTGTGATGTCTCTAGCCTCGAATAACTGCCGGTAACCACTTAACTGATATCAAATGATTGGATGACGGCTTCAATTTGTAAACATACAAATTGCATGTAATAAAGTTCTTATGAAGCTCTTTCAGAAAGTGTCAGCTGCATTGCCGTTGGTAATGCGGTTACTGATAGCAGTCATCGTAAAGTGACAATAAATTGATCTTAACTCCTATATAAAACCGTTTCAGAATATATGAACCTCGTTACTCTTGGTCACATACTGCCGCACTCAGAAACGTTTAACGGCGCTCCTTAATGTAGATTTTTAGTACAAATTAACTATCAACATTTTTGATTGCGACAGTTACACCATTTTGTCTCCTCGTTCTTTAAAAATTAAATTTAACGATACTTTGTAAAAACAAACAAATTTTTCCTTGAGTTTTAGAAAACATTCTTTCAGATGCGTAGACTTGATCTTGATATTTTTTTCCCAGAACCGTTACCGCAAGAAGACAGAGTGGGACTCCCGTTCCCGCCGCAGCTCTCTGCCCACCCTGTACGAGTACGACAGTGACGCCACCTCGCTGAGGGACCCGCAGAGATCCCGCCGGTCCTCCTACCGCAGTGATCATGTTGATATGAGGTGGGTACTTGGTTACTACCTAGTATTTATTTAGGAGTGTCATTCTTAATTTCGACAGTTAATTATTTCGACACAATCTCAATTTCGAAAAACAATAGTTCGACTACTCATTGCTTCGACAGAACATATATTCGACTAGCATTAATTCGACAGATTATACTTCGACAACACACATCTTCGTAAAACACTACTTCGACAGAACACTTCTTCGAGATGCACTTGTTCGGCGGATCTCTATTTCGACGGAATATACCTTCGGCATAATACTATGGTTTTTCAAAATTGTGACTGTGTCGAAATAATTAATTGTCGAAATTCAGAATGACACTCTTTATTTAGGTCCCAAAGTCTCCAAAGAAGATGTTGGAAGCAGATATGTATGTACTACGCAATAGAACTGTACTGCAATCCATACACCTTACTTTAAACTATGTTGAACGAAACGCGTAAGGCCATGGATTTCATGGTGCTTACGACGTTTTTATCGCGAGTAAACTAAAATCTATAAGCGCTAGCGCTGCATGTTTTAGTAGTTCGATTAGAGAACATTAATATTTGTTTTATATACGACAGAAATTGAAAAAAAAAACATTTCTATAGATTGTAGGTCAGTGGTAGCTCAGATAAATAAAATTCAGAAAGCATTTGCTACAATTTCAATTTCATATAATTATATTTATTTGAACATATGTTGTATGTTGCAAAGATCCAAGTATCGGTAAAAAGTTTCTGCATACATACGATGCTATGGCCCGATATCAATAGGTTTTCCACCATGATCAGCACGTTATCTTCAAAGGATTAAAGATAGATTTCTCTGATCTATCTAATATTTATATTATTGGATCGGCTGCGGCTTTGGCATTACCATTTACATAGTCTTTGTCTTACACCAAGGTTAAGATCGAGACATTCAAGACTCCAAAATGGATTATTCTCTTGTGTTCCAGATCAATGTCAGAAATGATGGTGGACTACGCGCGTGAACAGGCGGACACGCACTCGGAGGTGTCGGGCGGCACACAGCTCGGCCGCTACTACGATGATGATAGCGACTCCGAACATCCCTTCCATCAGAACCAGTGAGTAGATCTTCATTTACCACCGTTTTGTCTTATTTTTGGTCGTGTCTCCTGAAGGTTCTATTCCACTGCTTATAAGTTTCATTCTAATCAGATAGAAAAACTGCCGTCCCTACATACAAGCCCGAATGGCGGTAGTATTCCACGCGCGTTTTCAAAGAATCTGTTGTGGGTCTGCCGAGAAGAGACCCAAGCATCGAGGCATAAACGCTTGGCAGTGTATATAGTAAAAATCTGGTAGATTTAGTTAGAGAACCGTCCATGTCTTTAACTTTAAAAGTTGAATGGTCTCTATTTTTATATTTTTTTGTTTATATCGAGTACTGAACATTTGGTCCTTCTTTTGCTTTAAGAGATAAATCTTAAACATACAGTGTGAGAGTTCTGAAATAATGAATTTTGTGATCTTAGGTCGTGGTCTCGTCACTCTCTACATCGCTCCGTGAGCCAGCCGTCGCTGGCGCGCTCAGCGGGAGAAGTGGTGGAGCAGTGGACAGCTCCCGAAGGTGATGTTACGCCCACGCCTGGACGCAGGGTTAGAGGTAACTACTAACTAGAACCATATATTTTATGATGATGACTTGATTTTAGATGAGACTGCGTCGTTGATCTACGGTGCTAGGTTTAATTTTCAGGTGCCTGACTGTTACAGGATGATTTATTGAAGAATTTCAGCCTGTAGTTTTAAAGGCCCTGTTTAATGGAAAAATTTCATCATCATCATCATTTCAGCCGAAAGACGTCCACTGCTGGACATAGGCCTCCCCCAAGCGTCACCACACTGATCGGCCCTGTGCGTTTCGCATCCACCGAATAATTTACTTGGGACTTATACACTGAATTTAAATTCTGTATAGATGGAAATAAGCTGAAGCATCTAAATATATTTTACAATGCATGTCCTCGAAAATAGCGTTTTCCAAGCAGCTAAATTGTGTGGAAAGTGGCACTTTTTTCACTAGTGCTTTTTACTTTTCTGTATTTTTTTTTTTAACTCCAACGTCAGCCTGACGCATAGTTTTTATTATTTTAGAAAAATTTTACGAATTAGTTAAGTACAGATTATCATTCATATAAAACGTAAAATAAATCTAATACTTCATTAAAAGCGTTTTTAATTACTCTAGATTTAGATTTTGATCAATAAATTAATTTTGTATATTCATTAAATATGTTTGGCAGTACGTATATTTTGTTCGTGCCTTTTTGCGTTACGACGTGACAGCTATTTGCACATGCGTAGTAGATATGCCCGAGGAACTATTAGTTAATCTGTGGATATGTTGAGCGCGGTTGAATAAGCCCGCCATTTTATTAATTTCTTGCTTGGTTAAGATATTTGTGTCGATTTATTCACTCATCCGCAATCACCTACCTTCCGCACTTGCAGCATAAATAACTATTTTAATCTATCTCTTTCAGGTCCTCAAGGATTAACGACATTCACGTCATCTGAAGTGCGAACCTTCCAAGCGTCCCGAGAGTGGCGCGAATAGAAAACTTCGATATCGCGATTCAGAACGTTTGTAAGTCATGAAGCGAGTACTAGATGGCGTTGTAATAAATTTTGTAAATTGAAAGAAATTTCAGGAATTGATTGTAATTAGCAGTAACAAAATATTGTAGGTTTTGTATTATGCTCAAAGTTACTCAAGTGATAATTTTCACTGCCTTTTTTATTGATATTTTCTTACATTCCTTGATGTTTTAGCGTAATGCGATTCCGTCCATTCGTGACTAATACCTGTTTGAGTGACATACTATTTGTAATTGAATTTATTTTATATACAATTTATTGCAAGGCATTATTTTATGAGATATAAGTAAGTATACAAGTGTATATTTCCGGATTAAAGTGTAGGTTAATACATTGCAAGTGTATATTTTCACGTAAAATTTTATTTTTATGTTTTCTTTTATATTTGGCATGATACTTTTGTATTTTGTTTCAAATTAGGTATATTAGTACTTAACAGTCGTAGCAAGAAGTATGTCCATACGTAGGTACATTGTATACAAATTATACCATTATTTTAAATAACAAACTTTTTTTTAAATGTCGACTAGTTTATTGTAAGTTTCAATAAAATAAAATTTATAAAATATAATTTAACTAACATTGTGCCAAAACGAATTAATAACGCTTCCTAACAATCAGTGAATACATTAATGTTGTTTAAATGTCTATGGTTTTATGTGCATTTGAATATTTTTTTAAATAGTAACATTTTGCTTCGAATTTTAATATTCTCGGTAAAGGTTATTGAAGATTTTCTCTTTTCCTTATTTTTTTCTCTGCCAACACTAATCTTAGTTGTAAATAGGTAAGTGTAAGTCAATGAAGAGTTATACCTAGCAATTGAGGCAAGACGGGTATTTTTTCTGGATTCGGAAGCAAATCTCTTATTGTAATACTTTTAAGCACTTTTTCACTTCTATCGGAATGATGATATTATGATATCATCTATATAGTTTTTTATAATATGTTGTGCCCATTACTTTTGTTTAAAAAGTATTTCTTGCCTTGATTGCTATGTGAGTGTGGATTATAAAGGGCAATGGGATAGTGCAAATTGTGCTCAACTAGCGGTTGTAACATTTATTTTGTGGAAATATTTTTTTAATATCAATTTGATGAAAGTTCGGAACCGACAGCAAAATTGTGTTTTTAAGAAAAATGCAACTGATATGCAATTTATTTTGCCATTCTCAAAAGAAAATAGATACAACTTTATAGCAATGCAAATATATCGAGGTTTAAACGTCATGTTGCCAGTTAAAAAATAAAATACTGAAAAAACCATGTGGTGCTAAGACATTAAAAATATCTAATATTTTTTGTATCAATTGAATTTTTACATGTAAATTTTGTATTTACATTGTGAATTGATGTATTTTAATATTAAATATACGTACCTTAACATTTTTTACTTTTGTTTTATTTTGATAGATTTCCTCCTAGAAGCATCATACCTCCCAATCCTCGAGGTGGAACCTGTCAGTTCCATTAAAATTTGGACGTAATTTCATGTATCCAATGTTGCACTTTTGTTGTGACCGTATTTTAGGTTTACCTTTTCTTATTTTGCAATATAAGTATCAACGCCCATGATTTCTGGTATTTTGGAGTACTAAATAAAATTGAGCTCACATATAAAAATAATGAACAAAGAAGCCTTTATTCGGCAGCAACTAGAGATGCTAGCGTAAGTGTACAAAATCAACCAATCACGTGTCTCATAGGTGTACTACATCGGTTTCAACATGTTTACAAACATCACAACAAAATAACATTATCAAAATTGAATTAATAATTTTTATTTTCATCCATCGATAAAATGAAAATAATACAAATGAAATATTCAAAACACTAAACATTTTGTAACAAGGAATTTAAAATTAATAAATTCGGCGATCATGACATTGTTATCTACAAAAATTCAATAATTTAATACATACTAATATTATTTTAAAATTCTCCTATATAATTCGTCATTTAGGAACTTAATCAAGCAATGATTTTTGCACAAATTTCCTAATAATTTATATTTCGTTTTAATAATATAATATTTCATATCTATAAAATGTGGCACATAAGTGCGAACGTTATTGAGGACTATACAAAAGTAAACTTCACTTGAGGAATGTTTATATTAAAAGGCATTGTCACATTTTTAATACATATTGATTCGCCATTTAGAAATCTGACAGTATAACTATCTATCAAACAAGACAAGGTTTTTATTGTCATTGAATTTAATTCTCAGAAAGAATATTGTATGCGATAAAGAAATTAAAATTGGTACAAGAATTTATGGCGAAAATACTGAAACATAGTTCGCATCTAACGTGGACAAGTCCGTAGAACACACACAAGATTCATCTTAATTGGTGCGACATATCAAATCAAGCGTATACATCTCAAAAGACAAATCGATGAAGAATACAAAGACGAGAAAAATATATATTACAATAGTTACGAAAAACCAATTTACTTACATGTTTGTTTCAGATGTAACAATTTACAAGATAGTTAAAACAGTTCGTAACCTATCACATATTTTACATCCTCTATCAAGCTCAATTACAAATAATTCTATTTGTACAACTAGGAGAAATAAACAGCTCTTTTATTTACATTCAACAATTAGGCCTATTTCAGTGTTATGAGCTATAAACACAATGATTCTAAGATATGAAGTATTGACAGGTCCCTTTCGTCAGAATTTGGCATATATCTGTTATCGTTTGGCAATCCATTGACTTCTTCATTCTCTAATCTTAACACTTTCATAAGCACTCCGTAGTTTTAATCTTATTTCTGGTCCAAATTGCGACCGTCTAGTATTACAGTCTCTATTGCTGAATCATCTAGTTCTATATTGTGAAGTTCTACACGTGAACACTTTATATCATCGTTTTATATTGTTTATCAAGTCTATATTTGACTGATAGATCCGAGAGATTGACGTCTTCTAGTCACTTGTTTCCAGAATCTTTTCTCGAAATGTTTCTCCTGCAAGAATATTGTATTATTTACGAAATGCTAGTTTTTGTCTTTTCTAAGCGATTTACGGATTCAAATTTACTTAAAACAAAAAATACAGGATTATTAGCTTTCATTTTATGAAAAAGACAATCTTTTGGGTAAACTAGCATGAGATACATAAATCTTAAATAACCCTGTATAATATTCTACTTTAGCTCGCTACTTAAGATTGCAAAGTGGAAACTAGAGGATATAATCCGCGTGAAATGTCTCTTTACAAATTCAAATATTAAAGACATTGTATGACTAATAAATATGCAAAAAATATTAGCAAAAACGAAGAAGTGGACGGCATTGTTAGCGCTAAACAAAATAAAGGATTGTGTAAATAAAGGAAGGATCAGCTAAGCTGCAGGATGAAGAATGAAAAGCTTAATGATATTTTATTAAAAATATATTTTCGAGAACATTCTCGTTCCAATCAAAATGGACAGATCAGTTCAACAGACAACAAAAACAAATTTAGCATATCTGAAAGCTGGATTTAAACTTTAATTCTAAGTGTTAAGCAAAGAACAAATTGACATGAGCTTAGTGCCAAGACAATCACAATCATAACAATATACCGAACGGTAATTAATCTTAAGACATAGGTATAGGTTAAAAACATGAAATATTTTCACTAAAAAAGGTTTAGTACTAATTTAACAATTTCGAATTTTAAAGATTTTTGAAAAGAAAGGCAATTTTATTGGCCAATTTTTACTGAAAATTATTAACATTATCACTCACTAATGTTTCGTATATTAATCGTTTTTTTTTTAACTTATCGCTTACATTTACGAATCTTATGATTTCCAAATATTAAATTATCCTTTGAAATTTTATAAAACACGATTGTACCATTATTGAATCATTTTGAACAGTTCGCATTACGCTTCCCATTACAAACTACCTTACACGATTTTATTAACTTGTTCTATTTAATGTATTAGGACGAAATTTTTAAACATTAAATTTGGATCTAAAATTAAGGCAGGTTTATTAATTGTCACATTGACACGTCTGAACATATTTACTTATTCTTACTGAGCCCCGCAGTAATATTAAATTACTTAAAGTTTTCACATCTTATTTTACAAACGTGTACACACTACATAGGAAGTTTCTTCATTACACTAATATTAATCGATACCCTCACGCGAAATTCCTGTTTAATAGTATCAACCACTTCAAAACCGTAAACATCAACCATCCAGCACAAACTAGAAATACAGAGGCACAGGCGACCACGAAAGCCGAAGGTAAGGATGGAGGGATCAATGGAGAAACTTCCCGCGATTGTTTAAATCCAGCTGATTGGCACAGATAAGCTCGTGCGTGCGCTGTGCTCACACATAGCCATTGACAAAGCATATCTTGTAATAGCCGTTGTTGCTCACGGAAGTGCGGCGGGGAGAGAACGGCGCCACGACGAAAGGCTCGCGGCGGGGGCTATCGGACGATGCGCGACGACGGAGGAAGCCCATTCTGGAAAATAAAAAACAATTATGATTTTCAATCTTTTCCAAATAATCAACTTTGGTCAATCAGCCTTGATTCATCATCATTATGACATCACCGAAAGACGTCCACTGCCGAATATAGGTCTCCCATAAGTGTCGCTACTCCAAGGGCCTTGATCATAGCTAGCAAATTTTCTATATACATGGTTAGTCTATCTCGTGGGTATACGACTAAAGTAGCTGAAGTATTACTTACATCTTCCCGTTCTGGCATAGAGAGCGCGTCCGCGAACGCATCGTCTGAACTTCCGCTCGTGCCAGTTGCTCCATCTCCATAGGTTTCTCGCTTTCTGGAACTGAAATCATTCTTACATTAGCGTGATTTACAGTTAAGATTTCTCCGCTTTTAGTTTTCCTGACTGTTACGGACGTCGAAGTTTCTCTAACGAAGACCTCGTCAGGCAATCTGAAGTTCACCAGCCCGAGACGAGATGATAGAGACACATTCCATCTATGCGTGATATAGGCTGCCTTACAGCTTCTTCAGCAGCCTTCTATCCTATTCCTTTTTTATTCAGGGATTGGTGCAGCATGTCTTCTGCCACATACCTCTGAACTTACAGCGGCTCATAAGTATAAGGTTTCCAACATACCCTTCCAGGCATATACAGAACTGCGCGAAGTAGTATGCGGGGCGGTGCGGCGCGGGTGCGCGCGGCACAGCGTCACTGCGTCGGCGCTCGCAACGCGCCGCAGTAGTGAGCGTTGGCACGCCGCGCGAAACGACCAGGGGTCGGACCCGCCAGCCTGGAAGCATAGATAGCACATTAGTAAGTAAACCAAATATCAAAATAACCCAGTTGGGGTATTTACTAAAAGCCGAAATTATGAAAACACAATGCTTTGCAAAAACACAATTGTTTTATGGTTGATGGTTCCACAAAGATTAAACTGGACACGGAAACACTGTTCATGGTTTTTTGGAGAGGAATTTTTGGGCGAGTTTAAGTTTTAAGAGGACAAGATGCTTTTAACGTAACCCTATCGTAGAAAACTCAAAGTTTAGTCTAAAGGTTGTTAAACCTATCACTTAGTAGTATCTAGTATCAATAGAGTGTAATAATTTGTTTAATAATATATTTACCCAGGGCACCTCCTGTTCGGCCAGCATATCCTTCCCCTGGTCCAGCGCCAATCTCATCTCCGCTCGAGGACTGAGTCGCTCCGGCGTCGGTGGTCTCTGTTCCTCCTGTTGTGAGGTAGCCTCCGGTGCTGGTGCTTGCTCCGAGGCTGAAACGACTGATGATAACGTTGCTTACCTTTTTTAATTCACTTTTTCTTTGTTAATTAACGACAAGGTATTTGTCATCTGTATGGTTATAACATGCCAATAGAATATTATGTGAAGATTGTGAAGAATATGTGACAGTAAACTCTTCTCGACAAGCTTAATGACTAAGGATTGGCAATTTTTGATTCATGTTGCTAGGTCTTTCTTTTATGTCGTATTTATAAGAACTATATTATGAGAAAGCTTACAGTCGCCCAAAGAGCAATGGAGAGGTCTATGCTCGGAGTTTCCTTGCGTGATCGAATCAGAAATATAGAAATCAGCAAGAGAACCAGGGGTACCAACAAAGCCCTAAGAATTGCCAAACTTAAGTGGCAGGGGGCAGGGCAGGCATTGCTCGCAGAACGGATGGCCGATGGGGCAGAAAGGTTCTGGAGTGGCGACCGCGAACCGGAAGAAGTTGCGTTGGAATGCCTCCCTCCAGGTGGAGCGATGACCCGGTGATGGTTGGGAGGATCCGCTGGATGCGAGACGAACGGGACCGGTCAATGTGGTGACGCTTGGGGGAGGCCTATGTCCAGCAGTGGACGTATTTCGGCTAATATGATAATATGATGAGAATAGCTCATAACGTGACAAGAATATTAGCTGGTCATTAAGGTCTTAGTTATCTATCCAGAATCCACTTAGAGGTATTCAGTATTTCAAGCAATTGAAATGCAACCTGGGCTCCGTTACTTCATCGGTTAAAAACGTTATTTAGGTAATAATCACACTACATATTGTTATGTAGTAGTAATAATTAGGTCGTCTGTTTACCTTGTACGGGTGGGCTGAGTGTCATAGGGTTGTGTATAGTGGTGCGTTCGAGTGTGGAGGGCGTGCTGTCCGAGCTGGCTGAGCCCGGACGACCAGCTCCAACAGTGGCACGCGCCTCCGCAAACTCTTTTGAAACTGTGGCAATAGATATAGATGGTTATTAGAATAATTGTAAAGCTCTCAATGACAGAATGCAAAAAAAGAAGATGCTCCCAAATGTAGCTACATCGTAATTGGAAATCTAGTTCAGCGATAAACTAATTATAACCACTAAGACATTACAGGGTAAACGTAAACAGCAATAAGTTTGTCTGTAAGTAATCACATAAAATACAACTCTACTAAATAGTTTAAAGCATGCTGTGTCTATCGCATCATATTGTAAACTTAGTTTATATTATTGCTTGTATTATAAGGTTATTATTAGTAAATAGGCCAAAAAAAAAAATGTCCCCAATTCGAGAGTAAAGTTACGCCAAACTTAAAACCCAAAAAGTAATGGCATTTCCGAAGCTTATGCTGGTTGGCATTTTGTACAGTGCTAATAATAAGTGGGAAAACGTTTAAGATAATCTTAGAAGTGGCAGGACAAACCAGATAGTAAGGGCGTCGAGGGCGCCTCGTTGGTGGGTGTCCGGTCGGGGCTCAGCTCGCACCCGGCGCCACCATCTCCCCCCTCTCCAGCATCCTGGTCGACGTGCACACACCCTTCCTCTGCTTCTGCAAAACCATGACCTTAAAACACTCTAGAAACCAAAACACCATCGTGTGAGCAGTAGAAAACAGTTCAGTGTCTTTTGTATGTGGCTCGTATAAAATAGATGTATCGCATAAATTGATATCGTATTTAAATATTATGAATAATATAATAAGTGGAGTGCTATAGCTACATATTGATACCGTGCTAGTATACGGGTACATAAATAACTTTACCTGTTTACCAGAAATTAATATTCAACTTTAAGCCCGAGTGTGAGATTACAAAGAAGCTAAGCTTAAAATTAAAACTATTATTATTTCTGGTAAAATGTGTACTAATAACGATATCCATAACTCATGCACCGTGCTGACTTTATTAATAAAATGTCGACATTATTAATATGTTTGTGTTGAATTGCGACGAGACTGTTGTCATCTCTCACCTTTCATCATATGTCAAGCTGTCCATTTCTCTGTCAAAATGTATTTTCTCTGTTAGTAATGTTTATGGGTGCTTGACGTTGTGTTGTGTGCAAATGTTGAAGTATATGCCGAACTGCATATCATCAAAGTTTTCATTCTAAACTCATGCATTCTTCATCTCTATGCAGTCACATTTTAAGTACAAGAAAATAACTAAATGATAAAGAAAGTTTTAGGTAGTTTTTATGAATAAATAATTAGTAATATAATCAATACCTAGATAGATATGTTGGCGAAGATTGCTTCGATCAGCAAAAAGTAAGATGAAAGTTTGCAAGCTAAAAAGTAGATAATGATTCTTTCTAGCATCACATAGTGAACCTCTATCATCGTTCACAAAACATTCGCTCACATGAACCTCTACACACTTACCGAAAAGACTAAAATGTCATCCATATAGACTTGCTAACTCACCTTGATCTGAAGCAGAGGGCTGCAGGTGCGGCACGTCGCAACAGTCGTCAGCATCGAGGCCACGCTCGCTGTCCTGCGCCAAGCGCCGCACCAGCGGACCAGTCACAATGTGAGATATAACCTAGCTACGGGACTTTACTTCCATTTGCCAATAACCCGGCTCCAAGTCCAGGACGAAAAAAATTGAAATTTATCTTTACAAAGTCGAAAATTTTGAATTTGGTTTTGATCTTAACGCGATTTTAAAGGTATTCAAAGTGAATCTATGTAATGCCAACATTTAACATTTACGATACTGAGGTCTTACTGAAATATTTCATGCAATAAGCATGCTGTATCCAATAACATTATTTTGTATGGTTATTGGCATGCTATGGGTTACAACGATACTCCTACACAACTATAATAATATTCGCTATCTGCCAAATTTGACTTAGTTTAGTGTAACGGACTACTCGCATATAGCTAAATCATAAGACACTAAAAATACATTGAGGCATTTTACGTTACGTCAATTTTGACAGACTAATTAGGTATGGTATGGTTTTACACATAATACATTCGAGGTAAACAGATATTATGTTGGGTTATAAATTACATATCATACATTAAGTAAGTATTAATTATTACATAAATTAATAATATTTGTTAGTTACAAGGAAAGGTTTTTGCACCAAACTTCGATTCTGGAAAATTTTAGGATATTATTACAGGGTATTATTGTGCTCTTAATTTAAATTTTGTGATTTCTTTGAATTTTCAAATACTTAGGACTTTGGAACTTTGGTGCAACTATTGGTCATTTTCTATTGTTATCAGTGTTAATATTCACCTGGTCATCAGAGTTGGTGGGGGTAGGCTTGTTGTCTTCGTTGTCGCTGTCAGAGCATTCTTCTTCCATGAGAGGTTCTAGTCTTCTTCTAAAAACATCCCTACATTCAAGATTGTCATTAATTATGTGTTGTATTTATTATTTGTATGATTATCCTGATTGGTTCGCGATTCACTTTTACTTGAAACTATATACCTAAATATTCTTCCACTGATACAAAAGTGTTGGAAACGCGTGTTGGAGTGTCAACAACTGTGAAATCTAGTTAAGCATCAGAGAATAAGAAAATACTAATTCTGCACAAGTTGCTGCTTTAAACATGTGGTTAAGTAATAAAGTTTTACTTATTATTGAAGCCATAATTAAAGATTTACTAAAATATGGTAAACTTGTGCATGCAATATAAAAGGGTGGAAAATTCACCTTGGAAGAAGCGGCCTAAGCGTCGTTGGTCCAGTAATAGTAGGAGCCATGAGGAGCTCGTCCATCATCAGCTCAGTGTCGTCATCACCAGCGTACGATGATGATGACTTCGTAGGGGACTGAAATAGTGAAGGATTTTCCATTCAAAAGGCATAACAAACCTAATAAAAGTTCTGCAACTACAGCTGAGGTAAATAATGTCATTAAAAGAAAATATTTTTAAAAGTGATTATTGAATTAATACAAATTCGTTAATTAACCCAAAATAAACATTGTTGTTAATATTGGTGTTTATAGATCATTTGCATAACTACTCTGATGAAATAAAACTGTAGAGGTATATGGAATAGGATAGCAAGTCCCGTAAGCTCCATTGAAATGGGAGATTCCACCGACAGGACCAGTTTTGCAACTGCCTGATGGTTTTCAGGCTATTGTATACGAGTATGTTCAAAACGCACGGCAAATATTGATTGCGCGATATAGGATTTGTGTGACGTCAAGTATTTTATGGAATATGTGTGGCGGTATAGACGCCACACACAATCACAACTCTGCTAATATACTAATATAACTGTCTTTTACCGATAATGTTCCGTGTTCAGAATCAGGCAGGTTATCTGACAGGTCTCCAGATGAAGGGGTGCCCCAAGCTTCTTCTCCACTTGCCCCACTTCCTTCTCCAGTCTCTCCTGTACCTTCCTCAGTACCGATTGTTGACTTCCAGTCACTCACTCCAAGGCATCTGGTAAAATCAATACATGTAAAGATGGGGACAACTAAAAAAAAAGTCAATGAAGAGGAAAATCAACAATAATAATACTTTCTAGACTAATCTTTTTATCGAATAATCATATGATTCTTAAGGACGCTGTTACATTTTCGACGAACTCAAATTTAGGTATTTAGTAGCACACAACAACATTACGCGCACGCACTCATTGAAACTACTGAGCGCTCGATTTTATACATCACTCAAATAATATTGGTCCTTGTTATTATTTTTTTATTTTATTGAAGTTGATTCAGGAAGGTTAGTTGACACTTTGGAAATGCATTTGGTAACTATTACAAACCGTCGTCGTAAAAAGTAGGTTCTATTTTCAACCGACTTCAAAAAAAGGAGGTGCTCTATCTATTCGACCCGTATGTATACGCGATTTTCTTTAAAACTACTTATCCGATACTATCGGGTTTACGTCGATTAATGTATGTGTTTTCAGGGAAGGTTTTATTGTATAATATATTAGGATATGATAAAGATCTTCGGAGATAGACAATGGAACTCTTCAATAACAAATAGCAAATGACCTGCGATTAGTGTGATCGTATAGTTATGTTTTGTTTTCACCATACCATAATATAAAATCACGCTTGTACGTTTTTAGGGGGTTAACAGATTTATTTAGTATACCTACCCAATATGGGGTACCAACAAAAACTAAAAAGAGAAAAATAATAACTTTTCCGTGTCGAAAAACGAAAAACAATAGATACCGACACCGACTTTCGATAAGAGAATTAGCTTTCACTTTATTGTAGTAAGTAGGTATTTTTAAAAATACGTAACGTAAACTATGTAGATACCTAAAACGAAATAATTTCCGGTCACAAGGATTAAAAAACCGGCCAAGTGTGAGTCGGACTCGCGCACGACGGGTTCCGTACCATTATTGCAAACAACGGCAAAAAAACACGTTTTTTGTATGGGAGCCCCAATATTTATTTTATTCTGTTTTAGTATTTGTTGTTATAGCGGCAACAGAAATACATAATCTGTGAAAATTTCAACTGCCTAGCTATCACGGTTCATGAGATACAGCCTGGTGACAGACAGACAGACAGACGGACCGCGGAGTCTTATTAATATGGGAAACCCTAAAAATGACTTGAACATTTTGCATTACATATTATATACATATTATATAAAATATTACCATCAAATTTTTTTGGAGTATTACTTAATGAGCATTAGCTAATGTCATACTACCCAAAAACCATGAAAATGTCACCCATGACGAAAAGATGTCAAATTTTCGTCGGCGCCATCTTGTATTTTGGTTTTGACCCCGTATTCGATATGAGCGACCCCAAAATCCATGACAATGACACCCATGACGCAAAGATGTCAAATTTTCGTCGGCGCCATCTTGTATTTTGGTTTTGACCCTATATTAGATATAAGCGACGCCAAAAACCATGAAAATGACACCCATATCGAAAAGCGGTCAAATTTTCGTCGGCGCCATCTTGTATTTTGGTTTTGACCCCATATTCGATATAAGCGACGCCAAAAACCATGAAAATGACACCCATATCGAAAAGCGGTCAAATTTTCGTCGCCGCCATCTTGTATTTTGGTTTGACCCCGTATTCGTCATACATACAAACCGGTTCAAATCATAAATCTCCTCCCACCCATCCACTTCTAACCTTCACCGCCGCCAGCTTAACCTTACCCATCCAAATCCTAACCTTACTAAGAGCTGCTTAAACCCACCCATCCATTTCTCAACCTTATCAACAACTGCTTAACAATACCTGTCCAAATCCCGATCATACCCAACATAATTTCTAAATCATATTCTAATAATAAAAGGAAACTCAAACATACTTTTATTTCGGTCCGGTAAAATATCAACTCCTTTCGATCACGACATACGACTCACGCATGCACACTACAATATTTTCTATTACTTTTATCGTATTTATTTTTTGCAAAAAAGCGATACGCTCGTCCTTCCACGAGCGCTTCTGAGCGCGGAATGATACGCTTCGAGTGCAAAATGTATGAAGAAGTCGGCAAGTGTTTTTATTGTAGCTAATAATTAAAATATATATTGATTTGGGTAAAAAATAATTATCTGAACCTGTAAAGGACTATATATACCGCAATTTTTTTATAATTTTGAAGATAAAAAATGCTGTAAAATTAACTAAACTGGGACCTATTCGGACCCTACTTTTTTAATATTTTTGCGATTATCGTGATGGGCAAAACGTATTTGTGCGAAAATTTTGTATATTGTCATGCAATTTTTCTGATGCCAATCTGGAGCTGAATATATTATCTTTAAATTAAGACCATGATATCTTCACATCTGTGATTGCATATACCTTAAAATTGTACCTGAAAAGCACTGTTATTTGTAGAAAAATGTAATAGCGTCCTTAACAAATCTAACGAGCTCTACTTTTTTTGTTGAATATAATTTGTCGTTATGTCGTTATCTTGCTATACATATAGATAATGTTACGAATATAAAAGGTATAAAACCCACACAAAATATCTACGATTACTTTATAAGATTCTACGAAATAAATACTAAGTATTATAAAATAGCATGTACCTTTATACCTAATTTCTAATTAATAAAAATCTAATATTGTATGTGCCTAATATTATTTGTTTTACCAGATCTAGCGGTTTAATTTTAATATAAAAACGGTATTTTTGTAGGTTCTCAATGCTAACTCCAAAATGCTATAGGTGAACATTATACACAATTTTTTCTAGCAAAAAGTCTATTATTTCTAAATTAATAAATCTTACAAAGTTAGCAAAAGTACAATTACTGTTACACTAAATCTATTTTCAGTATTTTTATAAGTTATCATTTAGCTCTAGGATCCTATCCTTCATTTCAATCTTAAACAAAATATCGATGCACTACAGTTTTCACTCAGACATACTCATCGTTCCGTTAATTTTCTGCTTCGAGTTGATTGCCACCTATGTTAGGAAAAATATTATTATACATAGAGAAATTAAAATAATGACAAAAACATAAAATCGGTTTAATTTATTAGTGAAGAGATAGATTATAGATTAGATCTTGCCCAGTGAAGTTGTATCATTTGTAGAACCAGAAAACCAGACTCAACTCTAAAGATTCTGCAGTTGAAACTCAGATATTTAAATCTACTGCCAGAAATTGCTGCAACGGTCAACTTGTGATTACGTCCTCGTGAATTCGCACATAAGTACTATAAGTGTCAAATGGATAACAAATTTCTAAAGCATACCTTTCTAAGAACGAAGGTTGTTTGTGCGCTATGGCTGTGCTGGGTACACTTTCCGTATAACTGAAAATATTCATTTTTTCCACGACGAAGGAGCCAGCTCTTGCTGCATAGCCCATGATACCACCAGCGGCACCGCTCACTAAATCAAACATTTACTTTTGGATTTACTTACTTTATGGAAATTCGTAGAGAATTATTTTTGATTATGGACATTCTAACTGGTAGGATAAATGGATTTAGCTAAATAATACTATGTAGTAAGTTACCTGGATTGTTATAAGCTTTCGAGGTTTCTGGCTCTTGTGCTGTCAGTCTTATGTTGCCATCGTCAGTCTCATCGGACGGTAATCTCTCCAGGCTTGACATTGTGCCATATCTTAAACAACATTAGTAGTCTTTACAACAACACCAATTACTTAATAAAGTATTTTATAATTTTTATTAACACACCTTTTGAGCGTCACATAAGGCAGGTCATCTGGAACATCGGGGGAATCTGGGGACTCATCTACAAGGTCATCCTGTAATACAAGAATTAGGACATAATCATCAGAATCTATGGGTAACTAACCAACTCCTCAAAAGTGAACTCACAGTCTTATTAGTGGAATTAAAGTCGGGCGTTGGTGGCACAACAGCTATGTTAGGAACAGGAGACTCTGACTTGACCGAGCCAAGACTACCTGGTCTAGAACAAGGGTTGTTCAAATTCGTCGCTGAACCTCTCTTGAAAGGTTCTACTCTCATCAAATGCGCTGCAGGATTAATGGCCGATAGACCCATTAACATCAGGGGTCCTAGTTCTAAATCTTCATCAGAACCGGCGTCTGTTGCATTGTTCGCATTGACATCTTCCATTCTTTCAGTCTTCTTATTTATATCCCCGTTCATTTTACTGACTGCCGAAATGCCCATTCTTGGGGAGCGTCTTAGACCTCTTTCTATTTTAAAGTCGTGCTCATCATCGTGTATCGAATCATCTTCTAGGAATACCGACGATGTCTTCAAACAAGGACCAACGGTTTCTCTCTTAGTTACAATATTCATGCCTAAGACTTTGTTTAGTACATTTTCCGCTTTCAGTCTAGTTATTTGTTCTTTTCTTGCTGTCGCCGGCGATGGGTAATTGGACGTGACTGTTTTAGTTTTCGTTAAAGTTATGCTTTCGGCACATTTAATCTCATTCAAGTATTTCTCTTGAGCAATGACGCATTGGACCTGATTAGCGATGTTCGAATTGGACATCCTTAAATCGTTAGAACTAGAATTAAATACCATAGAACTACAGGTTGTGTGACTAGTTGATAATGGACTGTTTCGACTACTAGATGACGGGCTTGGCGATCTTATCGAGTTATCTTTTCTTAATTCTAACTGGCTCTTCGTGTGAACTGATTGAACGCTTCTGCTTAAAATTGGCGAATCAGTTTTTAGTTCGTAGGACGTTGATTTGAGCATTCTCTGACTTTGTTCTATTGAATCTATTACTTTCTTTGCTGCTCTGGGTCCATCTTCTGGACGTAACTTGATAGCATTTTTACGTTCTAAGTGTGAAAAGTTTCTTGGCTTTCGATTGCCACAGTGTGCACTACACGGGCTGGTAGAACTTTTGTTAGACGTTTGGGGCGACGCTTCGGGTTTAGGTTTGGCGGGTATCACTGGTGGTTCCTTTTGGGACACAAGGGGACTATTAGGTTTGGACAAACACTTTTTATGGCACTGTCTGCAGACGGGTATCGTGTCTACTACGACCGGGCTTGTCCTTACCGTTATCTGAAAGGTAACATGTTGTTTTAATAAAGAAACATGACGACATTCAACGCTGATTTCAGCGATACATACCTGACTGCCTGAATTGCTGCTTTTTGATGGACTTCGATCATTTTCCTTTTTATCGCCGGGCGACGTTCCTTTAGCTTCATGACTTGAAACAAGATCAGCTACTTCTAGGAGGTTGAGTTCTTTGGATCTTTTCCTTAGTTCTTCTACGCTCCACATCTAGAAGAATGCAAATTCTTGTTTTTTTACGCCATATTATGGAAAAGAAGCTGATGGACCTTCTGATGGTAAGTGATCACCGCCGTGTATATGTAATACCAGGGGTACCGCAGATGCGGTACCCCTTTCCTCCCGCTTTGGGTTGTCAAAATGTAAATTATTGGTACCGTACCGTAAGTTACTAGTTTTAAAATCGAAATTCTTAAAGATACCACCAAGCGATCTTATATTTAAGGCTATTTTTTAATAGTCAGATATATTTTAACTGAGGAATAAAAGGCTGATTGACATATTTTTTAATACAAATTTTATTCCTATCTGACTATTGAAAAATCGGCCTTAAAATGTGTATGTCACCGGATTATTGCAAACACGTAAGATTGTAATAAATTATGCAAGATGATAATATATCGATATACTGTGAACCAATAATTTCAAATACAATAAAATCCTATCCAAATTCGATAGTTTCCAATGTATCCGTGCCTTTTTGAGAGAAAAATATTAAAATTTCACGCGATTTATTATAAACTAACGGTTTTTAGGGTTCCGTACCCAAAGGGTAAAACGGGACCCTATTACTAAGACTCCGCGGTCCGTCTGTGTGTCTGTCTGTCACCAGGCTGTATCTCATGAACCGTGATCGCTAGACAGTTGAATTTTTCACAGATTATGTATTTCTGTTGCCGCTATAACAACAAATACTAAAAACAGAATAAAATTAATATTTAAGTGGGGCTCCCATACAACAAAAGTGTTTTTTGCCGTTTTTTGCGATATGGTACGGAACCCTTCGTGCGCGAGTCCAACTCGCACATGGCAGGTTTTTTTGAAATAATCCGGTAACGTGTACATTGAAAATCTTTTATTTTATCATTACTTACATTTATGTCTCTACCACAACTAACCTCCATGTCAGGTTCAGGTGGATCAAGCTCCTCAGCCTCGGGCAGTTGTGTCATCCATCTCTGTAGGTGAAGGGTGGATCCTCTGCTGCGAGTACTTCTTGCTCCTTCTGTAGATTCTCTCCCCCCTCCTCCTCCTGTCTGTGTTTCCACTGAGCTGCGTCGCGTCTAGAATATTTTAAAGCATCCTAATATAGGTATTTGAAATGTTTGCTACTTCTTCTTTCGTGTCGTGAAACTCAACAAATGTTCGTTGTAAAACAGTCTTATCACTCTCACTCTCTTATAATGATGTTCATAAATTATGTTAACGACTTATAAAGCCTTGTAGAGTTTTTGTATAAATATTGATTTCAGGTAACGTGGATATTTGGCGATGGTCAATATAATCTTCATACTTCATTTTAACATTATACATTACAAATGCATTACTTACCATTACATGTGATCTTTGAAAACTTTTGTCTGATGCATTTATTTTATGTACATTTTCACTTTTCGGGGATTTATATGATTTAGAATTGAAGGTTTATTGCAAATTTGCCTTTACTCAATTAACTAAATTTTAGTATATGTGTTGCTCGTTGATTGTTGTCATTGCTATATTATTATTACAGGTTACTGTCTCTCAGTTTTTGAGTTTTGCTTAGCTTGCTGTCCTCAGTAAATGACTATAATTATTATCATTTACCATCACTACACAAAAAAAAACATATTCTATATTTCTTGAAACCAACCAAGTGACTACAACTAGCAAATTTAATGAAAATGAATCCAATTTGATATTTTGTTCAGTACTCAGTAGATATTTATTCCTTGCCACCAAAATATTAAGATTTTAACTCTTGCTGATATTATTGGACATTCCAATTTGTCTTTGTCTGTTTGTCGGTTACTTAATATTACAAAATACAGAGAAAAATGGTAGATCATAAATATAAAAAATATTCGTTAGCGTCGCAAAATTCTGGGCCCTTAACCAATTTCAAATAAAAAGATAGTATTTCGCCATTGACAAAATCACTTTATTTACGGATAATAAGAAATATTCTGCTCCGATCTAAACATAAACATCCAAATTTTATATTATTTAATCCATTAATATGTCATGAAGAAACCTGAACTATAAGTAAAATGCTTTCTCAAAATTATAATTTTTTTCTCATACTATCATTAGACTATATTAAAAATTTACACACAGCCAAAGACATCGAAAATTATCGGATTCTAACTACGTAGATTTGTAAAAAAAAAAACATTTATACACATATAAAAATTTTCCCGGGAAACGTTTAGGTTATGTGAACATTTTGCGATGCTAGCGACACAAATATACGATCTTCTAAATCGTCATTTACAATAATATCTGCTGTAACATGAATAAAATACTCTATGTGTTCATTTATTACACTAATAAATAAAAAAAGCATCAAATAAATCAGTCACATTTAACATCGACTACCATTTTTCTTTGTAAATATATTTATATCTAATGGCGATGAACATTTCAACATAAGAAGCATTGTTCAAATCAAAATGCTCTAAGTGTGCATTGATGGCAACTACATGATTGATTTCGCGAAGCAGATCGCCAAATATCCACATGACCTGTACAATTAACTCTATGTACAGATTTACATTGTTCAGTGTCTGTACATTTACAACATCAACATTTATTAGCTAATTGTTCCATTACAGTTGGAGGAATCATGAAGTAGAGTGCGCCGTTCAAATAAGTACCAAAAATAATGAAGCCTTTTGAATTTCTTAAGAAAAGGACGGAAGACTTAAGCAAACTGGTATCCAAAAAAGTGTAATGAATTGTACACGAATCTTCAGTATTGGTACCCTAAAGTTACATTTGACACTGATTTTCTATTTGGTAAATATTGGCATACACATTTTCGATTACACTAAAGCGATTTGTAAAATACCCAATCGTGAATTCAGTTCTGTGATAAGTAAATTTTAATTATTACCCGGTCGCATATCATAAGTGGGGCATCAGACTTACAAATTATTTCTCTAATATAATCAAAATACCGAGATTTCTTTAATACTGCTAATGTTCGAAAATATGTCTCTCAAAATTTTGTTACCACAACCTTAATCTCGACTATAAGCGATTTTATAACAATCCAACAAACTCGCCAGTCTACGCGGCGAAAGCTTTCGACTCCCTCTCCTAGACACCGGCTAAACATGACTACTAGAACACACCGTGACGGTTCCCTTCAGAAACCTTATCTCCAATTTCTACGATTCCGGGGAAAGCAGGAGTCCGCTAACTCCGGATCGGACTCCGCGGATCAAAGTTCCAGATAGGCCGGCGGAGTCGGCCGCTCTGGCAGAACCATCCGCTGCAGAATGGGATCGTCAGGCAGAAAGATGCACTCCTCAACATCGTGCTTAAATGAGGGGTCTACATCCAGGTCTGCGAGAGCTAAATCAGCTTCGAAGGATTCCCATCTGCAGGGTGAACTTTCTGAATAATCTTCGCCACCGTCTGGCGTTAGTTGAGCACTGGGTGTCGTGTGAGGCTCATCGTTCTTTTCAATGCTCGACGACGAGACAAAATGGGAGGAGAACGTTTGAGAGTCTGCCGGAGAGAGATTAGCGGACGGCGTTTCAGGGGTGGGGGCAGTTCTCCAAACTGTACTCAGGGGGCCTCTGACTGGTTGAGGGGTTGGAGTGTCTGAGCTGGTCCTAACGTCAAAACTGACTCGGACTTCCTTTTCGTGACGTTCTTCGACGAGCATGTTGAGATGCGACCGGTAGGAGCTGGCCGGGAGGAGGGCCAGGCTGGAGTGCCGTTGGATGCTGGACGCGGATACCTGGCGTTGCTGCGAGTCCAGCGTGGCGAGGGAGAACGTCAGCTGAGGGTCCGGGGAGTCCAGCGGTGAACCGAGCGGCGTACCCGACATCGTGTGTGCCCGGTAACTGGAAAAAGAGGAGAGACATTTAGAAAATTGTTTTCAAATCTTGTCATAATCCAAACATGTTAACTAATTCAATATCAAACGCCATCTTTTGAGATTAGCCAATTAGTTCTGCGTATTCTGTTGGTATTTCTCTCCGGAGTTGGTTGAAGTTGGCTTTAGGTTACCAGTTCCTGGTATGCTCAATTAACATCAGATACTATGGACTCCCCAATGTCCCATCTTCTATTACAAAATATCCTTTTATTTGTAACATGTCATGTGTTTTTCTGCACTCACATTTGCCTCTGCAGTAAGCTCTGCCACACTGCCTTGAGGTCGATGGAGGGAGCTCGCAGCACGACGGTTCTCGTCCGAGCGGGCGTGCGCGGCGAACATGACACTAGTGGAGACTCGCCTCCCGCGCGACCCAGGATCAGCCGGAATTCCGTTGCTGGAAAAGAACAATTTGTTTGTTTGTTTGTGTGTGTGCTAAGTACAACGTTATATGTAGTTTCATAACAAATAGTAAATATGTTAGATGACTACAAAGACAGTAGCTGAACATTGAGTCTCGTTAGTAAATAGTAAACCAATTTTTACGTAAACGAACTAGAACACTACAATTTACTTAAACAATTAAATATATTGTTGAATGTTCAAACGCCATAATAAAGGCATTTAGAAAAACAAATTTTATCAGCAATTTAGGGTGTTTTTTTTGGTCTGTACATTACAACATTCTACATTAATTTCTATATATAAAACGAGACCATTCATTTCAATCGCCAAAAGGGCTGACAGCGCTGGGGGATTAAAGAAATATAAAGTCAACAAAATATGATCTTTATATAACGTCATCACTGATAGAAATTTTCCCTAAAAGATTCCATATATAATCGCGATAAAGATGCAACATATTAGGAACTAGCTGTGCCCCCGGCTTCGCTCCCGCTAACTACCTACCCACCTACCTACCTACACTCCTTATGTAGACATACCTACCTAACATATTTTTTGCAACGATCATTCTTCCGCGGATAATTTTAACACCGCCATTCAGAAAATGACGTCAAAGGCACAACGCCATCTACAGAATATGGAGTTCAATTGTCTAAGTAAATTGCGTGTGTTCTAATATTTTACTTCCTAAACATTTTAAATTCATCTTTCTTTTGATATAGTAAACCGATTGCGGTGAAACAAAAACTAAGCAATACTTAAAGTTACGCATATATTTTTTATATATGTATCTACATTGGTTTCGAACATTTGACATTGGTTTTCCTTTAACAACCTAGCAATTTTTTTAAGAAATATTTTCGATGTACAAAAACAAGTTTTCTACGGATTTATTTGTATTGATGATTTGTCAACCAACCTTTCTTCCTAACATTGAACTGTGCGTCAGACACGGTGCCCAGCGCCACAGGCTCCTCCGTCACGAACAGCACGCGGTCCCTGGAGACTGTCGCGAAAAGTAGCAGGTCGCTGAACAGCAGCGCCCAGTACGGCCTGATCGCGCGGCCTTCTACCCTCGACAGCTCGCCGCCGAAGATCCATTGACGACCTGCCGTGCTTAGCACGAATGGCTGGGAAGGTTGATACATTGTGATTGTTCTTCTTTATGATTAGCAGATGTGGACGCTATATTTTTGAGAATTTTATTGAATTATTAGCTATAATTCACTTTTCCTTTGAGAGAAAGTAAAGATTATTCGTCCGTCGGTCAACATAATACTAACTGCCAGTTTCCCAGGTCTCAATTATCGGGCTGTTAACGTAATCGACGATTAATCGCCTGTTAATTCTACTTTCAGTTTCTCAACACCCAAATGTGACAAGCGTTTAACAATTTGTCACATTTTTGAAAAATCTTGAATTAACCACATGTTACAGCAGTTTTGGGTTTCTGAGAACCATTTTCAATGTTAATCTCTTGTCAACGAGCCTAATTTATAATTGTTGGAAATTGGTCGATTATTCGCAGATTATAGTACATTATGGTACAAGGTTGGTGATTACCGCTGAGGCGCCATTGAGACCCGAGCCGTTAGGTGAGGGTCTCAAGAGAGCCGAGGACGGTAATCATCAATACACACGTGTATCATACGACGTTTTTCAACACACTTGTGAAGAAAATAATACAAAAAAATCATTTCGAACAGTGAAAACAAGTTGTGATTTTTTTTTCGCAATGGTGGGCAAAATTAATCATTTTTCCTATGCGCGCGCATCTAACAATGGCGATCGGCCATAGACTAAAAAGAATTAATATTTTTTTGGCTTTTCGCGGATAGCATTTTAGCCACGTACAAAATGGGGAATTTCAAGTTTTCTTTATTACAGACAAAAAAAATATATATTTGAGTGAAAGTTTTATTTATTAAACACGTACAAGTTGAAATTATCTATTTAAATACGAAGTTGCATGAAATGTGTTGCATGTGTACTATTGAGCACGATCTTTTTTGTATCGAAACTTTTTTAAGAACAAAGCAACTCAACCAATAAATAAAAAAAAAGCACTTTATCTCACTTGTGAATAATAGTAATGAAAAAGTCACAATTTGATAACAGGTGTCATTGTGTGCCTAATTGCGGTGAAATTAGAGCCACTTTATGAGCAAGTGTGTTGAAAAAAATAATATTATGATTTTAATGGCTTATATTACGATAAAAAGATAATAGGGGTCGTCGAAAACTGTGGTATGGGTTGAGTTATAAAAATATGTTAATTTAGATCAATTATTAATAAGCGAGATTAAAAAAAAATAGGATGTTACAAACTTTTTAAATTAATTACATTATAAAAACTTGAAACAATTATCAAAAATAGTTATTTTGTATTTAGGTAAATAAAAATAAAATAAAATAAATTACTGACCTGGGAATCGAACCTTCCTCACGCGCATTAATGTTAACTGTACCCTTTACTTAGTACTTATCGAGGTCAGTTTCTGGATAGATTTGTGTTTAACTTGAAGCGGCTGGGATGGTGACCGCGCCAGGGTAAGCAACACTTACCAAGGTCAGTCTTGGGATGGGTGACCACTTTTTTTGGATCGCTTGTTTATGGTTAGGTGACTCCGCCAGGGTAAGCAACACTAACCAAGGACAGTGTTTGGATGGGTGACCATCACCACAAAAATTTTGGATCACCCATCCTAAAGTCACCTCGCTAGGTTAAACAACATTACCAAGGTCACCCATCCAAAAACAAGCGAACCCAAAAAAAGTGCTCACCCATCCAAACACTGACCTTGGTAAGTGTTGCTTACCCTGGCATGGTCACCCATCCAAAAACAAGCGAACCCAAAAAAAAGTGGTCACTCATCCAAACACTGACCTTGGTAAGTGTTGCTTACCCTGGCGGGTCAGCCATCCAAAACAAACGAACCAAAAAGAAACGGTCACCCATCCAAATAATAACCTTGGTAAGTGTTGCTTAACCTGTGTGGGGTCAACTATCCAAAAAAAAGCAAACCAAAAAAAACGTGGTTTTCCATCCAAAAATCATCCCTGGTAAGGTTTGCTTAACTTGCGGGCTACACCAACCCAGCCGCTCAAGATAAAATACTATTCATAATTACTGATTACGTTATTTTATAGTAGTGAATGAATACCAGCTAGGGTAGCCAACCGAAATAAATTAATGCCAATTATTTATTGTAACAAGCGATTACGTAATTTCTCGATGATGCAGAGTTGAGAAACTCACTGACAACTGACTGCTGGTTAATTTGTGACAAATTGTCAGCTGATTTGAGATGTGACGTCGACTTCAGAAACTCGCCCTAAGACAAATAAACATTCTGCGATTTCTGTGCTTTTTTTTTTCAATACATAAATTGTAAGTAGAGTAAAGTAAAATGGAAAGAAGTATTTTCTATTTTTTATTATAAAACTTATGAATGAGACGTATCAATTCAGTGGAATTATTTCAAATGACATAAGAAAATGAATTGCACACAATCTCATACTTCCCAACACCCCATAGCACTATTGCACAAGCAGCATAAATTTTATGTCTCACTAAGACATCCACTACCGTATGACAAACCAGTTGGTTTTCCTTCGATATTTACCTTACACCTAGTGAACACGAGTCGACTCTCCAAGTCGGCGACGGACAGCAGAGGCTTGCCGTCTCCAGCGAGACCCATCAGCCCTGAACCTGCCGTTACGTCTTGGTAACCACTCTGGAAATTAATATTACATAACATCATGCCTTTATTTCGAGATATGGCAGTAAAATATGTTTGGGGTTCCGTAGGTACGACCGAATCCTTCCATCCGTCCGTCCTGTCGTACTGTATGGATCAGAATGTTGGGCTGTCACAAAGATGGATGAAAAGAGATTGCATGTAGGAGAGAGAGATAAAGTGAGAAATGAGTATATTAGAGGAAGTTTGAAAGTGGTGCCAGTGACAGAAAAGTTGAAAGGAAACCGTTTATCCTGGTATGGTCATGTGATGAAACGCTTGTTACTAAAAGAGTTTCTAAAATAAATGTGGATGGATGGAGAGGGAGGGGACGGCCAAAGAAAAGATGGATGGACTGTGTGAGAAGTGATATGAAAGAAAAGGGAGTCAGTGATGGCGTGACGGGGGACAGGACGGTATGGAAGAAGAAAACGTGTTGCACCGACCCCAAGTAACATGGGAAAAGGGCAGGAAGATGATGAGGTTCCGCCGAATAAAAAAACGGAATCCTTATAGGATCATTCGTGTGTCTGTCTGATTTAGAGCTGTCTTCTTCTCTCGTATCAGTTCGGACCATGTTTGTGAGAATATCTCATTTCAAGGTTTAAAAAGACAGCAAGGCAGTAGCGATGTAGCGAAGAAGTATTGCCAAAGCTGACAGTTTGTTGTTCTATTGTTCCAAGGCCCTTGTTTTATTCATTTTTCACTTGCCCGGCTCTCGTTGCCAAACTATACCGATGAAACTGCTAGGCATGTGTGGGTGGACACAACCTTTTTATTGTTTCTTAGTCATTAACTACAAAACCTCAAGGACTAAGAGATTTTTTCATTAAAAATAGGCTCGCGCTTGACCAATTTCTCACCTGATGGTAAGCGATGATGTGGTCGATGGTGAAGCACGCTTGTCTAGAAGTAACCTATTCACTCTTGACTTAAATACCTCGAGATGGTAACTATCGGCAAACACATACTCCAGCAGCGAATTCCACTCCTTAGCTGTACGCATAATACAATTATTCTCAAACGTTAAGTGCGTATGGGTGGGATGTCCACTTCACACAATCCTAAATTAATTTGGGTCCCACCAATTACATTTACTAGACTGCTTTCAAGAAAAGCTTTTGATGCCCAGTATCTAGGTCCTGTGACTTCACATAAAGATGCCTATTTTCATTTATCTTACCTGTAGCTGCTCCACAATAACTTGCAGCTGCTTCTTCTCCAGCTGATCATAAGGCCCAGCTCCGGGGGCTGCCGCAGCCGCCCTCATCAGTCGCAGCAGTTCCCGGAACTGCTCCAAGGGCTTGTGGACCAGTGACGTGATGTCAGGTCTTCTCCGGGGTATCGGAGGACTTGTGCAGAACCGGGAGAAAGCCCCGCTTGGGTCTTTTGACTTTTTTACCTGGATATGGAAGATACTTATATGTTACATATAATCTTGTATAAAGAGATTTTTGTGGTACAGTGTCTCAGTAACTAATGCATGAGCTACGTCCTCTAGCAAATTTCAGCAGGTGGGAATAGAAACTTTGGTTCGGAACCGATGAAGCAGTTTGACCGCTTAACGGGGTTCAGTGACCATGATCCTCATTAATAATTCTCCTCAGAGTTTTGAGTCTTATTGCAAGCTCGATATTGATTCGATATGTATCTCAAGCCTTTTGTTTCATACATACATAAACTCAAGCCTTTTTCCCATAGCGGTAGGCAGAAACTACAGAACGCCACCTGCTACGATCCTTACATACTTCTTTTGCTTCACTCACATTCATACATCTAGTCATACACACACGCCGGTTATGAGTACTGCGCACCTGGCCATTTTGAAGAACATCACCAATAAGGTCGGCCTTTCCATTCACGTCTGCCTTGTAAATACCTAGCCGCCTTTCATTCATCCTCTCAACATGGCCAAACCATCTTAACATACTCTTTTCATAGTTATATTCACTCTCATTATCATGATTGTCAAAATAGTTTTTCAGTTTCGTTAACGTTACTAGGTTTCAAGATCATTATGGCAAAGGTACTTACCAAAACACAGTCGGCTCTCTTAAGTCCAAGGCAGTACTTCTTATAAAGGCTAAGGAACACAGGGGTCTTCTGCAGATAGATGGCCACCACCGTCGAAGTCTGGATCTCTCCATCGTCCTGCATCACTTGATCCAGGATGTCTTCTGATAGTCGGAAGATCTGGAAGTGGCTATCTAGTTACTGTGGTTCTTTTTCCATATACTTATTTGTAGATACCTATCTGTTAAGGTATCTTCGATGAAAATCTTTCTAGCTAGCTTAGCTTCATCAGTAGGTACATATGTATTGGCAATTGTGTAACTAATATCATTAGTGCCGCTAGGTTATATGTTGAATAGTTTAGTGGGCGGCAAAAGGTGCTCACTAACTAAGTACGGTTTCAGTAAAGGTCAGACCTATCACAATGTTAGTTATCGCTATTTATTATTCATTCTATCATACAAGTATAATAGGCTATTTGACAAATTTTGGAAAATCATTTAAAATTATTCATTATTACATTCAATTCAATTCATGTATTGCATCAAATATGATATATATATGATTTTATATAAAGTTCTTATATAAAATATTTAGTAACACACATTTGGCCAAAATATAGCATGCTAAGTACAAGTTTTTCACTTAAGATATTAATTAAGGTAATACATTATGTAAATTTATGTGTCTTCATAAAAGTTAAATATGTCTGTGCTTTAGTGTATAAAAATTACAGGGTCACTTTTGAAAGAACTCATCTAACGAATAAAAACACACTACATTGATATTGCCGGGCGATTGTGTATTATCAATAAAAATGAATGTTAAAGTTTAAATTTCCAATAACACTAAGTCTGTAATGACACTGGTCTTAAGACAAGTGTTACATCACACACAAATAAACAAGTCAATAACTATAATAAAACAGTGCAGTTGAAGTGAATTTTACCATTTTCTTCAAATTAACCTAAAATGATATACGTATTACGTATCAACATTACCTAAAATTAGAATTTACAAAACTTCTGCATGATCATACATAAAGGTGTGTAAATAAGAAATAGTTCAACGGTCGAATATAACACGTAAAATGCGAACTACAATGTATGTCAAGGCAGCAAAGTTTACTTGCATGTGATCACCAGAGTTGCAACCAAACACTGGCATTCAATTCACACATTAAATTTCAAAAACTGTTATTATTTTTTTACGTGTATTTTGAAAATAAAAGTACATATTTTAGTTTAAAATAAATTGAAATATGTTTTATTACGCTATTATCTGATGACCACAATTTGTAGGATATTTTCAAGGTTTTCAAATAGCCTATTCTGTCTGACTGACCTACCGTGAAATAACACATAATAGCTATTTATGCAACTGTTACGTTATGGACGGTCTTTTAATACGAGTGCCATTTTTCGGTACAAGCGTAGAGCGTACCGAAATAGGTGGGCACGAGTTATTAAAAGACCAATAACGTACAGTTGCATACAAGATTTTATCTACGAAGGAAGGATTTTTTTCCTTTTCCTATCTGTGTTTTAACACAGATATAGTCAAATAAGTATTTCAGGAAGTGTGTTTAAGTATTTCATTTCTTATATACATGTCTTGATTTTTCTGGTAGTAAGTTATTTGTAGCCGCAACTGCTCTATTTGTTATATCTGGTGGTGTATTTTCAATATCACTTGATGTTGAAGACATTTTTAATAAAATTTGGAATACAATTTCACACAGAAAATTTTTCGCGCGTCCATTTTATTTTTATTTTTTTATTTAGTCTTTATTAGGTATAGGGCAAAGATCTTGTAGCCGCAACAGCCAAATAGTATACGATACTTTTGTTCTAAACTTGTTCCATTTTTAAAAACATCATTTACATTGTCTCGATTTCGAAGTAATATTATAGATACCTGGCTGTATGTTCAGAATGTCTTTGCTTGTGTTTTAGAATTAATGACGATTCGCATAATGCAACCCGATGTCGTTATGGGTATCATAATGAAACCGCTGTCAATTTTATAATTCGAATATAACGAAACCGAAGTAGATAAAATAACATAAAGCCTATTTTCCTCGAAGTGTTAGGTACAAAGTCGATCTGCCTAGTCTTCTCCTAACAATGTTGGGGCTTGCTACCATTATAAATGAATTCAGTTGAATACTACTACAGGATGGATGAAATAGCGAGAGGCAACTGGAACAACTTGCGACCCACGGATGCCCCTCAAGTTAAAGGGGAAAATCTACAAGTCCGTGAGTATAAAAGTCATACTGAATGTATCAGAATGTTGGGCTGTGAAAAAGATGGAAGAAAATAAATTGCATGTAGCAGAGATGAGAATGTTGAGATGTGCAGAGTGAAGGATAAAAAAATGGATAAACTGAGATATGAGTATATAGGTGAAGTTTGTAAGTGACGCCAGTGACAAAATAGTTAAAAGGAAACCGGGTGTCCTGGTATGGTCATGTAATGAGTAGGGATGAAACGCATGTTACTAAAAGAGATATTAATATAAATGTGGATGGATGGAGAGGGAGAGGAAGGCCAAAGAAAAGATGGATGGAGTGTGTGAGGAGTGTATTGAAAGAAAAGGATGGCAGTGATTTCGTGACGGGGGACAGGACGGTATGGAAGAAGAAAAAGTGTGTACATTGGATAAAGTCAGGTAGATGATGACTGTTTAAGATAGGACGACTGCCTACCACACCTTCACAACTCAGTAACTAGGTAACACCATATTTCCTGGCCAGATTAGTTAGATGCCCAAAAGCCATCAGTTTTTTTAATACTATTATTGATAGGCCATTTGACCACTACTTCACCTGATGGTAAGCGATGATGTGATCGTTATGTCAAATTCAAATTCAATTTATTGCATCCATAATGTACATACATGTGGTAAATATAAGTTTCAGAAACAATTATGAATCCTGTCGGGCACAGCAAAGGAGAGAGGAATTGCGCTCAATATTTTCCTTCTTCACTTTTTAGTTATATATTCCAGTATCTGTTTTTAATTAGTTTTATGTACTAATGTGTATGGCTTTTTATTTATATTATTATATATTATTATTAACTATTAATTTATTCGCTTAAGTTTTTGTATAACGATTAGTATATTTGATATACATCTATATATATAAAAGGCAATGTCCCGACTGACATATCAGCCTAAACCACCAATGATAGAAGTTTAAGGGGAAATTTTTAGGGAATGTTGATTTTACACTGTAGGCGTCATTTAAGAAAGGATTTTTGGAAATTCATCCTCTAAAGGGGTGAAATAGGGGATGAAAGTTTGTATGAAACACTGTCATTTTTTATTTGAAATTAATGTATTTAGCCTCTAATTGAAATTCAAAAAAAGCTTAAAGACGTATTTTATTATTTCATATTTCCCTTCCCCTATTTCGATAATAAAAGACACACGTTTTTACGCTGGAGGCGTCATCGGGCCGCCAAACCACTACTGTGGTCAACGAGGTCACAGAGCCATGATCAACTAATTTCTCTATCCTTAAAGGGAATAAATTTGAACTAGAGTTCATAATGGTTCCAACAGGATAATGCAACGGCGCTTACTGCACGAGCCGCAACCGAAATTCTGAGGGCAGCACTACCCGGACTTGCGCTGGCCAGTAAGATCGCCTGATGTAACTGTTCCAGACTTCTTTCTGCAGGTTTTTTATAAGTCACGTGTCTAATTCAACAAGTCTCCGACTCTTGAAGCCCTCAAAGATAATATCCGCCGGCAGTTCTGAGTTCTCTGCAAGACTGATGCAGAGCAAATGCCATAAACGGGCCCGAATGTTTAACAATTCTGGCGAAGCGACGGCCACTTAGCATTTTTACACATTTTCTCGACTAAATGGAACATAAATTAAGACACCAAATAAATATTATCCTAAAGCAGAAACAAAGCTTTTAATTCATAAAAAAAATTACAGCCAAAGAACATCTGGTGATAACTTTTGTGCAACCCTGTATAAATTTTCTATCGTGTCTAAGTAGGATTCAGATATTAAAAGCAAAGTGGTCTTCCACTATTTATATCTCCCCGTGGAAATCGATCCCTTGAGACCTCCGGAATAAAATTCCGGCGCTCTAACTATAAGAACAGGAAGGCAGTGCAGTTTATGCTCATTTTATATCAATGTACAAGTAATTTTAATAATATGATAAAATAATAAAGTTGATAAAATTTTGTGGTCTACTCGAACAAAGACGCGGGTGGAAATCTATGTTTGGATAATAATTGCAACATCCCATCAGAACTGAAAAAAAACGAAACAGCCAATATCGTGTAGTCCACGCAGGCGAAGCTGCGGGCGGAAAGCTAGTAGTTTATAAGTTAATCAAATTAATACTTAAAATGTTCATATTATATTTTGAGTCAATTCATTAATAACATCATTTTACTTATCGAGTTAACAGTTATCTTTATTCTTATTCAAATTATCCGTCTGATATTCGTCAATTGTGTAATAGCTTTTTCAACACACTTGCTCATAAAGTGGCTCTAATTTCACCGCAATTAGGCACATAATGACACCTATTATCAAACTGTGACTTTTTCATTACTATTATTCACAAGTGAGATAAAGAGTTATTTTTTTAATTTATTGGTTGAGTTGCTTTGTTCTTAAAAAAGTTTCGATACAAAAAAGATTGTGCTCAATAGTACAAATGCAACACATTTCATGCAACTTCGTATTTAAATAGATAATTTCAACTTGTACTTGTTTAATAAATAAAACTTTCACTTAAATATAACTTTTGTTTTTGTCTGTAATAAAGAAAACTTGAAATTCCCCATTTTGTACGTGGCTAATACGCTATCCGCAAAAAGCTCAAAAACATTCAAAACTCGTTTTCACTGTTGGAAATATTATTTTAGTATTATTTTCTTCGCAAGTGTGTTGAAAAAAGTCGTATGATACACGTGTGTATTGATGATTACCGTCCTCGGCTCTCTTAAGGTCGTGTTGGTGAATACCGCTGAGTCAATGGCGCCTCAGCGGTAATCAACAAAATTACACACTTGCACCATAATGTACTATTACTAATTATGAATAGTTTTAATCTATTTATATAATTATTGGTTAATATGTATAATGACTGAACACATGTGACATCCAACAACCCACATTGGGCCCGCGTGATGATGTTGATGATGATAGGTGGCGAGGCTATGAGTAAAATGCTGAAAGTAGCATACATTATATTATTTTCAGCGTTTTACTGACTATTTAACAACTTACCTCTTCAATATTTTGGAACAACAGCTGGTGATCGTTAGGAGCAATGAGATCAGCCCTCTCGTTCAGGGGTGACACGAATCTTACTAGGCCGAACTGTAGACACGTGCCGTAGTGCTGTTCTCTGGCCACCACTGCTAGAAGTGCGCGCTTGCGACCGTCCGTTGACAGCCCTGGCGTCTGGTGGTGGTCAAGGATTTTGTTAACTTAGTACCTGGGTATTTATTAATATATCCTTTATTGTACACCATAAAATATATTAATATAGTAAGATGGAGCTATCAGGTGAATGTGTGTCTAAATCATGCTTAACCTCGTGTTCTTACCTTCTTTCTGTGTGTTCCTTTGTGAGTTATGTATGTCGTATTTAGGTTATAACCTTGCGACTGTTGGACAGAGACTTGTCTCTGGGAGAGTATATTTGTGAAGTTATGTAAGCTGTCCTTCAATCATTTCTATTGTTCAGGCTTTAGAACGAAATATTCAATTTTTGTTCTTTGGTTTTATGATTTTTGTAACATGTGTAGACGGCGGGTTTATCATGTTCTTATAATACTTTGCTGGCTGTAATACGTATTGAATTGACTTTGCATGTCTATAGAAGATAACGTGTGCTTCGATCAAACCGTCTCTCAAATCTCGTCTCTCTTTGCCAAGTTATGACGACCGATTCATTTAATTTGATGTAACATCAATCTTTACACTAGTATGGCTAGGAATGATTGTGAATCGGTTATTACGTCATATACTGATAGTAAAAATGCGATATTGACGATCATGAAAATAATGTGGAAATAAAAGGAAAAACAACAAAAATAAACAAACAAAAAGAAATTAAAAGCAATAAATTTATTTGCACTTAAAATTATAGAACATAAATTAAAAACGAAATAAAAACAACAGGAACCAAATTTTTGCATCCAATACACGAATAAAATAAATTAAGTAGAAATAGATTACAAAATCATAAAAGTTACAAAAAAGAAAATTATACAAAAACACGCCTATGATACTATGAAGTTACAACACGCACGAAATAAGATAAAGAAAATAAATAAGGAAAGAAAAACATTAACAAATAAATATTAACAAAAACAGTTAGGTAAGCTTAAACGTAACGATTCCCCATTCAATGATTTTCACTTACAAACTAAGATTCAAAAATAAATCTACGAGCTAAAACCGTGTAAACTGCAGATTTTTAAGGAATATATTAAATAATAATAAAATTTTGACATAAAAATATTTACGTTAGGATCTAAATAAATAATTTCATCAGTAATTCCTAAAGAGTGATAAACATTATCGATCAAAAACCTGCAGTACACATAGTTCCTTAATTAAATTAGAAAATTCTAGCGATTAAAAACTAAAATAATGGAATGTATCATGAAGTATTTACAAAAACAAAAGAAAAATAATATTAATAACAAAATGCCGTACACACTACTGTACATCCTACAGATTTTTACTGTAACTCCACACATCAAGAAAATACAAGGTCTAAACTAGCACCAAATTCGTAAAATTTTTGTCTCTCAATACCAAAATAATAAATTCGAATAATGTTTCTAATGGCCAGCCCACGAGACGTAAACTTTTTGCAGAAATGTGATGAAACACAACTCTAAATAAGTTTAGAATCCAATTTTGGTAACTTGGAGTTATCATTAACGAAACACGAACGCGAGATTAATGATATATACAAATCTGTTAAATTGACTTTGGTTCACCTAACTCAACCATTCTTGGTAATTTATTTTGTAACAGGCCTGTTCCCGATAGAATTTCCCATTGGCAAATTCTCAAGAGTGGGGATGAGATTATGTTTTAGAAACCATAGTCTTAGTCCCAACTACTTCGTTTCTAACATCAAAATAGAGCAGCCAATTGCTGCTCAATTTCGTTAAGAAAAAAGCTTCCGGTTAAGGCTACGAGTTGTCTGTCAGTGAATATAACATTATCTTAGGCAGATTCTACCCAAAAGTTAAAAATTAAATCTGAAGCATCATGTTTACATCAAACGAACTGGCCAGAAAGATGACTAGTTTCCAAAACGATACCGATGAGCTGTCAAACGATAATTCCGTTACCGACCTCTTTAGAAAACGTCACTTGAGGCAGGTGGAGCTTGCGTCTGTCCAAGGACTGGCTGGTCGAAGAACAGGCTGTAGGTGGCCTAGCTACAGTAGCTGGGGACGCTAAGGCTGTTGACGCTACTAAGGCTCTTGGGGACCTTGGAGGTGGAGGGGGCGTAGATTCTGCAGTAGGTATGGTCACTTGGGTCAATCTCGGTCGGATACCAACACCGTTTGGTGGAACTCTTCTGAACGTCTCTATGTTCAGCATTTGACCTGATGATCTGGAAAAAGGTAAGGTGATTAGTAAACTGCTCAAGTATTTAATTATTCAGATACGCTCAAGATTGAATATAATCATGTGTTGCTTCTAATTGGTCTCAATAAGTAGAGATTTTATGTGATATGGCTCATCCCAGCCAAGCCCAATCAGGACCACGAGGATTATGGTTCTTTCGCTCTAACAATAATAATTATGTATTAATGTGTAAAATAAAGTATATTATTACTACCTATTTCTCATAGACAACAATGGAAATGCTTTGGGCTTATTATGTATTGTAAATTCAAGCTCACTTACAATCATGGCAGTTCTACTCACTTGACAAGACCTCGGACCTCCTCCTCATTGGACGTCACCACATTCTTGTTGCCCACGAACACGAGGTAGTCTCCTGCCCTGAGCCCTGCCCGTTCAGCTGATCCTCCGGCCGCGACTCTCTCGACCCTGGGTGGTCGGGTCCAGACCACTGTAAAGCCGAAACCACTGGCTGTACCACGGATGAGTCTGGAAAAATGAGGAAGAATTTAGTTGCGTTGTTTTGATATCGACAACAAGAGAAACAAATACATAAGATTAATTTTAGTACGGCATAAACGGTTCAATGTAGAATTCCCTTCATGAATAAGTACGTGTTGTATATTAGTATCAATATAATTTATTTGAAATCTTAAAATTTGATTTGGTACTTGTGATAGGATCTATTCACAAGGATGAATTCACGATGGTGACATCTATAAACGATGAATGAAAAAATGTGCTTACGATATGAAGGCTTTGAAACCTATCCTTTATTTGTTTGAGCAAATTCTCGTGAAGAGTTTCTACTGTGCAAATCTATTTAGATGTCTTTTGAATGGTTCAGTATAAGTTGATCTTTTTCATAATATTGAAACGTGCAAGGAATGGAAAAAGGAATGTGCTAATAAGTATTATGTGAATGTCAATGGAGATTATAAGAACAAAGCAAGTCGTGTTTCGCTAGACTGTGTTCAATGTCAAGTCTTCCAATAGCTCAACTTCATATATTAAGTTGTCATCGTTAACGACATTATTCGTATTTTCAAAAAACAATAATACAAGTCTATAGATCGTACTCACTTCCTTGTCGTCGTAAACGGTGTCCGTCCGTTCCTGGGTGGTCTCTTGGGTGCGTTGGGGTCTTCGGGGGGATCCAGCTCCAAGTATCGAAGGAATAGGTGCTCATCAGCCTCCCGCTGCAAGGCAGCGGCCACCGCCTTCTGCTGGCTCGCTGTAGATGCAGGGCCGTTCGTTGCCACCACCGCTGTGGATTTGGATGATGTATTAGATGAATATAAAATAGGACTAGCCAATATTTACTCAAGTTGATGGATTTACTTTACTGAGTAACATATTTTTTATTGACCTACATTATGAAATATTGAAGATTGATATATAGGTGACCCAACGGACAGTCGATTTCAGCAGAAATCTTTAGGATGTTCATCCTAATAATAAGAGTCTAGTCCTAGCATTGTTATCTGTTCAGATAACAACGCATCTAAATAAAAGCAAGATTTTTAAGTTCAATTAGGATCAGCAGTATGTTTTTAATTTCTTGCAAGTATTTTTTAAATGTTAAAAAACTCACCTTTATCATTATGATTTTCTTTAGTGCCATCATTAGTGCTAGTTTCAATGTTGTCAGTAGCCATTTTACGAGGATCCCCTTCAGTCACGCGGTCCTCTCTAACGAATCTGTCATTTGCTTGTACTTGCGCCGCGTTCTGGCCGCGTCCAGAGCCTTGTTGCAGGAAGTACGTGCCGGATATGTCGCTGTTAATAGCATCTTTTAGTGGGAACGAGACACATCCTAAAAACTCGCTCCGCCTGTAACAACGGAGAAATAATTAACAAATGACATAACTTCGCCTAAATCTTGGTCCAAATACAGGATTGTTTTCTAAAATTTAACTCTAAAATCAAGTACAAAAGGTGAATGTTCCACGTCTGCTCCATTTCGCTCGTTAAAGGTCAATAGATCGTCTGCGAGATGGAAATAATATGTAAATGTACGCAATGGGGTGATGTCACTATGTACAATAATGGCGAGTCCGAGCCGGATCCACATGGACAAAAGGATCCACAATGCAAATTTATTCTAAGAGAACATACAGGATTTGGTCATGAAGAAAGTTTATATCAATTGGATAAAATTAGACCTTCCGATATATATAGCGATATAAGTAAAGGGTTACTAATAATAATAAATATACACGAGGAAATCACATCATCTTTTTAGGAATAATACGGTGACAATAAAATACACAAGTAGCTCTATACAAAAAAAAAGGGTTGGATACAGAATTCACAAATAAAGGAAACATCAGATACAGCATTTGAAGCAGGGTTTACAAATACGAAAAACATACGCTGGTTTAACGAATATAGTGTTTATTAATAAAATATTAAAAGCCGGGGAGTGAGCCTGTAATATACATGAGTCATCAGTAAGCCGCCCTTAATGCAGCGTGCCAGGGAGGCTCGCGAGTCATGGCCTACATACATAATGCGTATTACGTAAGGATTCATCGATATGGCTTGCCTGTTACGCATAGTTTCAGGAGTGGGAAGGCTTTTATTGGTTTATCAGTCATTCTGACGTAATTGCTGTCCAATTTCATTATTTCTGAATGATTTCGTTTCTGTATTGTCCACTTTTTCCTTGTTACCAACTTTGGAATTCAGATTGTCTCTTTCAAGTTCATTATTATCGCCATTGTTCTTTACTTTACTCTCATTGTTTTCTTCACTTTGTTCATTACTTCAATCAATTCCAACTTCATAACGATCACGTATAATTATTTTACATTCTTCACAACTATTTCCAGTGTAATCAAGTCGAGCACGAATGTTGTTTTTATAGGTATCGCAGTTTGATCTGTGCTTATAAACAGCTGTGCAGTGGCATGCACTCTAACAGAAATAGCTTCGCGTGCTCTATTAGCATGCACGTAAGGGGAAAGTTCACTCGACCTTGCAGGTTCATCTGATAAATAGTTTCTACCTTGTCTGATTTAAGTGGCATGAGGGTTTCTTTAGTTAAAACGTAAGTGAGCTCGAAAAAGTCTGTTGCTTTAGGGCGATAGCATATATAGATATAGAATTAAGTGAATACGGAATATGTTTTCAAAACGATGACAGGTCTTTGATAAACAAAGGTTATATGTAAGTCAGAAAATGCTTAGTATATTAAAGACACATCATATAAATGGCAATATCAGCTTGCAAATAACCAATCTATACTCTACTAACCACATGTTATTAGATATAGATTACGAAACTGCTCTATGAGGCTATATAGTTTTGTTTCCGTCTAATCACTGACCCGGACTTGCCTCCTTATATGTATGATACTTCATCGTCAACTGGTGGTCAGTTCGAATCATTATGTCCAATAAGGTCTTAATGCGCTCATGTCGGTAACGAACCGGTACTAAATTAGGGCAATGTACTAAGTATCCAGCTTTGTGGTATTTTATCTTAGATTCCATATGATATATGGTACTGGCGAAACGTTAGTGACCAATGTAACATCTCTGCCTTCTTCTACCTCTTTGGGAAAATAAATGTATATTTCGTCAAAGGCAGAAGTAACATATGGACGAAAATGATTTCTAATATTTTGTAACTTTTCTACTCCATCTTCATCATCGACAATATGAACAGGAAACTAACAACGCCTGAAAAAGTTTTGTTTCATTAGTAAAATAGAAACGAAACACTAATTTATTCAACAGTAACACAAAAAAGATAACTTTTAGAGTGGACTGGCAACAACAAAGGAAATTTTACGTGAAGCAAAGTAACGTCCAAAAATTCAATTTCCTGAATAAAACCGATCACACCTTAATTACTCTGGTCATTAATTGAACCAATTTCAAGTTGAGATTTGAATGCCACCGGGTTACCTGGCAGCCTAGCAGGGTAACTGGAAATTTAAATTGATTACGAATATTAATTGGAGACCGTGCGAAAAGCTCTCGAAATTTTGCAGCGTATTTTTGGTGTCGAACGTTTCATGTTTTTGTGCAGGTATATCGGAAATTCAAAGTTTCATCTCGAATAATGATAGCCGTATGATTGCAGAAATGAATTTATAGATTGTGGATAATGAACGATACATTTTGATATTGTATGTATTTCTCTGTTAACAGGATTATAGTGAAAATGGGTTTATATTTTTTGGATATTATTTATTTCTTTTCTCATGGGTTCAATAATATTACTTATCAACATGACACTATCGATTTTCATACGAATGCATATACTCGTATGTCTAGACATGGTATCGTTGAATTTTATATACAGGAGGCAAATTACGTCCACTCACATGTATTATACTGTTTGTCATGTCATTGCCTTCCCGTCATTACCATACATATTTAATAAGAAGCAATCTCCGAAAGCAATTGGTCTGTAATATGAATAAACGACCAGGAAATCCACGTTTGTTTGTACATTATTGTCAAATACTTTTTTTTTGTCAATTGCTCCTCCATTAAGTGGCAATACATTTAAAATATCTTCTCTCTATTGCTCGTCTACACTCATTTCTTCTTAACATTCTTGATTCGTTATCATATCTTCGCTTACAACAATTACGCACAACATATATCTATGGGGTTCGTGCAGGGTCTTCCCCTAATCACATAAGCCTCTAAGCATGCAAGGGGCTGTTCCAAAGCCTTTCCTCCCATCCTGTGCATTACATTGGAGTGCATCCATGCGTACTATAGAGTGACGGGGACACCAAACTTACGGGGATAGCTGTCACTCTTCTGATATCGTGCTGATGGTAGATTCCGTCATTCTGTCCAAGATATCTGCTGGTAGGCTGTTCTTTCTGGTTCTTTGTTCTGGTGGGTCCCATTCTGGGAGGCTGTTCTTTCTGCTGAGCTGCATTTGGCGATGAGCGTGCTGGTGCGAGCAGTGCTGCCTGGGTGGAGGGTCCTCGCGAACCCGGGTCTGACTCAGCCCAGCAACCGTTTGGGAAACGAACGACATCTGTTTTTGCGATTTGACTGTAAAATATATAGTTGTATAGTGTGGACAGTGGGGGGGGGAGAAATCTGTTTTAACTTTTGTTGTTTCAGGGTTTGAAAAGCGCGGTTAATATAAACGGTTTCTCGTAAATCGCGGTAGTTTTTATATTCTGTCTTATGCAACGAAGACACGTCGGGTACTGTCGATTTACATATTCCTACTGCCAATTAAACGAGCCCTAAAGCTACTAATGATTAGTAGAATATCCAATTAGTTCCAATTAACATAAGACTTACTAATCTAATCAAGACTAATTGATACAGTTAGAGCTTAGAGTTGCAATATATACCTTCATGTCCTTTGTGTGTAACCACAGGTTGGTTACAAATTATGAAGTAAAAATACGTTAACTGCTTAGAACTGAAAGTTTAAAATAAAAGAGAAAGCAAAAAATAGTCACGCGATTTAGACTTTCAGAATTACCTACAGTTATATACTAACTACTCACTACTCACCTTGGTATATTTTTTTTAAGTATTATTTCATATATTATACCGTTCATATGTACTCATATATGCCCTTAAAGTTTTCGAAGAAGAAGGATGACCTACAAGGTATTTATGGCAACAAGTTAACATACATAAACAGTATTAGTTTCAAATAACAGAAACCGGTCCAGAAGAGTCCTAAGTAGTCCAATGTAGAACTAGTTGAAAACTTTGTGTTCGCTCATAAGTATTGTAGACCCAAATCTACCCATTTACATCAACGTTTGAAGCCAGACCTTTTTCCAACATGAGGTTTTAGTCGACAACATATAGCATGTAGGTTCTCCGCGAAGGGTTGGTCCCATTGGGAGCCGACCACAAATAAATAACTACTCAATTCCCTATAAAAGTAGCCTGACTGCCCTTTGTCTCCACTGAAGGTTGGAAAAGGAAAAAGTACAAATCGTCGGTCATCACGCGAGCTACGAACACCCCAACATTAATGAATTGGCAATTTATACAAATTACTCTATTGTTTTTTTTTCGTTCGTGAAGACAATTTGAGAATATGGGATTCTAAAAGCCATTTGGAGCATTTTTATGGGTTATTGTAACATGTTTTTTTCTCCATTATGTAGTTAAATGGTGGTAGATATATTTTCAATTATTTTTAGGTAGTGTGCTGTATTAAAGGTGCTAGTGATATTACAGGCATTTTATGAGACATGTTAACTTTGCTTTTAAAAGTTGGCAACAGATCCTTAGGTGTTAGGTGCCATAATAAAGATAATGCTAACTCTGCTCCTATCTGTCTCGAAAACTATATCTTTGTTCTAAACTTATTTTTCAACAGTTGTAACAGACTTTCATACTATACGCTTACACGAGTACTAAAGCCGTAAATACTCATAAACACAGTATATAACATAGGTAACGTACTACGACTACTACAGCGCACATTTGGACTATTTTCCTCTGAAATAAATTTCCCTAATGGCCCCGTAACATACGCAATATAAGTACCCTGTGTAGCAACTTGACGGAGTTCCGCAGTTGTTTTGAAGACATTATTTTTAAAACTAACAACTGCATACTGTTCAGTTTAATGGCCCCATTAAATGGTCACAATGTTTGGAGTATTTTAAAATGAATGCATATTTCAGAGATTGTAGCTTTTTGTGTACTGTGTCTACTTCTTGATATTTGGAAGTCAAAATATTTAAGGTAGCGTTCTGAAGTTTTGCCAGCAACAAGATTTTATTCGAAACGCAGATAATAAAATTGAGAGAGACGAGAAAAGGAGTCCAGTAGTTATAAATTGTAAAAGAATAGTTGATTTAAAAGTAAAAAAACACGGCTTGTAAAATTTGTGTGTCAAAACCTTTTCTTATTAGAGTAGGGGCGCCAGAATCTTATCCTATTACTAACAGTAGACTCCCTTATAAGTAGGTAGAAACACTTAAATATGTACAAAAAAACTAGAAAATACAAAAATAATCAACCTTAAAAGTAAAACTTACATTAATTCTCATATAGCCCGTAGCTGGGAGCAATACACTCATACATCATCTTATTTACTTATATGCAAGAGGGGTGCCCGACTAAAGGGCTGTTCGTTTGGCAGCCTGCCAGCTCGTTTGGTCTTCAGCTACCCTGGATTATGGGGATGTTGGAGCTTAGTCGTTGAGGGGTGGGCAGAGAGCACGGATTTGTCGAAGTGGATGTTTTAGTTTGGTTTTGGTTTTGAATTAAGGACGACTGAGTTCGTAAAGTTTTTAATTGCTTTTTTATTCTGTGTGCTTACTTTTGTTTAATATTAATTTGATATATAAATAATTTTACAATAACATGAAGGTAATCTTGATATTTAAACTTGAGATGGTAGTCCGTTGGCGAAACGACGATTAGTTTCTACTGTACAAAAATTTTTTTAGGTCAGTCTGCGCAAAGGACAGGTGACAAAATACTTTGTTTGTATCTACTAAGGACCTAGTTACTAATGCCATGGACCTTTATGAAAGACTGAATTATGATGATAGTTTCTTATTCAGAATTAATTATCCACAAGACGAAGCTAACAAATTACTTGATGATTATATGACGTATGATGATGGATCTCATTTAGAATTTCGGAATGACTCAAGTGTTTGAAAAATTGTCAATTCATTTTCAGATTACTTCATAAATGGTTTTTATACCAGAGTCCAGCCACAACTTGATTCTTCAATTCCATTCCAAATTAACACCAAAAACTAACTAATATACGGTAACCTTTTCCAGTAACAAGCGGTTATTAAGTATTTGACGAGCACCATTAACCTTTGGCTTACCGACGGCAAACAGAACGACTAGTAGGGGCGGCGCCCTGTGGATGTCGTTACGGCTGGTAGCCTATAGGTATGTCTATAGGGATATATGGCTGTAGGGGAAGAGTGGGTAAAATTAGTCTTGTGTAGGTAGGTATGGCAGTAAAATTTAGGACATAATTGTTTCGGGGAATGCGATGGACTAAGTGGTGGGCTGGTAGTCAGGTTATGGGTGATAGTGTGGCTGTTTTAAAGGTAGGATTTTATAGATTGACATTATAGTAAAAGGTAGATGAAGAAAATGGTAATGGTACCAATTTTGTCTGAAGTTTCGAAACCCTGATAAATGAAATGCAATTGTTTTTAGTTCTGACGTCATTTTCACGAATTTATATGCTCTTTTGGGGTCATACAATCACAATAACTAACTGATTATTGAAGGCAGTTCATTTTCAGAAGGTCAGACCAAACCTACATCAGAAGAACAAATCTAGGAGAAAGCATATTAGAAAATCTTGATGTGAAACTTTTAAACTTGTCTTTAATATAACCTTGTAAAATGTAGATAAATTCAGTGCGATCTCACGTTGTAAATGCCCGAAACGGCAAAGCATTACATTACAACAGCTAAATGACTCGACATAAGATCTGATTGTCACTAAGCCGCAGATAAAAGCCACACATTGCATACTAAACTCACAGATGTTACTGGCAACTTGCAATTACAGTCCACAAAGTCTTTGAAAAAAGACTGAAAGAGTTTGATAAGCCATCAAATAAAAGAAAAACTTAGAATTAGCAAACTCACGTTTCTTGTTTTAACCTTCATGATCTCCCATCAAAGTCCTGGCAATTAGTGACCAAAAAGTTTTGAAAAAAGAGTTCGATTAACAAACCCACACATTCTTTCTTTTAAATTTTTGAACCCTCATGATTCCTCCTTCAAATCACTTTGAACAAGATCCAATCAAATAGAAGCTGTATTAGCTTGCAAACAAACATAAAAATAATTTGTTCGAGGCAAAGTCATGAGCGCAAACAGTCAGGGAATGTCAGCCCTGCCCCTGTTTGCCATGAACGAAATGAGGTATAGGGATGTCGATAAAAAAGATTCACGATATTTTGAAGCCACAATTTATATCTATTTTGTTTTTTTGTTTGGGGTCTATGTTATCTGTGGTAAAAAAAATACATATCATAATGGGCTGCGCAAGGATGTAGTATTTACTATAGTCTTATCTATATATAAATATAATATATATAATCTTTCACTGGCAAAAAATACGAATAAAAACTGTCCTTAATGATCAAATAAATTCGGGGACTTTCCTCTTCGCTTGCCCTTTGAATTAGTATCGATTTCTTGCATGAATAAACTCTATTTTCGTTGAGTAATCGTTTATTCGAGAAAACAATAGAAACACATTAATTACGATACTAAAATAAACAAAAGTCAACAAATTATTCGGTGCTTTTTGTTTCAATATTGTTTTTCTCTCGTTGAAGATCAGTGTGTAGACCATACCGAGACGTTTGCTTTGTTTAAAAGTGAAGTATTTTTTATATTAATATCTGAAAATCTCTGTTTTTGTTGGTACCTACTAAGTTTGCCAACTATATTAACTAATTTTGAAGTATAATACCAACATAGGTGTAATATTATAACAAAAGATTTGAAGCGAATTTTAAAAATTCATCTCGGAAATTTTGAAAATTTCTATCCGCCTAAGTATTCTATTTAGGTTTTGGGATATGGGAAAATAGTTATTTTTATCATGGATGCAGGTAGTAATTCATAAGTTTAATCATATAGATATCGGCAGCTAATATAATATACACATATATCAGCTCCAAAAAACGTGTAGAACTTAAAAGAAAAATAGTGTTGTACTAGCATGTAATTTTAAGGCCAGTTAATTTATCTAAACAATATTTTTACACCCCAATGCAGATTTATTAACACAGTATTTATAAAACTATTATTTTCGTGGCAGCCCTGGTATGATAACACGAAGGGGTTTCTGCTAAGCATTAGTTGAAAGTTGGATGCTTAAAAAACTTTCCTAATAGCATAGGGGGATAAATTTCGTTGCTTTTCCGGGTTTTACTGTGAAATTGGATTTCGAGAAAGACGGTTTTGATTAGGCTTTGTTAATTATCGTAAAGTCGTGTATAATAAAACAGATTGTTCAATGCATTAAGAAGTAATAGCTGTGAATTTGACAGGTGTTGTGATTGATTGACAGATAGGCCTGTTAGACTAAACAGATAGTAGCCTAAAACCATTTGTAGATTAGTTAGTTTAGCTCACATAACCGAGGTTATTTTACCAAATTACTAAAGCTTAATTTACAGTTTACGTTCAGCACACAATTATAAAGGCTATTTAATTTTTTTCAGGACCTGGTTGTAAGTAAGCAACGAATCTAACATTAACCTGTTCTTAATACACCATTGCTAGTTTATATTTTAGTGCCCTACGTCTTGTGACACTGTCTCCGACACTCAGAAACAAAGTTATAAAGTAATAAGGTCGTGACCCATATCCTTCAAATGCTAGCAAACACAGCAAAGCAGAAATAGGTCAACTTACTGAAGCAAAAAGTTTAACAAACATAATTATTATGCTCTAGTAAAGACTCAACGTGTAACGAAAATAATTAACCCATCACCCAATTTTTCTCCACTCCAGTGTAAACAAAAAACGCCAACCGAGCAATTACACTGGGCGTCCTAAATAAACGGCATATTACAGCCCGGGAGCTAATCCAAGATTTACCGAGCGGTCTTTTACGATGGCCCGAAGTGTTTATGGCCTCAAACAGCGTATAACACCCCCGTGAGATCAGCTTGTTACTTATTGATAATATTATGTGTTTTACGGTTTTTCGTAACGTTATGTTACGGTTTTAAAGGGTACTGGGTCTTAAAATGGTGGATGGTTGTGTAGGCCTTATAATACTACCCAGAAACGATTGATATGTTGATGAAAAATGTTTTTTTTTTGTTATAGAACAGCGCGCTTATGCGAAAATTAATAGCTTTTTTGCTTATTCATGATTCTAGGACCTTAGAGTATACAGCGTTTTGAGGTAGTTGCTCTATTCATGAAATTCTAATGTAAATCTTGATCAACAGAAACCTTGATTAATGGAAATCCACATACCCAACCCGCAGTCATTGACGGATCGTAGAATCAGATATCACAGTAGTTTAATTACGTGGGAGGCCAAACTGACCGGACCGCCACTTTATCAGCAACCCGGTCAAAAAGGACAAAGAATTTAAATGAACATCGTCCCGCCCTGTCCAAAATCATTTGTAAAAAAATATTCGAAAGTCACATACACAATAGGATGCATGCTCCATTTGTTTTCCGTTTCAGAGAATTCAGGGCGAGAATTTTCCAATATGGCGCAACTATAATAGGGGTGGAGAGCGTCAGAAAAAACGACAATAGTGCAGACTTTCCGAGTATTCAGGGGACTTTTCAATAAAACGTAGAACAAAGGCGTTCTGGCTTCCATTGTAAAACAATGCACAATCGTCAGGTCTAAAGATCAATAGTACTAGAAAAATTTAACGGTGGAAACGGCTAGAACACGTAAATATGTATGCAGGTACGTATAGATAGTAGAACTCATCAGTGCGCGCGGCGCTATGTGTGGGTGGTTGTTTGCTCGGACGACCGACTGCCGCGTCACTGCCATACAAATACATAATGTATAATTACAAGCGCACACACACATTGTGCCACGCCACGCGCAAAGATGAGTTGAACTATCTATATGCATTCGTCACAGTACATCCACAGGCAAAATGTGTTGATGATGGCGTGGCTAAGATAGCCGGTGACTACTGAGTTGACATATTCCTAGAGGTGACTGTATTGAAGGAAAAGAAGATATCGCTATGCTGCGCTGACCACAAATGTGTTGCGATCAGGGCAGTGGATTATGATGGGGAAGGTTCTCTGTAAATCATAATTTATTGATAATTACAATCTGCGTAATTCAATTCTTATTGCTAGTGAGTGTACGCTCCAAGCGACGAATAATATTACAGCACCAACCCAAATACTAGTGTTAACAAAATCTACTATAACTGTTCACGATCAAGGAGTAACTACAACGTAAAAACGAAACCGTAAAACTCGAGTAAAAGTAAAATAAGAGCATAGACGAAACGTATATTGTTGAGAGCAGCAACGTACTCAAAAATAAACGAAATAAACCCCGCAGTGGATGCATAAAATAATGAAGCCGGCAATTCAGCACAAGCGAATCTCTTTGAAAAGGTACACTGAATACTCCTCTCATTTTCCAACTGTACAAAAATAGAAAATATTGTGCAGGGTTGTGTTCAACAGTGCATAGCTTCAGACTGTATATGGGATTCATTAAGCGTTTTTTAGATTTCTCAAAAGTCTTCGTGATAGGTCAATCTTCACATGGAATATGGCTCTTTTTTCTTACCTTGGCCTTTAATAACGGCCTCAATAAAAGTTTTAATATATAAGTAAGGTTTCTATTACTTAATATTGAGTATTTGCTTCGTGTGGAATGAGTAATAAACGTTCGAATAGCGCCGATGCCCTTATTTACTCGTGGGGTATTATTAAGATTCTGTTCGTGTTTTCCTTTTTGGTATTGAATCGTTTATGTTATGCAGCATAAACTGTAGTATGGTTTTCTTGTTTAGTCTGCTTTGTTAGTGCTGATGATTATATATAATAATACTATTGATAATACTGGAATGAAAATTATAACTGATCGTTATTAAAGGTTGTCAAATATCAGGTATATATATGTTGTCAGGTATCAAATATTATAAAAATATGTTTTACGATTTTGGTATACCTTCATAATAAAATGGAGTATATTCCATCCATCTATCGACTTCGTGACCAAATACAATCGGCTCATTTCCTAATTATAACATTAAGCTTAGCCCTTTAAAAACACCCGAAAACTTTATTTATAAATACTCATAATGTGTTATCTAATTTTGCTGAAGATAAAACCCGATTAAAATAAACGACGGCAGAAAGTAAGGAGGAAGAAAACAACACCATTATCTCTCTACCCATTGTACCAACAGGATAATCTGAAATGTAAGGATACAAACATTCTATGCATACAAAATGTTATTTCCTCATGTTGGAACTACTGTATAGCTTATAGCCACATGTATAACTACTACCGTGTTGTTTTAGTAGTTGTTTGCTTATTATGTAACTTCAACAATTCTATCTTCTGTGTCTAACACAAACACTGAAATACGAAGACCATGCTGGCACTATCTACCGTACAGTCACAATGTTTAGTTGTATAACTTGCCTATTGTGAGTTCTCTAACTACAGAAACTGAAACACAATGATTAAATGAAGAAAATAACAAACACTGTAATGCGTAGCATTATTACTATTCAACATTAAGCAATATAATTCGTATTAACCACAGAAACTCAAAAGCCAACATACCAACATTCAACAACAAAAAAGTTCTATCCTACATGTTGGCACTACCGTATAGCCGAGTGTATAATTGTATAACTTCCCTACGGCGTGGTTTTAAGGTCACATTAGTGACAGGTCATCGCGCAGAGCTCGGTTCTAACCTAATTGGTATTACACTTTCACTTGGGGGTAAGCGGATTAGGAACTCGGTGCTCAGATATGGTTTTAAAAGTGAGAGTTAATATTGTATGTTATGTTATTTGATAACATGGCCCATTTTAACTCTAAATAAACGCCCAGGCAGATATAGGTATTTTAGTCTTGGTTTGTTTTGGGTTACCAAAGGAAATAAAGTCTTTTAAGATTGTCTTTGAGCACAGAAAACTACTGACAGGATTGCCAAACAATCATTATCCAAATTAAATTAAATACTTTATTGGAATGAGCCTAGCTTAATTAATTATATCTCCGTTAGATGGATTCCCATGTGCAGCTGTTACAACGCTACGTTAAAAAACTGGTCAGAAAGTAAACTAATTATGACTCTCTGAATTCACTTTTTAACACATTTTCCCTTTCAGCATGGGCAGAACTCCAAGTTATTCAGCGAGTGCGTCACTATTTTATACATTTGCATAAGTTTAGTTCGGAGCTTGTGATCTATCATTATCTTTTTCTGGCTTTATGCCAGCTTGGACTGTGGTCATTTTGAGGTTTTCTCATTGGGGAAATACCTACATTAGAGGTAATGAAAATGAAGAATGGTTTTTTGAGAAGCATGAAGATACCATGGAGACTTCTGGTCGTTTATGTGATAGGGATATTTAGTAGCTGTCTGAGTATTTTCAGCAGATTGTTAATTTTCATGGATAGTCACGGGTAGATTTACAGTTGCAGCCTCAAATATGGATTTCCGACAATATGTTTGACATAGATACTGTAAGGGTTACACTTATGTTAATAAAATAAATTTTAATATTAAAAAAGGTATTTAATATGAAATTGCACCAAAATAATGTAAAAAGAATAGAAAATGTTACAAAAAGGTTACAAAATGTTGGATATTGTGCGAGCTCGATATAAAACCGAAGACTGACGTACTTGCGTACGTGACGATACTACATTTTATAAATTAACATAATTTGCTGTATTTTAACTAGGCCAAAGTACCATGTGCGGTTACTAACCGTACAGATACCTTATCAAAGGAATCAGGGTCATATTTCTGCAAACCCCTTCAGAGAAAAAGGCGTGGTGTAATAATTATGACGGCGGAATTTCAGCCAAAAAGAACATCGCACAATTCACAAGTAATCTGGCTTAACTGTCTACCCCAAAAAAGCACTCTCATGAACCATAAGGACGCAGACGTAAAGAAAATAAATAAAAATGCTTCACACGGCCACATTGAAATGAAAAATGGCCATGTGTGTTCACACATACGCGACTATCCTTTCAAAAACTAAAATATTTATTTTTATTTTAGTCTCTACTTTACCAGATAGGATTTGTTTTTTTGTTATTCATATTTGTAAAAGGTAATATCTGGATTCGCTTAAGGAAATTGTTTCACTGATATACTGTAGCTTGCACTCTATCGCATCGAGTCTACTCTATTGCAAAATATTTACTTTTAGTTCCTGAAAAATGCCTTTAGTCACGGGAACGAAAAAGTGGGTTTAAAGCTAGTTATAACTGAAAATATCCAGTTGATTAATAAAGCACCTAGTACACTATTCTCACAAAGTACTATCATTTTTAAATGACATTTCTATTGTCTTGAAAATGGATTGACATCCATTCTACATCACATTTATAAATGGCCGTTATTTAGTACATGGAGAACGAATATTAGATTAGGGATCGATATAACTTTGTCCTTTGACTCGGTTCCGTTAATTTTTGTTGGTTTAATACTTAATGGTGACATTTGGACAAGAGGACTTCCTGAAATGTCAGACTTTATTAATAAATCTGTTTGTTAACATGATAATGAAGCGACATCAGGTGGTATTTAATATTTTTTGTGTGTTTAATTTTTTATTACGATATTTTAGGCTGACCAAATCAAGGCTTGGTTATTTTTCCTATTTGGAAAAGCCGTTGGCTGCCATTTGTAAGAAATTGGAACTATATTTAGGTATAGTCAGAAAACTGACATCTGATCAAGGGGTATCATATAGTCCAGAGATTACAAAGGCAATTGGTCCATGTAAAAAACTGGAATTCAGCAAAGTTTCAAAAAGGGAGAAAAATATTTTCAAAATGATTCAAATAGCCAGATAGTATACTTGTATAGAAAGACAAAAATACATAGGTACCTGCCGCTTTTCGATAAAAAAAAGTCTAAAAGATAATCCCTTTCCAATAAAAACGAATTTACGTGGAATTTTAAAATTCAATTCTAAGTTTGAGCCCTAGATCGCCCTACAAGGCACATTCGTGCTGAGCGATCGATGTTTAAGCCATGCTTTACAGTATTTATTTACTGAAACAACTTGAATAAGAAATAAGCCATAGAGGTCATTTGAAGTTGGCTCATTTATTCTTTAGAAGATTTCCCACGTGGAAAGTGGATGTTTTCTTCCACTTTGTCTGACGTTCCCTTTGTTTATGAATATTGAATGTAATTTTTTAAAGTTGGTGTTTCTGTGTCCTAGCAACAGCGTTTTACACGAATGTGTGTCAGATTAAGGAATATACAGAGACACAGAGTATGTTTACATAGTTTTTAAGAGTAGGTATCTTATTTAAAGCATTGGAAACAGATGCTTTCTGGATTATGCTACGACAGCTGTATAAACTAGAATTTATAAGAAATGAAATCATGATTATTTTTCAAAACTTGTTAGGTGGAGGGACTAGACACTATTGATTTGATCACCATACTAAACAATTCGATTAGGGCACCAGTTTTCTATAGACTTCCTTGATGATATAACATTTAAGATGGGATGTCTGGTTCATTACCAGTATAACACGGTGCTTTACGTAAGCCACCAACTTTAAAAACAAGGCATTTGCATCATTTGAATTTGGTACAACGAGAAAAAGTTAGGTGAATTTTGATATTACCGCCACCTGGAGCCAATTTTCAAGGAAGATTTGGTGCATAAATTCTGTGTATCCAAAATCCCTTGCTGGGGGATTCTTCTAATATATAATACAATAATCTGCACCCATGATGCGTATCGTATGCATAATTCAGGCGCTTCCGCGTGTTCATATCCTCATATAAGGAAAAAGTCGGTTAATAGGGCCATGTCTGGTTGGATACAGGAAAAGTCACGTGTATAATTAAGATATACATGTTACTGATATTGTATAATTATGAAGCGAAAGGAGTAGGAATGTAAGGAGCGTAGCAGGTACATGGCGTTTTGATGATTCCGGCTACCCCGTAGGAATAAGGCGTATACATTAAATTATTTAGAATATTACAGAATTTTGGAGGCTTGGTTGTTTTACAAGGTCACAAAAAATAAAAAATCTTATGATCGTTGTCGAAGTCGTTGCCAAGCATGGTGATTTCAATAAGTTTTTGTTTGCTTGTTCATTGGGAGAGCCATTTCAAGAATTAAAAGTTAGTGTGATGATGTCAAATAACCCATTACCAAGAACAGAAAACCATGCTGTAGGAACTGAAATTTCATCCACGTGAAAACACCCACCTAACTTCGCCATAAGCATTAATCGTATGTGACTTTATAGTTTTCTTTAATACCATTAGGTAGCAAGACTTATGGTTTAAAATAAATTGTAAGTAATAGCTCACAGTTGTGTGCTTAAGCTCAATAAATGAGCTTTTAAGCTGATAAGGTAGAATTAGGTCAAGAGGTATGAGATCCAGTGTTCACGAAAGGTTAGTTCTTAGTTTTTCTTGAGTCTTACATGACGCTTTTATTTTGGGGTTGGTAGAGTTTGAAGGAGAAAAGTTCTATGTGAGAAGTGATATGATTGAAAAGGGAGTCAGTAATAGCGTGACTGGATGAGTGGTCTATACCCAGAAGAAGAAAATGTGTTGTGTCGATCCCAAATAATATGGGACAAGGACAGGAAGATGCTGATGATGATGGTAGTGTTAGAAGTCGAGGCAATCGAAATAAGAAACAGGCTGCCTTAGAAAGATTGTGAAGTATCTTCTTGAACTATAGAACAAAAACTTAAGGCACGATGGATGTCCATTTTGAATAAATAATGAGAGCAAAAACATAAGCCTGACTGATTACTTGGATGGAAGTTGTTGTCTACCATCCTTCATAAGCAATCAAGGAAAAATGCGGCAGAATGCCAATCTACTTAGGCGCCATCCTTGTTTATTACTTACTTCGATTTAGTAAATAGCCTGGCTAATACTATATGATATATTAATTATTTAGCCTCGTTAGCCAGGCTTACACAACAAAAAACAAATCCTCAATTTGTTTGCAAACCGTGGCCATTTTGGCAAAAACATAATGATTACCATTTAAAACGCAGTTTAATAGTTCTGTCTATCTCTTTAGAGAATACAAGCATGATTTTAAATTATGTGTTTAAAATGTAAGTAGCTAAAGTCCACTTTTGCATAATTATCATTTCAGCCGAAAAACTTCCAGTTTCAGCACCTCAGATATTATGTTCAGTTTTGTATATGAAGTTTAAATGAATAATAGTACATTATGGTACAAGTGTGTAAAGTTGGTGATTACCGCTGAGGCGCCATTGAGACCCGAGCCGTTAGGTGAGGGTCTTAAGAGAGCCGAGGACGGTAATCATCAATACACACGTGTATCATACGACGTTTTTCAACACACTTGTGAAGAAAATAATACAAAAAAATCATTTCCAACAGTAAAAACGAGCTGTGAATTTTTTTTCGCAATGGCGGGCAAAATTAATCATTTTTCCTATGCGCGCGCATCTAACAATGGCGATCGGCCATAGACTAATAATAATGATTTACCTTTTTTTTGGCTTTTCGTGGATAGCGTTTTAGCCACGTACAAAATGGGGCATTTCAAGTTTTCTTACAGACAAAAACAAAAATTATTTTTGAGTGAAAGTTTTATTTAATAAACATGTTCAAGTTGAAACTATCTATTTAAATACGAAGTTGCATGAAATGTGTTGCATTGGTACTATTGAGCACGACCTTTTTTGTATCGAAACTTTTTTAAGAACGCAACTCAACCAATAAATAAAAAAAAAGAAACTCTTTATCCCACTTGTGAATAATAGTAATGAAAAAGTCACAGTTTAATAACAGGTGTCATTATGTGCCTAATTGAGGTGAAATTAGAGCCACTTTATGAGCAAGTGTGTTGAAAAGTTTATTTTTGCTATCCATGCATTCATGCCTTCCACGCTATAAAATAATCTGCCTTTAAAAATGTTAAGTAATAAAAATTCTTAGATAATATCTTCGAAATCTTCGAAGTAAAACAGAAGATAAAATGCGAATACTGGTAAACGTAGAATATTTTTTTACTAGAAATACGTAGTTAAAATAGCTAGAAGCTGAAGCTTCCAACTTTTATAATGTCCCTATAAAATTACAAAAAAGGATGGAAACAGGATACTGACAGAATAATTTTCTGAGAAAATTGCTTCTAGAAATTAATGAAGATTTATTGTTTATGCTAAGCTTTAGTAACTGAGATTCGATTCATGCGAAGACATTGTTGGTGAATTCATTTGTTTTAGTCACGATGCGTACAAGGAGAATACTTGGTTAAGTTTGATGGTGAGGCAGAATTAATACCTTAGATATTCTGTCTTCACTACCGATACATTTTATGATGGTGAAAAGATAAAAAGGCGGGTGCTGAAGGGATTTTTAAAACAATTAGTAAATGTGTCTTCCAATCATATTTTTTATACTGAGTTTAGGTAATTCATTTAAATTCTGTAATAGTATTTTAATATAGATAGCTAAATGCAGTATAAATAATGAAATAGAAGGCAGAAACTGCACAGCATCATTAGTATCTGTTCAAAAGTTTTTGAGTGGAGCAGTACCATACTTCAGTTCCTGATATTTCATTTGAAAACAACATTTTTCAGAGGTTTGAAATAGATACGCAATTGCATTCACTGCTGTACATCAACATTATCATCAGCCTTTTAATGTTTCCACTGCTGGGTCACAGGACTGCAGGCCTAATGCGGTTTGATGGATGTATCATGTCTTCGAATTTTTGGTTCTAAGACATGCCGGTTTCCGCACGATGTTTTCCTTCACCGTTTTCAGAGCAGTGGTGATGAAATAATTTACACAAAGTAAAGGGCCTGCCTGGGTTTGGACACGACCTGCAACTTGTAAGTTCGGGCGTTACCACTGGACGACCACTGCTCTTACTGCACTGCTGGACATAACAACAGTGAAAGCTATAATGTAGCCTAGTGTTTAAGAAACCCTATCGCCTTAATTTTGTATGACAAGAATATAAGCAACATCTTTCTATGTACAAACAAACTGTGATGACCACAACCACGTGTGGTGATTAAAGCCATTTCTCCATTAACGAACAGATTTAGCTTCAGATGGTAATGATGCCATCCACCAACCCTCAGTGATGAGAGTTATTCCATCACTGGCCTATGGCAGGTATACCTACAGGTAGGTATTGTAAAACCTTCTAGCTTTAACCGCTAAATACAACTATTCCACCACCAGAGCTGAAATTGAGAGGTCAACGAGTACACGCTCTATCCATTAAACTAGGTATTGTAGTAAACCACTCCTGCTATATGTGAACCAGTCTAATAGGTACCCACGGGAATTTAGGTTAACTGGCTGGCTAAGAAATAAAAAAATGGTTCATACACCCGACGACAGTTTGCTCAGGAAAAAAACAATTAATTAGATGTTTTTTTTTAATTTAAAATTAAGAGTATAAAAGAGGTAGAATTAGGTTTAAAAAAAAACAAGGAAATTTGAATATAGAATTAGAAGTAAACGAGGTAGGATAAGGTACGCAAAAACAAATGAATTTCAGAACTTTTAAAGATGTAATTCGAAGAAAAACAGGAAGGATTTAGGTCGTTTTGAAATTGGGTAAGAAATGCTTTAAAATTTGATTGTGTTAGTGTGCTACCTACTACCCATGGCCCGCAGACGTGAGGATGTAACCCATATCCCTATACAACGACTCGAAAGGGGATGCCACCGCAGTGAGGGGATGAATATCGTTAGAATTATAATAATAATGAGTTCCTTAATATCTAATGATGTCACGAACGGAATTACGTAAATATGAGTCGTAATTCAAATGATGGATTTGATAATTTTGAGAAATGGTAACAAAAAATGTTTTGCGTGTTCCGTAATTTTTTTTCGAAGGACCTTTTGCTAATACTAAGGACTAAATAGTGTCTTGTCATATTTTAGTCCGATGCTTAAAATAAATTTTCAAAATGTAACGTCCGTTTTTAAGCTATGTATCCTGCTGCTAGAATTTAAGATTCGCTACATAAAATACCGAAATTAAAGCAGGATGTGGAACGAATTTAAAAGAGAACAAAAAATGAAAAGCAAACTTTCAAATACAAAAAGAAATGGTTATGTAGGTTCAGTGACAAATAAATCCGATAACGGCACGAATACTGGAGAAAAGGAAAAAATAAATATAACCTTACCCTTCAAAAAATTCAATCCACTTTTTAAAAATAAGACCACCAAAATCACTTCACTGCACGGCACTTAAAAAAATCTATGCGTATTTTTAAAGGGGTAGACGCGGCAAAAACGGGGCCGCTGTCCGTCTAGAGTCGGCAACGCAACTGCCCGGGTCTGCGTCGGTGGGCAATCGATCGATGTGCGCAGGTCCAGTCGAGCCAGCGTCACTTCAACTCCCCAATATCTTATGTATGAAAGTGCTACACTGGAGGAAAAAGTGAATAAAGCAACTCCTACTTCAAACATGCGCTGTGCAATATTTTTAAATAATATTCTCTTCTTATTTTAAAACAACAAAATGGCGGCTCACCATAGAGACGTGGAACTCGAAATTCGAATGTCGACATTCAAAATCATTTATTCCTGTCACGCGTCGACTCGACTTGACAAAGTGTTCGCTTTTCAGCTATTTTTTTCGTAACAATCGCATTGATATCAGTTCCTGCTTTTATATGGGTTTGGGTAAAGCGAAAAATATACGTGCCTATGACGGGCAAAAAATATTTTCTTCTATAAAATTACGATGTTTACTGAAAAAATTAACCATTAATTAAAGTTCAGCCAGTATTCGTGTTAATGAACGGTTGTGTTTTATTATCTCTCAGCCTGAACTTACTTGAAACGCAGCTTTTAATAAAATAAGTTTTAATAACCTGTTTCATGGCTTTAAAGTTTTAACTAAGTTACTTAGTTACAATTAGTTATCCCTTAAATAGCTTTCAAATATATTTTGACCTTTTAACTTTGATTAAGGCGAAGGTCATCAGAAAAAAACAGGTAACTTAACGAACATAGTTTTGAAGCACTAACACCTTTTCAAGACCTATATATAGATAAAGCCCCAATATGCTAAAGCCCTTAAACGTTATAATATGCTATATATGGGCCGGTCTCAAAGGCTTTTACAAAGAATGGTCTCGCGGGATACAGCCATAATCACTACGCCAGAAATGTGGGTCGGTGGTCGTACTCATGTGGTACCAAAATTAAATATGTTACTAAAATTTGGAAGTGTTATAGTGGGTTTCTATGAACGCCTTCAGCTACATAATCTCTGCCCAATTATTTATATAGACTCTACATTGTAGAGCTGTAAGATTGCATGATATTTAACTGGCCGGTCTGCTCTCGTTCTCTTGCTACCAACCACTCTGCTAAGATCGTTTCTCCACTTAGCCTGAGGGCATGCTCCCCTAACCTTTCTCAATTCACGGTCTTCCCTCAAGAACATGGCACCTCCAATTATAAAAATCTTTGCCATTTCAGGCTGCATATCCCGTGTGCTGTATTGACTTCTTTATCGGATTAACTCATTCTGAATGCCGAAATAGGTAAATATACTTAAATAAAACAGTCGTTAATACTCCGAAAACACCGTATTTCATTACATAATCATGGTACAAGTTTATACCACAGCTATACGGCATAACTAATCTCATATTCCGTGAATTAAATATGGCTTCGTGCATGCCACTGAATTACAGACGATACAAAATTCAGATAAGGCTCTGTTACTTCGTAATGAAATGCGATTCACTTGAAGGGTATATAACATTGTGTCTGTCATGTAGTCCCTGAAGGGATATACCAGACTAGAGAGTATAAGACCAGGGAGTTAGATCCTTAGTTCACTATAACCAACCCAGTGTGCAAAACCTGTTAGGGTATATCCCTAGGGAGTTTGTAAAGATGTCTTCTTAAGTCTCGCTGTACACGGCATCGTTATACCACCGTCTTTCCTAGGGTCAGTTGGTGGGCGGTCCCCGCTCTAAGCGTCTGCGACTTAGGAGTCTCTCTTACCTAGAGATATACATCTACATTTCCCATCCCATATAACAGGGGGCAAGCGTAAATTGCCATCAACTTGCCACGAATCCAGACTACACACAGCTACTCAAAGTTCCAGATGGAAAACCCCAATATCACAATGCTAGAACAGATAATCTAACTCATGGCTTTAGCTCAGCCGTAGCGCTTGTAAACACTATACAAAAGAAAAGAGGCAGGTAATTTAAAGAAGGTTGTTACATATTTATGGAATATTTTCAGGTAGTTGCTCTACGAAAATGGCTTGGTAACGAAATGCCGTGAGTGTGTGTTATTACGTGAATCACTTAATTAGGTATAAAGGAAGATAGACACGCTTGCGTCAGCGAGTGTTTGCGTATTACGTTATGTAAGCTAAAAATAACCTTTCAGAAAATAGTATTTTTTGTGTGATTTTAAGGGACGGAAGTATAGAAAAATCGCTGGGCAAAGGCTGAGCTTATCGAATGATTACAGGAAAAATATAAAAAACAACTCCTTAAGTGCTTGTATCAAAATAAACTCAAGTTTCTAGGTATCGTTCACCCAATTTAGAACATTGTACAGTTTTAGCTTAAAGAGTACCTAACGATGCAGTGATTCAGTGTTACTTAAAATATTAAGGTTCGGCTCGTTTATTTAATTATAGGTAAAACGATAAATCCGTTTTAGTGTCGTCATAAGCCTGCGCTTAGAAGGATTATTTGTTGCCGATAAATTGGAAGCTTCAACGGAATTGATTACATTTCAATTTTTATTAAAAAATCGTTTTAGTTTAGAAATTGTTTTGATTGAAACCTTCAAGCATAGTAGAAGTTATGTGGCAATGGCGCAGTGCTGTAAAATTTGAGTGCCAAGCATTCACTACAGAGATTGATATCTGATAATACGGAATCTATTTTAGTTTTTAGAATAATCAACATGACGTGTGATCCAACTTGCCCCATTGTTCTCAAATCTTAGTTCTGACTGGCTGAAGATAAAAAATATTAAAAGAAATAATGTCTGGAGTGCAACTTATTTTCCTAGACGACAGCAAAACGGTTTCGGTAAGTTTTTGTGTAAAATAAATATAATACTTATGTCTATTTTAAAATCCAATTGATTTTACAAACTTTCATAGTGATCCTTTTCATTTTATAGATTTTATTTCGATATTAAAAGGTTGTAAGTACTTACCGATATTTCTTATCTCTATGCCACACGGATATATGTAGAACTTGATGCTCATAGATGGCTGTGGGTAGAGGAAGCTTCAGGTGCCTTTGGAACTCTGGTTCCCGCTTGCCATATAGCACTGATGTCCTTTGGAAGATCGACCTCTGAGATGGAAGGGTCTGGCTTTCTGTTACACCGCTGATTACGACCTGAGGAAGGAGTCCCTTGTTTAAATTGGAATAAATGACGTTACTTGTTTCGTTCTTGATTCAAATTTCATCATGGCATACTCCATGAACGAAGAGGATGGTTTATGGTTTCTATTTATACCATCTGGGTTTTCAATACCAGAGATGTGATAGTTAAGTCAAACCACTCTCCAAAGAATACAACATTTTTCTCGGTCGCTGTCACTACTTTACAGTGAAAAGGACTGCTGCTACTGGAACGTAATAACAATAAAAGCATTCAGTAGAATGTGAATTCTCACTGAAAAATACACAAACAAAACCCACGACATAATCAGAACCCTAATATAATTTTACCCAGAAAAAAAACACAACAGGAAACTTTTTCACAAAGCATTTCTCAAGTAACCCCCAAAGTAATAAAACAATTTACTACCAACCTTCGCATAAGCATTGATATCATCCACTTTCCCTGTGGACCTCACGAGATCTCGGCATCTTATAACTGCAAACATAAAAAGGGCTATGAAAACTCTACCCAAATGGGACACCATCTTAATAATAGGGAAATATGAAGGTCGATAGTCACCACTCACCGTGCACGTCTATGACGTCATTCCTAGTCATTATTTCTAAATCTATCGTCCCTTTTAGGGCTTGAAACCGTTCACTAGAACGCTCCAGTTTATTACTTGCTACACTCTGTCTTTTCTCTTCACTACTACTTATGCTATTCTCCTCTGGAGAGTATGTCAAACATCTTCGTATTGACTTGTGCTCAATTACTGGAGTGTACGCGTCAGTTGGAAGAAAATCTTCATCCAATTTACTTGTCTTATGTGCCCTTTCTTCACTCAATACTTTTCCAGGCCTTTTCAGGTTTGGAACAGGAGTAATAGGACTAGGAATACCGTGTTCTAAAGTAAGACCAAACAGTTCCCTTGATCTCTTGTTTTGGGAATTGTTTAGAGTATCGTACGGCATCAAGCTGCTATGTGATACAGTGGATTTCAAAGAAATGTTCTGGTAATCATCAGTAACAGTTGGATTAGATAAGGGAGGGCTTAAAGGTTCACATAACGACGTATTGGGTAGTTCAGTTGCTGGACTAGGTATTCCAATTTCTAAGGTGAGAATTGATGTCTTCAGATCCTTATTTTTCCACTGACTTTCATTGCTTACTGTCGACTTTTTCCTCCGTATGCATTTCTGTCGTTTAAGTCTAAGGCTTGCACGTTCTTCTGCTGCTGAATATAAATCAGGAGTTGATTCTGAAGACATAGATCCAAGATCGCCTCTTTCAAAGTAAACATTCATAGACTGCGATCTGTTAAGTGTTGTGGTACGCTTCTTTGGACTTGTCTTACGTTTAACGTCTATGGCATTATCTGGTGTTCTTACTTCCCTTTCATTATAACCATCCCCATCGTCTAATATGAAGCATCCTATTGGAAGGTTCTTCAATAATTTGTCGTTTACCCTATGTACAGGCAACTTCTTAGTTGGTGTAGTTTTTGGTGATACAGAGTTTTCTCGTGATAAGTTCACATATCTGGCTTCTTTTATTAAATTGGCTTTGTTCTCTGCCTGAGGATTGACAAATAAATCTTTTACCGTTTCAAGAGGAGGAATTTCTTCTTGAATTTCTACTTCTGGAGCTTTATGCAATATCCGTCTTTTGGATTTGATAATTTTAGTACTCTTTATTATATCCTCAATCATTCTCTCAAGTGTTACATCACCCATTTGCGTGGTTGATACAGTTGAGTCTGTATTATTGTTTGTTAAATCCTTACCTAGGATGAATTTATTTTCCATTTCTGTAGATGTTTCTTCGTCCCTTAGAGGGATAGTAAAAGGATTCTCTACTTTAGGAAAATATTCTGTAATATCATTGGCGAAAGCAACCCTTTGTGATTTGCTGTGTACACTCATAGTGCTAAATCTTAGGGCTGCTAGTTTATTAGATAAAGGTGTTATAGAGATAGGGGAACAACCTTCTCTTACTAGTGTATGTACATCCTTTTTATCAACAGAAGGAGATTTGAAGGCACTTTCAAATTCATTGGATTTCTTCCTTGTTCTTTTCAAAGGCCTTATATTTGTGAGACCAATGTCATTGTTATTAAAATATAAAGGATTTTCCATAAAGATGTGATGTCCAAATATAGGTAAAGTTGTTTTTTCAATAGTACTCTTGTTGATAGTAAGAGGCTTTTCTATACAGTTTAGTACTAGATCTTGATCATATTCTATTTCAACTAAGCCGTCGTTAACTGCTTTTGTTGTACATACTGGAACATTCATTTGTTTGCCTAAAGCAAAAGAGTTTCTGCTGCTAGTGGTTGTAGCACTCAATCTATCACTTAGATCACTTAATGAGGGCTCAGATGAACTATGACTTATCTTCGGACTGAACGAGTTTCTATCAATAGACTTTATTCTTCTTTCAGATTTATATACACAGCTATCTCGTCTAAATACTTCATTGGCACTAGCCATTTCTAGTTTCCTCTTTTTCGCCTCTCTTACTCTTCTGCTATAAGTAGGTGGAGTTGGTGGTAAGTCCGGAGGAATGTCATCTTTCGAACCATTTAAGAAGTATTTTCTCCTCTCAATTTTTTTGACAGGGGTACCTGTTGGCGTGATATTGCTAACATCCTTCAGGGCTATGCCTTCTGGTTTTTTGATGAAACCTTCTCTGTAATAATTTGGTGTACTTCCTATGTAGTTTACATTTTCTTTGTCCACAGCTTTAATATTTTTTCTAACCGCATTAGAACCTAAGGATCTTCGCTGGTATCTGCTGGGTTTTTTGCTCTTTTTGACTGTCTGTGCATCAAGAGACCTCCTAATTTTGTTGTTGTTATACGGTTCGTCGGTATACTGTTCGCTGTCTTCATTTTCAAGGTCATTAGACACTCGAAGTTCTTGGTTCTTTTTACCGTAGACTGCCCACTTCAACATTTTTGGTCTGGAATGAGAAATAATTTAAATTTTAGAATTGAGTAACACAATAAAGGTTAATTTACGGTCGATTTGAAATGAAATTCAAACAAGCTGCTAAGAAATCAAACCAAATGAAGATTTCAGCGTCAAAGTAAAAATCACGATTTATTAATACAAAGGAAACACTGACAATAACAGACAATGTCTCTAATCAGGGATGAAATATTATAACAATAGATTCAGATTTATCTAAATTCTAACAAAGCTTCTATGAATTAATGAAAGCGACTAATAACTGAAAGCAATTACGGAGAACATTCGTCATCTCCGACAGATGTCAATGTTCTCCATTCACATGGGTATGAGCTGTGAGCGATTATGTATTCGCATGTATAATGTATGGGCCACATATTGACTGATTGGAGACGGCATAGTTCATTTTGGTATTACAAAAATATATAGCCTTTTCTTTGGAGCTGTTATTGTCTTCGATTATAATGCCTGACATAAACAGCTACTATTATTAGAAATTAATCCTCATACATAAGATTATCATCATCATCATCATCATCTTCAGCCTAATAATATTCCGACTGCTGGAACAGAGTAAGAAGAAGAAGAGAGAGAGTAAGGATAAGTTCATAAGTTACATCAAATCATAAGTTATATTAAAGACATAAACATGATGTTCATAAAGAAATAATGAAATATTGGCAAGCAGAAACTTATTCTTAAAAGTTTAAAACCAATCAATCAATATTTTGACAAAAGGACTTGATAAAGAAGTATCTTCAGTTAAGAATACTTGTGCATGACCCTCTTTATCTCCATTTTAAGATTGATATCTCCACAAAACAAGGTTTATTTATAAAAAGTAAGACTTACAAGAAACTATAGAATACTTTACAATAGAGATTTACAATATATGCAGAAAATAAGTTGTAAATGTTTCATATACCATCTTTACTCATCAGGAAGTGCCATAATAGGTCTATCATCGCTGAGTCATACACAAGCCAATTTTCTCATCCCACCTAAAATCGTTAAGACAAAACGCTTCCTTAACGCAAACCCATTACAATAACGTTAACGTAATCGATGATTTATAGCACGGCTATTCGAAACTCATAACATGGTCATTATCTATGTACGATACTGTTTCGCATGTGTCTCGGTCATCGAATGGGATTGCGTGAATGCGATCATCGTAAATATCATTCCACACTTCCCCCTCGAGAAGTAAAATCTTTTGATTCTTCGCGGCCATATGAAAGATGCGCGTAACGACTTTCTTATGGATATTGGACTTTTTTGAGGGGTTAGACTGGACAGTGCTTTGATATTCATGTTGTTTAAGAGAATTTTAGTCTGGGGTGTCTTATTGGGTGCATGACTGGCCTGTTGGTGGTCTTAGATTTTTGGATCATCTGCAGTTGTGATTTAATGTCTTGTTTATGGTTAGTAGAATAGTTATCGTAAGATAGTTGTCTACAGTTTCACAGATCTTTAAACAAAGACAAGACACAACAAACAACCTGATGATCTGGCCATAAAAAATGAAATCTTCCTAAATAGTTTTCTACATTTTTCCAGCCTTACTGATTTGGTAGCGTTCTGCAACACGAATTGAACATAACCACTAATGATAACTCATACGAGACGATATTGCTTCCAATACGGTCTAGAGCTATACCGGCCACACCGTTACCGACCATTTGTGGCATCACGCGTTTTAAAGCGTATGCAATTTGGAATGTGGCACTGACAACATTAGTTATGCCGCCAAATCGATATATTGCACGCGTTTTATTTTTATTCTTTTTATAATAATTGTTATGTAATGTTGCAAAAATAGTGAAAGTTTTGTTCGATGAAGATGAGCCCAAATCTATGATTGTCTTTAGAATTATTGGCGTAATCGTCTTAGGTATACTGCTTATTTTAAATTTACCTAGCAACACGTGCTAAGTAATTTGGCTTCCCGTGGCATAATTTGCAAAACAATAATTTCTAAACAGGCACGCCCTTGAACTGCGCTCTGTTATTATGGGCTAATCACCAACTAATCGCTTAAAAATACAATCCAATACGCACATTATTATGCTAAGTCGTTCACAAAAATTTTCAATCTATTGTCGCATATTAAATATGGCCGATTTCATCTCGGTTACGGGCCAGGGCAATAACTCATGTTTCCCGCTTTACTTACCAAATTGACTGTGTAATTAGAAACTCGGTCGCTCCATTCATATCCACGGTACTGTGACAGACTCACGCTGAGTAAGAAACCAGTGTGTACACAATGCGACTCGAGAAATTCGCGTACTAAATACAACACCGCAAAAACAGGGCGTACTTACATTATCCTCTCCCTACCTATTCAACACCAAATTACTATTGAATTTAAAGATTTTTCTGAAGCATTTTTAAATATCGAATGCACGTCTCGACTCGCGAAACGTGGGGTCGCCAAACAAAAAAGTTTCTTACTCAATGCACAAACTCCATGTTACTGGCCGATATAGGTTTTAAATGACAAATTCAGTGGGAATAAGGTTTAGATTCAAGACTTCAATACTTTTTAGAACGTATAGTGCGTGATGAACGTCAAAGCTGCTGGCTGAATAGAATGGAACACGTTTTAGCGGATTCTGACTTTCAATCTTTCGAATTTGCTGAGCGGTTACTGGATAATGCAAAATAATCGAACAATCTATTTACGCAATATTAATCCCTATTCGTTGCGAATAAGGTTCATTACAGTGACATAAGAAGCAGATAAGATTGTAGGTCACTTGAACAATTGGAATTGAAACTTTATCCGTTTGAGATAAGGATTCTATTGAAGGCACGGTCGTAAGATAAAGTGGCAAGACATCCATCAGCTTTGTCTTGAACTTCGCCAAGATGGGCGGATGTTTTTGTCGCCTAGAATTGAATTTTACGAATTGTTACCGTGTGCCTGATGTTCGATTTAGGGGATTTTGTATAACTTAGGTAAACCGTTATGAAGGTCTGTTTTTCAGTTGGATATATTTCGCCATGGATTTTACAAAGTAAATTCCTTTGGTGTGCAATGAAAATCTATTGTCGGATGGTTCTGGAGATTGATCAAATGATTTCTCTTTCATTATAGGTAGCCAAGTATTAAATGCTCTCCGGGCTTCCTCATATTGCTCAATCGTTTGAGAAGCGAGTTTACCACTATTTCAGAGGCTGAAAATAAATTGGTTTATTGTCAGGATGATACCATAACGGTATTATCCTGACTATAAACCAATTTACCAAGAGCTTAGAGACATACTGTAAAATAGCTTGGAGACACAAAATTAAGGAAACACGGTTATTATGTCTCTTTATTCAAACAAACGAGCCTAATAACATAACCAACAAAGAAAATAGAACATTTTTCCGACCGAAGTTTCCACTCCCACCAACTTTAATAGCTTCTACGAAACAAACCGCTCAAATATTTATTAGTACATAATTTATGGTAACAAACGTTAGTTTGTCGGTTGGCCGGCAGGTGGCGTTGACATGAATAATTCAGAACGCACCCGTTTCTATGGAACCCAGGGTTTTATGGTTCAATAATGGAATTCAAATGCTGTCATGTTTTGGGGACATTTCAGAATATTTTATTATTGGTTCCGGTTGTGACGTCATTTGTCATGTTGACGTGTTCTGTTTTGGAGTAAGCAGTGTTTTAAGTGGTGATTAAGGTCCAGTTTCTGAAAGAGTAGCTGTTGTCATTGGTTGAATATATTTAGAAGTCAACAGCATAATTTTTTGCTTTTTATTTGTGACACGATGATAATTTATTTTCCAGAAACCGGGGATGAGTTACGGAGAACATTTACACTTGGAAATTTTCCATACTATACAGGATATCGGTTTTCTAGTTACATTATTCTTTCACCATAATTAAACTGCTAAAAATAGATTGCAAAATGTCACAGTAACCTTTGACTTTAGCACTAAGTAAATGGGAGCGGCTGATGACGCCTTTTCATAGGCTAAAGAAAATTAGAGCAGTAGTTCTATACTACGAAATACAAGGCAGTCTTCTCACAAGGTAAAGTCTGTGTCTTAGAAAATAATATATACTTTATTGTACACCAAAAAAGGTACATATTTCTTTTTCTTAGGATGTCAATCAATAATGCCTCAACTGCTGAACAGGTTTAAATGAATGGACTATGGGTAGACCACGTCCTGGACCAGGGCATAAAATACTATTTGTATCCCGGTAGCAAGTTCAAGTAGGATAATTTTGGAATCACAGTACCCTCAAAAATTGCTCAAAATTGCGCTGTCAACAGAGGCCTACGTGCGTGTACAAATTTGACAACAATAAATGAAAAAAGAAAACATAGGGCATAGTATATATCTTTTTTTTTCAGGTTATGGAATACCTTTTAAACTGGTCCAATATTGGAGGAGGAAATAGATGAGATCCAAACCTCGAATCATGACATTTTACTACGGAAATTCAGTCGCAGCTTTCTGCCCATATTTCGTCTTAATCAAAGCAATTACCGATGACTTAATGACCATCAGCTGTACTGTTTTTAAAAACAATCTAGTTAGTTCTGGTTCATTAGAACTGTTCCATACATTTGTCAGAGGCAAGTGACGTAATAATTATGTTTATGAAGAAAACTGGATCAACAGATGCACTTATACAGTAATCACAGCGTAGCTTTGTGTCTCTGATGTTAGGCTCTGTGAACTATTGCGCAAGAAACAGTTTGTCATCGAGTATATTGCTTGAGATATGACGATGCAACAAACGTAAGCAAGTGAAAGAAGCAGCTAAACAATTCTATCTTCTATTTTAACATTGACACAAAAATAGCAACTGCTCAAGTTCTTGCAGCCAACTTCAGATACACAAAGCTCTTTTGTGACTACTGTATATTATGCTGTGCGGTTCTAAATCTATTACCTCATGAACGTCAATCTGCTGTCATTGGGTTTTCCAAGTTTTGTTGTCATAGATGGGCACAATATATCTTTTGCTTTCATCCTATTATTTATAAGCGATCAACAATAAATATTTTACGTCCATACCATTTTCTGTAACTGTTATCTTAAGTGCTTACTTATTAGAACGTATTCTATCATATTAGAACTTATCAGCTTTGCTATACAATTGATATTTGCTATTATTTTACTAGCATAAATAGTTCCTCTTTCGTCTTAGCTCCTTTTTTCTTTTAAAACTCTTAAGAGGAAATGGGGCTGCAGATATATATATGACAACTATAAATGATAAAGGAAAACATAGGGTATATATCTTTCTTTTTCAGTTTATGGAATATTTTTTAAATTGGTCCAATATTGGACGAAGAAATAGGCGAGAGCCAAACCTTAATTAGATATGACTTTTTATTTAGGAAATTTAGTCAGATGTCTGCGACTGCATTGCCTCTTAAGCTTGTATCTATACTAATCCGCCTTATATTGTAGTTTGCAATTATTTTACTAACAGAGATACCAAACTATTTATACCTTATATTTTCTTATTGATTCTAAAAACTCTCATACAAAGACAGTACCCCTCCTCGGATCTTATTGCAATTAACCTTTCGAAACTTAACACTAAATTAAAAAAATAACCTCACATACAACAACGCATTACCCTTAAAACAACTCACACTAAAACTATTGACTTTACGACTAATATTAATTCCCCGAGCTAAGTGCGGCGCGCACAGCTGTCGCCGCCCCCACGCCACCGACCCGATGCGTACGCGCAACGCAGGCGCCTCGATAAATGCTGACAATTACAACGTAATTACGTAATTACATATTATTTTTAAGTTTTGTTTCCATTGTTAGGTACTATGAGGAGTAATGGTGGAAGTTTTTAGGTAAGAGAAGTAATTTGTTGTAACAGCTAATTTTTTAAAGGAGAGGAACAGTTTGAAGATGAACGGCATGACACAAATCCAATAAGAATTGGTATACTTACCAGTCTTAACTAGACACTTGGCAATTTCTAACTGGACAAAAAACATTTGGAAACAGTAAATTTATATAACATGGTAACTAGATTATTATTGATGAAGTGTCATTAAAGAAACTAATGAAGGTGTTATACAGTGCTAAAATCCACTCCGGAACCGTGGTCCCACTGCAATGTCCCACTGGTGGGACAAAACTTCTTCGTGGTCCCACCAAACACACACTTGACCGTTTTGTTACAATGTGGTATGTAATAGTCAATACTTTCTTGAAACAAAATAAAATAATAAGTAAACGAGATAAAATTGTAATAAATAAAAGGCAATAAAATTAAAAATAATTCCAGCATTTTTTTTTACCGCAAAGCTTCTAAATAATGGCCAATTGAAATTTCGCCGTGAACTAACTGCGTTTGAAGTTCTATAATTTCATCGTCTTTTTCTATTTCGATTTTTCTTCGTTTTTGTAATGTGTTATTATGATTTTTTAATTTTTTGGATAGTCACGTTTTGTTGGAGCACTTCAAGGAGTTTTGCCAACGTCACATAGTTTTTGTTTATGGACTTGTTTAATAAAGAATGCCAGCTTTCCATAATATTATTTGTCCTGTGTCTCTCTTGGGCAACACACCATACATTTATGAAACAATTATTTTTCATCCATGTTTTCTTTACGTATGCCATAAAGATATTTAATTTTTCATCTTCTTTATTCAAAGTCCGCGATTGGATATATTTCCATCCATCGTCAATTTTGTCAATAGGAACCAGCGGTAACACTGCACATAAACCAACTATACGTCTGTAAAGTTTGAGTTTGATGTCCAACGATGTCGCCTTCTTCCAGATACAATTATTAAAATGATTATAGCATCTCTTTATAACCACATCAGGTAATATTTTTTTAAAACCATTAAATGCAGCTATTTCGAAGTCCATATGAATCCTTATTGGGTTCCACTCGTTTTTAAATACGGTCTTTATTATATCAAATAAGGCAAAATACGAGGATTCTTTCTTATCGCTCATTAGAGCATAAAAATTGGGATTGCTAGGACTGAATTGGGCGAGCTACCTATGTCACCGTGTATACTGAATAATTGGTAATACGGATCAGAAACACTCTTAAATGTTGCATCCAGGAAAAAATCCTTTATTTGGGGAAGTAAATACGTCAATTCAGTATTGAAGAATATCAGTATTCTAGTATCCTTTTCTATAAATTTCCCTAGTAATGATAGTTCGCGTAAAGTGTTGGGCACTTCAACCTCGGTAAATTTTTGAAATTTGACTTTTTTTACATTCCATGCCTTTTTACGGGCAGTATTCAAGCAACCCTTGACGTTTTCAAAATTAGGCAACGTCGCAATATCATTTGCATGAATCAATGGTGTTATATGCTTCGTGTAATTTTTTGGAAGTGGTTCGGCAGATGTAGATGCTTCCTGTTTCATTTTTTCTACGACTAAATCCAATTCATTTCTCTTTATATTAGGATTACACTCCGTGCCCGCCACTGATGTTTTGTGCTCGATTTGTTTAATTACTTTGTCCGTCTTTCAGAGAAAAATAATAAAGGGAAGTTGTTATTTACACCTCTGTCATAACTTTCTCTGCCTGCTATAGATATATCGGACCCTGACTGTACCAAATGCAACTATGTATCTAATTCGATATGGAGATCAACACTTATTAATAGATACGTAGGCAATTTTGCGTACCCTAACATATAAAAGACATTTGGATAAAAATCTTACCTCAGTAGTTATAGATCAAGTACATTTTAAATTTCGCTTTTGGCTACAGTTCCATATCATAGATTTATTCGAATAAACTTTTTGACGATAATATCTGCGTCCACGGTAGAGCAACACTTGGCCGCCCTTTCTGTTTATAATTTTATACTCGTCAGTATTATCCATAGTTAAGTAATCTTAGTATTCAAAATTATTTTATTGTGCTAGCGCGTAGTACATTATTACCTCAATGGTGCTAGCATAATATTTTACATTAAGACAATTTCAAAAACAAATGAAATTAATATTACTGTCAGTTCAAGTCATAGTATTTTTTTTTTCGTGCATTTCATATTTAATGAATAGTTTTATCAAATTAGGGAGGTATACTTCAAAATCGAGAGGGTCCTCTTTAGATTGCTACATACCTAGGTACTTGCTAGGTACGTAGGATAATACCACAGGACAAGAAAATCTTTTTTATAATGTGGGTAATATTTACCATATGGCGTTCCTTCAATTCGGCATAACAAAACGGTCAAGTGTGTGTTTGGTGGGACCACGAAAAAGTTTTGTCCCACCAGTAGGACATCGCAGTGGGACCACGGTTCCGGAGTGCTAAAATCTTCACCCAGATCGACCCGATATCTATTGAAAGTTCTTTCTAAGATGTTAGTGCGAAATTTTCATCATTTCTCTTATTAGAATATTTTCAATATTGCGAAATCTATTACAGCTGCATCTAAGGTGTCAAATTGACATTGTCGTTTGAGAAAGTCAACGATAAGGTCACATATCATTCTACTTAATCCATATTACAAAATATAGTTCGGTAAGGTCAAAAAACTGTATCTGTTTAACGTCATGCGGTCATTACAACATTTTTATCTATCAATCTTTGGCCATATGGTGGCGCATACGCAAGCTAAGGGGTCGTAGGCCTATGAATCAAAATATTACTAAATTATTTTAACGAGTTTTTGAAGGAGCTTCTGGTTATTTAAGAGAGCTCAAATAGTTTTATAATTTGTTGTTTGAAGTAGTAGTATTTTTAATAAGATATCTGTTTCGTTTAATATGTAGTAGATAATAAATTAAAAATATAGTACGAATTAAATGTAATTATAATTTGGAAAATAGCAAGGAGATAGAGAATTGACGATAGCAACATCAAAGCAATTCTGAGATAGAAAACAAAAATAAAATAAAAAAGTTAAAACCAGCCTTCTAAGAAGCTAACACTAACAATTTTCTTTACTTAAAATATGAATACAAACAGGAAATTGACGTACACAAGTAACACATGATGACTTATGTTTATATTTCATTAGCAGACGGTTTCTAGTATTCTCGTCTTTACACCCCTAAATGAGGGATACTGTTTGAAACCTACGCAATTTAAATATGGACTATGGAATGAAGTACGCTTGAACAACTTGATGTCTGATTTACACCTGAGTTAAATGGGAAAAGGGTTTTGAGTTAGGTATATAAAATATATGTTTAAAAAAGACATAATATATGTGACATCCACCAACCCGCATTGGGCCGGCGTGGTGGATTATGGCCCATCCCCTCACTCACAGAGGAAGCCTGTGTGCCAGCAGTGGGAACGTTAACAGGCTGATGATGATGATGATGATATCCTATATTCCTACCTTGTATCTGCAGCTGATAATTATAGAGATATATCAAAAACTAACTAAATTATGAAGTACAAACCTAATAGTAAGGTTTTCGCTATTAAAAAGAGCGATGAACAAGAACGTTTGTAGCTTTTTCAATAAGTAAAAAAAACCGTTGCTTGGTATAAAAGAACTGAGCGGAAAATTAGACAGATACAGACAGCGAATTCATTTTATACTATTAAGAAAATAAATATATTTGTACAGCTAATGATGAAGCCGTAGAATCAGAAAGAAAGAAAGAAGAAAGAAATAATAAGTGGAGAAGCTCGCTCCACATATTTTCATTAACTGTGATCGCTGTTCCACTTGATATGTGGCTTTTCCCCCAAAAAACACTAAATTATATGAGAAAACCAACGCTACAATCAAATTAAAAACAAACCAGTAGACAACACTTATACCCCGGACATGATAAGAAGCAAAACAACCAATGAATGATAAAAATAATAAGACTAATTAAAGTTACCCCTAACTATTTACCACCAAAATCGTAGTCCGTAAAATTATAACATTAAAACGTAGTAGTGATACTTTTAATTTAAAAGGTAAACATTTCGATGACCATGGGAAAGAAATACAGGAATACAATATGGCCGGTGGACGCCATAGAGAATGAAGTGTCAATAGGGATGTTACCCGCTGCGTTATGGCAGGCTTTGGCTATAACTTCGTTTAAATCGATTGTTGTGTTGATTGGTATCTGTTTCTGTTTTTGGTTATTGCATATTTTGCGTAATATGATTGCGTAGAATTTTAATTGGAAGTTATTATAAAAATGTGAGCATTCCACGCTTAAATAAAAAAGAGATTGTTCTTCGACATATTGAAATAAATGTATGGTCATTCCATATTTAAATTGACTGTTTTGTTACGTTAGCGGTACGGTGTTGTAGATCTTTTTTTAAATATTTGCTTATCTTTCATCGCGTAGTAAGTTCATGTAACTTAAAGAGATATTAAAGGACGAAAAAATATATTATATTATAAATTTAAACTGAACTTAAGGATCGCAAAAGCACCTAAAATTATTCTTCCACAAAACACAGACATAAAAAATAGCAGATGTCGTTATGTCAAAGGTAGCAAGCCCTTACCTTTACCAAATTGAAACTATTGTTAACGCAACAATCGCTCACCTTTGACGTTCCGAAGGAATTGGAGTAATAATATTTATTGTTATACAATCTGGAGTAACTTCATCCTATTGTTAACCCTGCTCTGCTCTCCGCGTTATTGTTTGAGGAAGTGTGCGAAACTCGAAGATGGGTTCCTGTCCGAAAGATTCGCAGTTTTGAAACGTAGCTTTCCAAACAAATTCAAACCTTATTTCTAATGTTGCAAGGTAGAATTTTGAGTGTACGTAGAAACGCATTTGTTAAGGAGCCGTTTTGTTAAGTCGGTTCCGATCTAGTTTTTTTTTTAATAACCAAAGAGTACATGTAAATGTCATGATTTATTTTGTGACAAGGAACACGGCAGTCGTTGTGGGAAATTTACGAGGATATTAAGGGGTGGGCTCGTATTGAATCTTTGATTATGTATTGTGAACTAATTTATGAAGCAGATGACTTGTAGAAATACGGTATAGACAGGTGAGGTAGCGAAAGTTTTTAATCTATATTTATTACGTACTTTTAATAGAACGTAACGGTTCATGTTATTGTGTTATATATAGAATAGGTTAATTGTAAACTAATCAAAATGGGAACGGTAGATACTGGTAATGTCGTTGTTATCATTTTGTTTGTTTACTCGTAATGGACTAACAGAAATAGGGTTTCGGCGAAAGGAAACTAATTAACAGGCGGGGACTAGGTCAACTAATTAACAAAAAGCCAGATAATTATTACAGTAGCACAAAGTTCAACAAAACTAACATAATTTTGTATGCTGCAAAAGTTTCCAATGTTCGTTTCAAGCCTTAATGAGAAATGTAACTTACCACTAACAAATTATAAACCAATCCATTTACCAAGGTTACTTAAATCCACATATAAAGTCTACTAACTTTATTACATTACACAATAAAAATAGTCGTAAACCGTCTTCATATAACCGATTAATATCGAAAACATAATCCCAACTCTATAATAGAGACGTTAAATTTTTATAACCTATTTCTAACAATACGGCAGCACGATAAAAGATCGCGATGTTTTTTTAAGACTGCTTTTTGAAGAATACTCCCCTTATTGTTAACCTGGCTGTAAGTTTTAGCCCCTGTGCCTAAGTTTGCGAAAAAAAAATAAAGCTCGGAGCTATTGTCAACTTTTTGAAATGAGAACACGTTTTGTTGGTGTGATTTTTCAAAATGGTGTTTTGTTTCCACATGGTTATACCGGCTTGATTTTCAACGGTTAGTGGTGTAAAGTTGATTGATGTGTCTATGTTACTTATTTTGGTTCAACTTTAGGCAGGTGGAAAAGGGAACATCTCTTTTTAGCTTCGAGATAGATTGCAACAAACATTTTGATTGCGAAAAAAATTACTAACTGTTAATATTGTTCGTGAATACGCTAAAACAATAATTTAACTAAATAAAATTTTATGTGCCTGGTAAATTCAGCTTTAAGAGAATCAATTTTGCAATCGGTTGCCAATATTAATCTTTCAATCTAGGCGAGGTAAGATATTTATTTTCGCAAACTTTTGCAAAACAGTAATTAAATAGTTGGGACATGCCAAATATAGAACCCAATAATAATATCTGAAAATCCAATAAAATATGATAAAATAAAGCTTTATATTACGTACCACAGTGTAATATTTTAAAGCCAAAGGTTGACTGAAGATACTGCTTTGTTGCATTAGGTCTGCCTATTTATAACAGAAACTATTGTAAAATAATAAAAAATAAAAAAATACATGCAAAACATATATTTTCGCCAATTTAGATCCGTTTCGGGTCAAAGTAAAAGACAAATCTTTGCCCAATCTTGACTATCCAAGGAAAGTTTTAGTACAAACTTCCAAAGTAAGCAACCCCACGTCTGCCAGGCCACAATTGAAAATATTCGCACAGTTCGAAAGTTAAAAACATTTCTGACGCTTCGCGGTAGTTCTTCTGGCAGACGATTTGAATTCCTGCCAGGTACATGCCTGATTCAGTTTTTAGGTTATGGGAAAGAAGTGACAACGGTTTTTTTTTTGTAGAATGCCGAATTTAAAAGAACTTTTAATATTACAGACTTGTTTTTTAAAGTTGGGAAAGGGTAGTAAGCTTATATTTTATAAAGGCAGCAATTTTTTTTTATTAACAATCTTTTCATATCAAAATAATATAAGCTCATTTGTGAATTGAAATTGTTGTCTTGCGATCGTCTTAACAGATTTGGTTCTTTTTAGTTTGTTGTTACATACATTTTTTTAGGAATATTAGGTATATTGGAAAAAAAAATTGGCAAATTGTAGAGTAAAAAGTGTTTTTTGTTAAGCTCAGAATAATATTATAAGATAGAATATATAACAGACTCGACAAATAAAAAAGAAAACCAGCCAAGTGTGAGTTGGACTCGCGCACGCATGGTTCCGTACCATTATCCCAAAAAACAGCAAAAATGTCACGTTCGTTGTATGGTATATTGTCCCTATTCTGTTTTTAGTATTATTGTTATAGCGACAACAGAAATACATCACCTGTGAAAATTTCAAATGTGTAGCTATCACGGCTTATGAGATACAGCCTGGTGAAAGACAGACGGACATCGGAGTCTTAGTAATAGGGTCCCGTTTTACCCTTTGGGTACGGACCTCTAAAAAATAGGTTGTTATTACGAACAAAATACGAAAAATATTCTACGCACTCATTTGATTCCATACATAACCTACTAGCGACCTTCAGTTGGAAACTAGACCTGTGACTCTTGACCTGGTTCAGAGCAATGGGCGGTAAAAAAGTTATTTATTAAATCTAATCGTTTGATCAGCACTGCCTATGCTGCTATAAATTAAAAGGTAATTATTGCTAGACCTTGTTATGTGAGCGTATGGTGTGACGAACTAGGTAACTAAAAGTATAGTTTGTTTTTAAGGCCCTTACTGAATACGCCACTGGAAATAATTTCAATTAGGTAACTATGTGGTCGAGCACCATGCGTTAAGAAGCTACGTAAGCTTTTTTTAATGAAAATATTTCGCAGGTGATAAAAACAAAGCTCAAGAACCAAGAGGTCAACCCACGAATTCGACTCGGATGGGCAGCGTTCGGGCAGTTGCGCGGTATTTTCTCGTCCAACTTACCACAGTGTCTCAAGACGAAAGTCTATGACCAGTGTGTCTTGTCAGTGATGACCATGGTTCTGAGACGTGGTTGCTCACAATGGGCCTCATCAGAAAGCTTACAGCCACCACAAAGAGCAATGGAGAGGGCTATGCTCAGAGTATCTAACTCTAAGGTAAAAAAAATTTTTTATGTATATATATTTTTTTGTTGCCAACACTGCATTTGATTCATATTTTCAAAATTTAATTGTAGTGGTTACGTCAATAGTAATTTCAAAATTAATCAATTTAACATAGTTTTAAGGTACTACTCATTTTTTGTTAAGATATAAACAGCAAGTTAAGATTATATATAGCAATCAGTTTTATCTCAATCACCAGACACAACTCTATCAGAATAGTTTTTCATTAAAACTTATAACAGAGAGGTAACACATTTTTATTGCTTCCAACAACACTGCAACAAGCAGTAACTGTTTCACTCCAGTGTTGCCAACGGCGACGAGGTAATCCAGTTTAAAAAGTCAATATGCCAATATTGACCCGATTGCGAATTTATATTTCCACTTGATACATTGCGTTGAAATAACGTGTGACGTCACGGTGTGCTACACTTTATACTGACAAAGTGACATCAACCCCCCCCCCCCCCCCCACACCCTTTTTTATCTTTGTGTGGCAGATTTCTTGGCTTCAGGATGTAAAAGATCTACAATCTCGAACTCAAATATTGTTGGAATTATGTTGTTTTAGAGCGTATGTAGAAACTAGCTTCTGTCAGCGGCATCGTCCGCGTGGATGTCGAAAATTATCCGAAAGGAACATATTCCCGGGACAAAATCCTATGTGCTATCTATATCTGTGCCAAATTTCATCCCGATCCGTTCAGCTGTTCTCGCGTGAAGAAGTAACAAAGACACTCACAAACTTTCGCCTTTATATTATTAGTGTGATTATAAACTTAATATCTAGTATCCTTTTATCATTTTATACATCCAGTATCACCTTTTAACGAATTATAAATTTTCATTGATTTTCTCGATAGTGTTTCATTCAAAAACATAAAAAAAATATACGTACAGAAAACGTGATAATGTCAAATTTTGGCAGTTACAGAGTGCCTACAATTCCATTGAATATCACGATATATTTTTTACAGTAACGACGTACAAGCCCGTTTCTTCAACGTCATTTCATCAGGTAGACCAGGTGGCAGGTATAAATCAGCCCTATTCGCCCCCTGACCTCTGGGCACCCAGGATTAGGGGATAAGTTCCCAGCAGTTACGGTTTGACACCTACTTATGGCTTGTAGGGTAGCTATAATGCATGTCGTCTTTACCCTTGATAATATTGATGGGGTTTCAAAGGCGAAGTAGACAAAATTTATGTAGTAAGAGATATTTTTTTTTGGGTTGCATTTTGACCACTATCTCACCTGATGGGATGATGTGGTCGACGGTGGTTCACTCTTGACTTAAAAACCCCCAGTTTTAAGTCGTTAGAGCGAAGATTATTTTCCACGATTATCCAATTTGAAAGTTACAACGAAACTTTCAGTCTTCAAAAGTCAAATGCGAATACCAGCAGATATTCTTAAAACGTCTAAGCCTGAAAACGTATGTGGAGTGAGCTTGAATTGAAATATAATTTCAAGTTGGTTGGATGGATTTACAGCTCATTCAGGTTATTTCTCATAAGGTTTCACGGTAAAAATATACAGAATAACAACACAGATTTTCACTTCAATACTGTCAGTTGGTACTAATGATTTTTTGAATGAAAATATTCTTTCTTAATAATAGTTGTAGTAAATTCCATACCAGTAACCAGTAACAAATCTTCATGATACACAAGACCTTTTTGAGTACCTCTTGAGTAAATTTCTTGATTATTTCTAAAAGGGTTCATATTGGATTGAATACATTTCAATTTCGGTTGCTCTATTTGCGAACCCCTTTAATTTTAATGTAGGTACCGTAAGTAGGTACTTGGTAATGTATATTGCATTCTTAAGTGTGTCTATTAGTAGCCTTACTTGACCAATACCGTACTCGTATCTAAACAGGAGTGTTATAATATAATAATTATACATGAAAATAGTTTTACGAATTAAAAAAGTATGAAAACTATAATTGACGATTATTATTAAATGCAAGGCACTGGTATATTATTATTTAATTTACTGTAATAGAATCTCTTAATAAAGAATACGGAGTTTAAAAAAATGGGGGCACTCGAACAAATCACTCTTCAATTAACGAAAAAAAGGGATCCATATCTTTTAATTTACTTTTATTACTGCTAGTAACCCTTCGCCTTTACGTACTGTTACAAAATTATATTTGTATTTCGAATTCTTACTTTTTTTCATTCGCCTGGGTAGTCGACCTTTTTGCGTTCGGTGAGAACAGTCAATGATTTTTTTTCGGCCAAAAAAAATCCTACACAAGATCGCTAATGGGTTAACTTTTAGTGACTTGTAAATTTTACCTGTGAAATAGTATGAAAAAGTCGAATAAATACCCGTATCTTTGATTTTAAACTAGTCTACAGTGTATTCTTGGAATTTTAAACAGCAGATAACAAAAGAGGGCTGAAGGAGAGATGGCAAAAAATGTTCTATCATTTATAACTTTTTTTTCTGTAAAAAATATGCATAAATTAGTATTTTTTTATTTTATACCGCCGACCAGAGAATCAGTTATCCATCTTTCTAACGATGATTTGGTGCTTTTGTGACTTTTCAGAACACCGAAATGCCATAAAATATTGACCGTTCACATCGTTTTTACCTGTAGTTTCACTGAAAATGGGCGCGAAAATCTATTCTACTATTCTTTATGATGAAAATGAACAGAAAATCAAGTTTTTGACAACTTCAAAGCTACAAATAGTTTTAACTTAACAAAAAATCGGAACCGGTACACATCAATCTATGATATTTTTCTAATGTCTTACAATCTACCAACCCCTTGAATCTTATAATTAAATGCGCACTCCACGTTTATAGCTAAAAAAATAAATTATAATGATAATAAAACATTTTACGGTTTGGTTGACACTATAAAGGAGAGTGATTCCGGGCGTTCGACTAGTCTTTTGTTTCGCGATCTATGATTTGTTTTTACTTTTTTTGAAGTGACATTTTGTAAAGAGGTTGTGTATCTTTTTTGATTTGGCTGAATGAGCAAGGGGAATGAAGATAATTCGTTTATTTTGATTAAGATTTATTTCTGGGTCTAAATGTCACATATATAGTTACTGCTTTTTTATCTTATTGCCATTTTAATATATATTTAATTTTTCATAATTTTATATCAAAATTTATATTTCAAATTTTCGAGTCGCTTAATTAAAAGCAAATGGCGGCAAAAGTAACGAGTATGTATAAAAATAGTAAAAACACACTACAACGTTTCCAACTGCCTTTTTCACTTAACCTTTTAATTGCGAATCTATAGACCGTTTAAAAGCATATGAAAAATAAATCAATCAGGCCATTTCCGCCACAAAGCACGAAACAACGAATTCAATTAATACTCTAAATTAAAAAAAACCTTAATAAAAAAAGGTATTCCCATAAAATGATAGCGTGATGGTTATCCATTAGTGAGCGAAAGCACTAGACTGTAAAAGCCGAGTTCTCACAGCCTTCAAAATTAAAAAAAAAATCTTCAACCAAAGAGGTTTGAACTCGTGCAAAAAAATCCGCGCGAACGCTCCGCTGGATCGCAAGGGTGCTTTATTATAATCTATTTACGTGTGTTGGATATCCTTCCGTCTCTGTCTCGTAATTAAGGGCATTACTGACCCTGCCAAGTGCTTGAGAAGTGCTTGTTATGATCTTTTGTTTTATTGTGGTGCAGTTAAGTGTGTGAGAGCCCTTATAGCTTGGTATTTTGACTTTTCGAACTTGGCATTGCGATTTGTGGTATTGATACGATCAGCAGAATGATTTTATTTATGATTTTTTGGAAAATCGTTTTCTTTGAACGTTAACTACTATTTAATTTTCATGACTATGCAGCGTATGAATTTTTTCAATGAATGTGTTACGGCATAGGCAGTTTGGCTGTATGCTTTCAAGAAGTTCGCCAAGCCAACCTTATGTCAAGTTTTTTTAAAGAATGGAGACATTTATTTATATATAATTTATTGTACACCACGATAAAACAATGCAAAAAAGAAGCCTAACACATATATAATACATAATAGGTTATTTATAAATCGGAAGTATTGTGTAACTTTGCATTACTCAAGGTATGATTTCTACAGGTCTTCCTATACTTTTCTTCTGGGCAAATAGTGTTTTTTTTTTTAAACACAGGTGGCTGGATCACACCCACTTTTCGACTCATTATTTTACACTAGACTTGAAAATTAAACCCGGGTATCACCGCAACACTTTACTGTTTTACAATTTAAACGACTTATAGATATATTCCTTATTTTTTTCGACAATTTATTATGATCATTAATTTCGTTGCTGACCATACAAAAATGAACAAAAACAAATTTGATCCATTCAACTGTGACCAGTCAATAACTACGTACATAAAAATGTCATTCAATGTACATTCAACCGCACTTTGGCTCTACAAAAATCGCCCTTGCTGTAACAACGATAAAGGCACTGTTACTGTTTAATTGTCACCACCGGTATGCGGTTGGCAGTATCTATAACGAATCGGTTGAATTTATAACATGTTTTAACTCACTTATGCACATAAAGTTAACATAAAAATGTTAGTTAATCAATATTTATGTCATGTAGATCATGGGACTGTATTGAGGGGTTGTATTCAAAGAATAATTTTTGTGGTAGTAAGTGCATTACTTTGCAGTATTCTTGCGGTTGAAATATGTCTTAAAGAATAGTCTTAAAGCGCTGAAAGCTGAAACTACTATCTTCAAAGTAAAATTTGTAAGACACGGCATTCTGTACCGAAAGTGGTATTGTCACAAAACGGCAATCAATTGACTTGCCAGCTTTGCTTTGGCTGTGTAAGTTTGAATTTCGGAACTGCTAAATTTACCTAATACTTTGTAATATTATTTAAATACCTTAAAATGTATACAAAAGACTATTGCACAATTTTGTAAGTGGACGGTGCCTATGGACAAGGACAATGAATGATTTGAGCTTTTACTGAAATATTTGGAGCAATATTTTAAGGTGCTTGCTGTAACGAGTCATGGGAATTTTTAAACAAAAGTATGGGTACTGCCAAAGACAAGAAATATTTTGGTTATCGCAACTTTCACTTTTTAAACGCAGAGTAGACCATATTTTAGAGCGATGATGAACCTGAAGGACAGTCTGAAATTGTTAGTCTTTTCTAACAATCCCTTTGAATGTTAACCTATACTTATAATATTTTGCGGTCTATCTTTTACACTACATCGATCATCTCAAAGCAATTTCTGCAACCCATCCAAAAATTACAGCAAAAAAGAAACAGATATCCCCCTGGATCTTGATACAGAACATAAATTATAATAATTTATGATATTTGGGACACCGACCGTAGATTCAGCGACAAGGAATGAAAAGATAGCATAAGATAAAATCTATATTGCTTACACAAGAGAAACCGGATGCATTTATGTGCATGCGCAATGAGCAAGTCTTGCTAAAACTTCCGTCAGTTTATAGCTGAGAAATGATTGTTAATAATATGTTATTTAGTGATAATAATGTACCGTGTCCTGTCTGTGTTTAGCCCAGATGCAGTTAAGGTCATATCTAATACTTTTAAACGAGCAATTTTTGTACTTAAGTATATATATATAATCTGAATCTCGTAAACGGCTCCAACGAATTCATGAAATGTAGTATGCGAAGGTATCGGAGGTGATAAATCGATCTAGCTAGATTTCATTTTTAGAAAAGGTCGATTTCCCTATTTTCACTCGAGCAGTGCTCGGTCGTCCAGGTACTCCAACCAACAGCGCAGTCTAAGCAAAAATATTATTTACTAAGATCAGTAAATGGACGAGAAGAGAGAGGACTAGAATCCCTAGTCTTACAAAAGGATAAAATTGGCTTTGTAGATAGATTTATTAGTAAAGATAATATGAATTTCGTGGTAAAGGAAGAGAGGTATTTGCCTTGCTGAAGGAAGAAATAAGTAAGATAAATAGATTTCTTAGTGAAAAATATACACTTATAATAATTTTCGGCAATATTACTGAAGTTTGTATATGAAACCCATGTGGACAGAAAAACAGATAAGGTATAGGTGAAGTTCTTTATGCCTATATATAATTACCTGTATTGTTAAATCTATATTTCCTTTTCTAACAAAGGCTTTATTTTCAATCGTTGAGGTCAAAAAGCTAAGCTAAAAAAAGTTGGTTGAAGGTAGAGTGAGCGAGGGTGCTTCTTCAAGTTTGGGACTTTTGGCGGGCTTTGTTTTTTTTTTTTAGGAATATCGTTAGTCATTAGCTGTTGTACCTTCTATGTATTAGACGTTAGTGATATAATTTAAATTTTTTTAAAGTTACAAAATAGGTACCATAAACATAAAACATGACAAAAGTGCGAAAAGTTAAATCCGGCTCAAAAATATTACAATCTTTCAGGTATCAAAATCCTCACACAATTTATATATTTTACATAATATACAACATAAAGGTAACAGTTGCAAACGTCTTATTGAATAGGAACCCGACTCACCGTATCCTCAGCTCCGATACAAAAAAGTAATCCCTATTGCACAATAAGATGGTCCGCGAACAAAAAAACAACCAACTGTCATTTCACAAAATCACTAGAAACTCCTTAAAACACACAGTTCTGTTCCACATAAAAATATAAAATTAGAAAATAATAACACTTTCCATATACAATTCCATTTTCGAATAAAACCGCCGAAAATTTTAAAAATGGAAAAGCTCTCGCGCACCGTGCGTTCGCGCGCAAAGCTCGCGTTCGAATAAATGGAATTCAAACTTTACCTGGGGATCGGTGTGACATTCGTGTGACGTTTCTATCTCCTTCATTCGTATAGTTTATGGCAATGTGTGAGTGAGTGAGATATATTTTATTGAAGGTGGAACGGTCGGGAAGATGACAAAAGTTTTTTCTTCGACCGGTGCATTGTTTCCCGCTTTATCTTTGGCGGTCTGTTGATAACAGTGTCTTTGATAAGAGCCATTGATAAAAAAGCCATTAAAACTTTTTGAATGGGCTTCCTTGTTTTGCTGCAAATAAATGTTCATTAGTTCGCATTGATAAATGCCTTTCTAGACTTAGTTAGACAGTTGAAAAATACGTTATGTAGTTTGGAAACTGTTTTAGGAAAATATATTGGGGTATCTCGGTTGTGTTGGGCAGAAGTAATTAATTACTTTGGTATCTTTTACACTCTTGTGGTGTGGTTTTCCATAATAATGCCTTTACTTTTAAATATTAATCTAAAAGTCAATTAATCAGCTATTAAAGTTAGTGCTTACTGCACCTGCAGATTAAATTCCAATAAACTTAAAGTTTCATTACTGAATAATTTTTATGCGCCAATTTTTTTTACAGGCGTACCTTATAAAGTGGGATAGGGCTGAAAACCAATGTTGCCATAACCCTAAAGAGATTAAGATATCCATGAAATAGGAGACGTCCAAAAGCCGGTTGCAGACCAATACTAAGCTATAGGTAATTTAGCTTAGCTCATTGAAGCAAAAACTTGTAAAAATGTAGACAAAACTTAGAAAGGTTGGACAAGATTGTTTAAAGCAAGTAAAGTGCTAAAAACTACACACTACACACACACAGCTAAAATGATCGAGTCACTGCAACTCCGTTAGGTTGTGTGCATAGCGGGTAGCGGTAGTTATGTTGGTCAGTGGGTTTGTTCCCGTTCGGTGCAATTAAACGATTTGCTGTGCAGTCGTGAATTATGCGTTTATGTGACGTTTTCTCTTTAATGTTTGTGTTTTAGTGGTCTTTCGTTTTGTTAAGTCATGTTTTTATGTAGAGCTTGGAGACAGTCTACGGTCAGCAGAATGGGTAAAACCAGGTTAGTTATCGCAGGGGAATAGTTGCCCCTATTGTAATTACTCTAGTTTCGCGGATGAATCGCATACTATTTTATTAATTTATCGAAAGATTCTCCAATTATCACTAAGTTCTGAGTGTGTATCAGTGTCTCATGTCTCTGTGTGATTGCATGGGAAGGTAAAATGCGTTCAAAGTTTTTGCGGGATAGATGGCCTGATTCTCGGCGGGGCATCTATTCTTAATTCTCCCCTTTGTGGGATAGATGTCCCAAAATGATGTGGTCCGCAATAATCGATAATACTCTGGCAATATTATAGATAATGTTTTTTTATTTTTCATAAATTTGTAGATAAAAACCAAAGTAAGTAAGTATTACAAATAAAGTATTTTGCTTTTTGTACTACGTGATAAACAGTGATTTCAAAAAGTGTGGCAACTATCCGGATTTTATCCTATGGTGATTGGATTACTGATTTTTGATCAACATAAATATTACAAGAAGAGAACCTGACAAAAGCAAGCGTGTTCGTGTATGCTCGTTCGTTCACTTTTAAGACCCACCGACTCTCAAGAGAACACGTTTATAAGATTTATTTATTTATTTATTATTTATTTATTTATTATCACCAATTATAACATCTTTACAGTTTGATCCAATATGATGCTACAAGTCACAATTTAAACACAAAATAACATTATACTAAAATAACCTAGCAACAAAATTACATACAATATACATCAATAAATTAAATTATTAAACATGCCAAAGTCTATAGCTCCAGGCCTCTCTCAATAATTATTTGAGCCCTTTGAATAAATCTCGACAGGTTTTGCCCAAATATGTCCTCCGACACATTATCAATACGCGCGGCTCGTGAGATAGGGGCAAACTTGAGGAGGTTAGTCCTAAATCAAAGATCCTAAATTCATGTCACATTAGTCAAGTTACTCGATCGTAATTCAATTATGGCTCATATGCCTATTAAACCTAAAAGAAACTGTAATATTTACTCAAAGATATCACATAACCACCACGTCAGTTAACATTTTCGCCCATTTACTTTTTCAAAGTTTCTCTGGCGCGAAAATAAACTTTTTTACGCACAATACAAAACATGATATATGAGTAAACTTATGCATCTCGTTTTTACTGTATCAGAGAAAACGTAATTTATGTTTTTATGAAATACAAAAGGAAGTAAAAGTAGAAAGTTTTACGAACTGGGGAAAGATTCATGCAAAACAAAAGGGGTTCCGCAGGCTTATTACGTATCTTTTGCAAGAGCAAAACGATAGCGATTTTTGCGCAATAATTGCTCTTCAATACCTAAGTGTTAGAGTTGTTGCAGTGATTAGAAAACGATTGTGTAGGACCTACCATACATACACTGCAGGTAATTCCGACTTTTATGACATAAAGCGTTATTTGATCGCTATCGTTTTGCTCTTGCAAAAGATACGTATTAAGCCTGCCGTCTTGGGCCAAGTTTATGGAACCCAAAAACATAGAACGGCTGAAGCAAATGAATAAATTACTCAACAATCTAAATTGCTCCAAAGTTACGTGTACTTTAACCATAGATTAAAAAAGGTGTCAAAAATCTAAGATGGCGGTTATACCAAGGCGCGAAAAAAAGCTTCCAAATTCAAAATTCCTGTTTCTACAGCACCTTCTTTTATTTATTTACCATGCGTTGTTTGCACACTGTGTCTGAAGAGGCAACCGTATCCTAAAATAACAAGAAATATGATTTAAAAAATACAACATAAATTATGAGAAAACGACAATAGAACTGAACGAATCCGATTTACTTGAACCTACCGTGACGCGATTTAAAAAAGCCAGCGTTTTAGTAAAAACTGTCTACAAATAATATAAAATAGTTAGCTGTTTTTCCATGGTTCTTTTTTAGGTTATAAAGAATGTTGATATATTTATTGTGAGGCCGTAGGATGTTGACAAAAGAATTGAGAAAAGGTGACAAAAATATCTTTTTAGTGAGCGAAAGCGATCCTTTGAAAGTCTTGAGTTGTTGCATGATTTCTCGACAAACGGCTAGACTTACTCGATATTTAGAACCATTCGCTTCTCCAAGGTAACTGTGAGGGGTCAACGTAAAGTGACATTTGTCACTTTACGATGATGACTGTTAACCAGTTGATGGCAGAAAAAACCACCTAACACTACGGCAGCGCATGTCAGTACCTTAGATATTGGACTGTTCGATAGTCTTTACTGACATAATGTGATTTTGTCTGTATTATTGAACCTCAGAGGGCCTAGTGACGAAAAACTTGACCACGCTATATTGGCTGTAATTTGAAAATAAAAATACTGCAAAATCTTTTGATATATTTTGTAACTTTTATACCGTAATATATAAGTACAATATATATTATAATAACATATATATCGTTTATAGAATATACATACTGTCAATGCCCTACGCTCATCATATC